>OY288108.1:6936955-7536955 GCA_958431115.1 Syrphus vitripennis | reverse complement strand
GGGTTTTTACCTGTGAAATAAAACTAAACACATAAATAAAGACTAAGATTCTTTCAGCACATAAATACTGAACGCCTACAATAGCAATTTATAAATCTTTTTTATTGCATCGAAAAACATTAAGTCAGAGAGTGTAGCCATTCAATGTGTGAACAATAAAACACTCTTCACAATAAACAAAAAAAAAAAGAAGATACAAGGTAAACCTAGAATATCAAGAAGAAAATACCTATCACATTAAGCTAAATAAAAAAAAATATAAAGACAGTAAATGTGTGTTGAATTTTATTGCTGCAAATCAATTTTACTCTTGAATTTTTAAAACCGCACGAGTCTAAGGCTATAATTCTAGGGCATTTTAGTATCGGGATAGTTGTTTTTTAGATTTTTGTTTATTAATAAATTATTAATTATTTTACCACTAGAAAAGTAGATACTATACTCATCAATATACGAAAGGACGTCTGAGTCGAGATTTAGCTATTCTGGCGAGTGAAATGAGATGACTCCCTTTACTGGCCGACTCATCTCATTTCGCTTGCAAAGGTGATTTTGCTATTAAGTGAAATAGGTATGTCCGAATGAAATGAAAGCAACGAAAACGTTAACATTCACTCACTTGAACTTCATAAAAAGCGATTTTGAATGGAAAGTGACTCGTCTTACGCACTGTTCTTATCTATTTCGTATTGGTGAATGAAAATGTTTTAATATGCTCAATATAGTGATTGTTAGCAACTTGGTGCAAAATAATTCTTCTGAATAAATAACGAAACATTTAAGTTTTTTTTAGGAGAAAATTGAAATGGTTTTTCTACTTAGTAAGTAGTCGAGAAACTATTTCAAAATAATTTAAAAGTTATCATTATTTTTTCAGATTTTTATTTTGACGCTAGATGGCGTTGTAGGAAATATATGGGATTTTGTTTATGTTTCAGATTTTTATTTATCTTTATGTTAAGTGCTTTTTATTACTGCAAAAGACATTCAAAAGTGTCGAAAACTGAATGAGTTAGAAATTGTTTATTTATTTTAGATAGAAAATTTATAATTCCTAATTTTTTTGTTGCAAAATAAGGAATAAAAGGAAAGTATTTTAAACCTTCCATTGATCATATTAAGACGTTGTCTTAGGGGATATTTCTCCATACTTTCTTAAATTTTAATTTTAAAACCGTTAAATCAATATCAAACCTAACTGAATATTTCTGCTAAAAATTGACGACTTCTAAATGCCAAAAAAAAATTATAAACGCAATAATTAAATCTAACAAGTAATATTATCTTCGTTTCATAATTGTGTATCAATTTGAGATTTTAAATATCATGAAACAGCAACTAGTCACAAAGGCTCACATAACAATAGACATCATCTAAATGTCATCGATATTTCCACTAATTTAGCTTACTACAAGATTGTTTACATTGAATTTGAATTCATTCAAAATCAATACTATATTTATAGGTTACGTGGGTGTAGGTATTGTTGTTTTGAATTCTTGCAATCTCCAAATGTTTGCTTTTTATCCAATCATTAATTTTAACTTTCATTATATAATACCTACGCACCACCAGATGAACTTTAATCATAAATATATAAATTATTTAATCCACGATTTATTCACGATTGTTGTTTAGCTATTCATTGCTTCTTATAATATTAAACAAATAAGCCAGTCTCAGAAATTTTTTTTTTTTTTTGAAAAAACACCCATCTCAAATCTTATAATAATAATGGAATGGAAATGGATGAACTTAGACGGCGAGTCCATTTTTAAAAACCGCGTTTTAATCCTTATCTCCTGCACTCCTTGTGCAGTAAATTTGTATAAAATTTAAATATTGTCCTTTTTTATGTACAACAATAGCGGCCAACGCCCAATGTGAAAAAATTGGTTTAAATAAATAGCTGTTGGTCAGATGCTATAGTTTCACGCTTAAGGACAAAATTAAAAAAAAAATCATTTTTTTAAGCTTTTGGTACATAATATACCGTCACACTGTTTATGAGAAAAAACATCCCTGGCGGAATGTTTCGTGCATAGGACTGTCATGCCGGAGGTCTGGGTTCGATTCCCAGCCTCGTCCACCTAAAAACAGAAGCCTTTATTACTTTCCCAAACAGAAGCCAAATCAAAACTTACGGTTGCTTTAAACTTTGTTCAATTTAAAATTTTCCAACAACAAGTAACCATATTTCAAAACGAACAATCAAAAAAGCTATACAAGAATCAAGAAACCAATTTATTTCCAAAGATTATGTACACATTGTGTACAGAATGTAGAGTTTATATTGATTATGGCGTCAATCTTACTTTTCCTTAAGGACATAAAGAGATTTACAGGCATATCAATATGTAGTTCAACTAACTGCATCATCAGGTCATCATCGATTCGAGCAACAACGGCCACATCCATAACATAATAAATGCCAGAGGTGATGAGAAAACAAATAAAAACCTGAGGAGAAAAATAAGGATCAAAGGATGGATAAATAAATTCAATTTAAAACACATTTTTTCAGAATGACTTCTGGTATTAGACAGATATTGGAGAAAATTTTAAATAAATCTATATTGATGGGATTTTAGGTGTAGGTACCTAACCTAGGGTCGTTTATGCAAATGTCTGAAAAATTGGATCTCAATATATTTATTCTGAATTTGATTCAATGGTAAAATAGATGTGGCAAACATGTTATGCAAATAAAAATTTGCAATATGTTTTTTCGCTGGAGAATTTATTGAATATCAAGTCAATAATATGCATCTTCTCTGGGAAAACACAATAATTGACTTGTATTTTAATGCAATAGCTTGTTTTTAAACTCCACATATCAACTTGAACCCAAATTATTTAGTCTGAATTTATGACCATTTTACTCACCAGACCAAAAAATTTCAATTTATTTACTCGTCTGCTTAAGCCCTTCAAACTGATATCTTAACCAAGATATTTAAGTAAGTGAAAATTTTATATTTTTTTCTTTTTCAATTATAAACTGGAAGTATCATCAATTTTACAAATCTGCTCCACCATCGGAAAAAAAACTGCTTACATGTTCAAAAAATAATCCCATCCATAAAAAATGAAAATTAATAAAAAAAAAAAAATGATGAAAATCCATCCATTCGAAAGTAACACTCACAAAACATCAAATCTGGCAAAATATGATATTTTCAATTTAAATTATACTCAAAGGAACTCAGCCCAAAAATCCAAAGCCATATCTTGCTGTGTTCTTTGTTTGTAATTCTCCCGTTTTAATGCCAGTCAAAGGGCTTTTGTGACTTTATTTTGTTCAAAGTAAACACACAACAACAACAAAAAAAAAAATGTGTAATAAGATTTAAGTTTAAATCCTGTGAAATGAAAGATGGGCTCTGGACGCAGCTTTCAAACAATATTTCTATACAGCAGATATTTCCCTGTTCCCACCATCTAGATGGTGACTTGAAGAAACTTGGATATTATGAAAAATAATAGTTTAATTTCTTGCGACTGAATTGATTAAATTTTCATCTTTTGTTGTTTATGAGAAAGTTTTCGCATTTTGTGCTCTACGTGATGAAAATTTGATTTTCAGAGCAATACAGCGGATGTGGTGGCGGAAAAGCGTTGGTGGTGATGGCGGCGTGGCGCGGCGGGTGGCGTTGGTGTAGCGTTGAGCACGGAGGTGTCGGGAAGGTAGTGTCAGGATAAATATTGTTTAACTCTAATAATGAGTTTTTAATTCACTTTGATGCATGTGATGCTGCTGCTGTTGCTTTTGCCTGATGCCTCTACGATGATAGCGAAAAATTTAATTTTAATAAAGTTTGTTGACAGATTTATTGTTGTCGTAAGCTCACCTACCTATAAGCTTTGAATAAGAAAAAAGAAAATTTTTGATTTAATACAACAGAATGATGCCTTATTGCTGACATGTTTGTTGCTATAAATTCTGGAAATTATTACATTCTAGAACTCTAGCGGTAGGAAGTAGTCTTTTTTTTAGCAGCATTGATTTTTTTTTATTAAAACTCTCTTTCTTGGTGAACCGCTTGGTGGGATCCAAGAATTTTAACTCCATTTTTTAAGTCACCGCTCTGTTCACTCAAAAGTACCTTGAACATTTTGCGCCTTATAACGGAGGTTCATATACAGAAATGTATTTTTAAAATTTAATTTTAGAAATGCATGGCCCAGACGTGCGGAAGGAATTCTGAAAACAAAATATTTCCGAATTTTAACAATTCTGCTGAAAATTTCTAAATTTTAGAACTTCCCAATTTCGGGAATTCGCAGATACATGTTTGTGCTTTTTTACTTTTATCCTGGGATGTGTTAAAGACAAATTTATTTTAACTAAATATGTAAAACATAATAAAATATTTATAAAACATTTTCAAAAGGATCAGCTTTTGAGAAATTCTCATTGGTTTTTGTTAAAATTTGTATGGAAATAACCGTTAAAAATGTCTTTATTTCAATTTTTTTTGTTTTATAATAAGCCGCACAAGAGAAATTAAAAATTTTTGAAAACATTTTTTTAAAATTTATAGGAGCGGTACCGTTATTCATGAAAGTGGAACTATTTTCAAGTTCAAGTAATAATTTAAGATATGTAGTATTAAAACACGTTTTATACCAAACTTAAAATATATAAATTTTTGAAATATTTAATTTTCCAAATGTACCCACCTAATTTATTTTTTTTTTCCCAAAACTCAAACAAAATTATTTTGAAAATTTAATTACTGAATCCTTTTTATAAATTATACATTTCTCCATCATAAAATTTTGTATTACAATCAGATGAACCATTTTTTGGAAAATCTAAAATGAACAAAATTTTTCTATTTCCACTTTTTGGATTTTTTTCAACGTCGGAGCTTTTTTCGAGACAAATTAGATTTTTCAAAAAACTCAAGAAAAATGTATAACAGGTACCTTTATTTTTGGTCTGAAAAAAAACTCACAAAAACCTGTGGAGATACGCCTAAAAACACTATACACCAAACTTCAAAAAAAAACAAGAAAAAGGCAAATTATTTCTTAAACATTTTCTTTCCTTGCTTTTAACTTTCAAGCCTTCTCACTCCATTCCTAGAATTTTTCAGATTGTATGTTATGTGTACTACTTTCTTATATTTCCACTATCTATGTATTACAAAAAGAAAAAATTGTCATAAAATGTCTAATCTATGTTGCGATACAATAAATGAGTTACTGTTGTTCATTCAAAACTCATTCCTCCATATTGTAACGATTGATTTAATCCCAGATAGTTAAATTCACTTATACCAAACGTTAACAACATTAAATAAATAGAATTAATTTAATTTATTTTACTAATCCTCGGTCCCAAATAACCTAAAACAATTTCCATTCAAAAACTTTCCATAAATGAATTTTTTACAAGGAAATATTCATTCACTTACTTAATTTTCTAAATTTCCATTCATTCTAACTAACCCCAGTTATATCTATATGTTAACGTTGCTCTAGCTGTAGGGTAATTTTACAAACTTCATCAAAAAAAGATTCAGTTTTTTTTTGTTGTTTGTGGCCTTTAGCTCTTTGGCTTATGTTTTTGTCAGGACTTCGATTACATAAATATCATTTGAGGCCATCTAGGTTCATTGAAAATCCATTCAGAATTTTCTCCATTGAAAATGTTAACAAACAAAAAAAAACAAGACCATTTGTGAGCCTTTAGATTTTTTAGTTTCTTTTTTTTTTGTATTTTTTTTTTCATATTCATGTTCTCCTGTCGAGAAGATAGTTTTATCATTCAGCGGGTGTTTGTTTTTTTTTTTGTGTGTGGGTGTTTTTTGGAAAACACAACCTAAAGGTTGAAGTTTTATGTATTCTACACTTGCATGTTCGTATAATGGAAACGTACTAAATCACTTCATGTCAGCAAAACTATTTGTCATTCCACTCACCTAGAAAAAAGAAAACCCCAACGGCTTTGAGGGTTCGTTTTAATGGACTAGGTGTTAAGGTAAGGAATGTTTTTTGTTCGTACTATAAAAAAAAAAAACCGAAAGGTGAAATTGCAACATTTGGACAAAAACTAAATTATCTTTAGAATTTTTTTCTTTATTTTCATTTATTTCAGAATATGAAAAAGAATCAAATGTTATGAACTACTGGAAGGTACAAAAATAGCACAGAGAATTGATTGATATCCAATTCGAATTGAACAACCCTTTTCACTTTTCACTAATTCCCTTCCTTCTTCTTTTTTCAATCCCTTCCTGGCTCCTTATTTATGTTTGAAAAAATCTATCTTTAACAACTCTACGACACACTTTTATTGATTGCAAGCCATTCCCGTCTTGATTCCAATCACTTTTCATTTGGGAACCCAACTACGGTCCAATTGGAATTTGATGGATTGACCCCAGATCAACATACCTACCTACCGTTGCGTTGGTCGTCCGTTTTTGCTCCATGTCAGATAGTTTTCAAATATCTATTTCTTTTTATAACCATATCGAGGACAATACAGTGTATTGTCTGTGAATTGGATGGGGATTTTATATAACGTGTGCGTGATCTAACTGTAGTGTGCCAAGGGTACACATGTTTTATATAGATAAATGGGTTCTCCAGATGTTGATAGATTGATGTAATATTGTAGGAGACCCAAGGGTGCACGTAAAAGTACATCAACTCTCATTCATTGACAGTAGATGACCTGTCAATGGTAATGTTGATGTTTTTTACAAGTCAGAGTGATGTCGATTGAACTTTTCACAATTTATCTCATTTATTTTGTATGTGTTATGGTGGGAATTTTTAAAGATAAAATTTGAAAAAAAAAACAAACGGAACGAATCGATAAGTTAAAAAAATATAACAGATTACCAATGAGACTATGTGACATAAATAAAAATTGTATAGTTTTGGGGTTCAATTTAATTTTAGAATGGTGTTAATTAAACATTTAAAAGAAAAACTGCAACAAATATTCAGCAAAGCAAAACATTTTATTTCGAATTACAGAAAGAAAAAAATATTCCACATACGCCAGAGTGTACCTCAAAAATTAATTCGTGTACAACACAGCTGGAACGGTAGAAAAGTGAATATATAACTGAGAATGGGATTTCGTGATTTTACTCGTTTATTTAAGTTTATAATGCACCCTTAAGTTGTATGATTCCTTAACCGATCAAAAATTAAACACACTCAAACCAAAAATTAAAGGATCGAGCAGTTTTTTTTTTGGTTTTTGATAGGCTTTAACCTTGTGAAAAATGGTAGTACTGTGGTAAAATTAATAAGCATTTTACCGAAATATGGTTGTGGGAAAATAATGTAATAAAACAATTTAAAAAATTATTTTTGGGATCAAAAACTAACCAAAACTAAGGATTTCGGACCGAACTCAATATTTTTGTCTATTTTTTTTTCGGTTTTTGGTTAAAATTGTCTTTTCCTCTTTGATCATTGATATCTCAGTGCATTGATCACAAAAAAACTGACAATTTTGAAAACTTTATTAAACGAAAATTATTGTTTTTAAGTTAATAAACACAGACTTGAAAATTAATTTCCAAAAAATGTATGCATCCAATTTTAAAAATGAAAATTAGTTTTTTTTTTAAATCAAATTGATTAAAATTAATTGAAACAAAAATAAGTTTGGTAAAATCCATTTACTGCAACGCGTGTTATGAATGTAAGCGATGACACCATTATTAATCAGAGTAATGATGACATCGTCAAATCAAATATAAATGCCATAAATACAATTAATGCAATAAACCAAAAATCAAACCCAATGATATGGTAACGAAAATCGACACCGGATTTCCGTTGACCATAAGCAATAAAATTAATAGTAAGCATTCAATAAATTTTGTAAATAATTTGAAGACTTGAAAAATAAAGAAACGGGGAGTTGTGATTGAGACCTCAAACCACTGTGTTGTCTTTAATTTATCCCGGATACATATTAACTCAACTCGCGCTCTTTTATCATATGTTGGTTTCTCTGAAACTTAAATTTTAATTTTTTTTTTAAATTTGTTCTTATGAAGATGTGAGAACTTAATATTGTTTTAGTCACGCCTTCTTCCCTTATTGATTTTAGTAAAAATCCACCCACTGCCACTGTATTAAATAAAGCGTTTCTTTTCCTCTTCGTCTGGAAAGTTTTAATGTGTTTTTTTTTCGAAACAATTTCTTATTTATTTTTGCTCTTGGAATACATAGAAATATAATTATGTATTGTTTAAGAAATTTCTAGCCTCGGTGGTATAACATCTTCCTAAGAGTTAAAAAATTTTTCTGTAATCCTAATTGCAGCTTAATGCTTTAACGTAAAGTACACTTTACGCAGGCATCTACGCTGGAAGAACTTTTGAAATAAAGATTCTGATTTAAAAACTTACCTATTTCAATTTTCACTGCAATCATCGTAGCATTTTGCTCATACAAGAATACTTCAGTGTTCTGAATCAAATCCCACTGAATTTACTTTTATTACAATTCGTTCGAGGTCACCCTATCACCCCAAGAAAATAAAATCTTCTTATGTCTTTAAAATTTAGTAGTCTAAGTTCACTTGAAAAAAAAATGACCTTGGAAAAATGATAATTTTTTAAAAGATATAAATCAAGAGCTCATATCATAAGCCACAGTTACATATGACTCCCTTTTGTTGCCTTGCAAATGTATTCAAACAATTTTTTATCCTGGCAAAGCTTCAACGACATTATAAAGATTTCAAGGTAGTTGAAAACTTTCAAGGAATTTTTATCCTCAACCCAACAAATTCTAACACTTCCCTCCTTTGTTTAAAGAATCAAAAAGAAAAACAAAAAAAAAAACAACACACAACTAATGCGTAAAGCCACTTCAAACTTTAAAGACTTGAATTACTGTTTTATATCAAAAGTCTCTAGAAATGTATTTTTAGGTTTGTCCTTTTTAAATTCATTTAGTTTAGAAGAACAGTACTTACAAAAAAAAACTAATTATAAAATTTAATGTGTATTTGTACTGTAGTTGAGTCGAAGAAAGGACGAAGACTTTTGCTCACAGTTATAAGTTTAGTAGATTTATTTTTAAGCAAAAAATTCTTTACAGAGATATTTTTCAGGAATTTTTAGTGTTAAAAAAAATGGTCTCTTATGTACATTAGGATATACTGAGAGCAAAATGTGCAACGTTGTGGTTTTAGGTTTAAAACTTTTGGAAAGCGAAGAAGCATTCATCAACTAACAAATCAAAGACTTTATCAAGTTTTTTTTTTAATGTATTTTGGGACAAAATTAATCCAAGGTCATAAGCATTTATGAGTAATCGCACTATTTTATCAAAAAATTAACAAATATCTTCAAAATGGCGTACCTACCATGAATGTTAAATACTAAAAATGGATCAATAGGCTTTTGTTTCGTCTGTCATCAATTAAATAAATTAAGTTTTTCAGCTTGAATTCTTAATCCTACGCATAAATCAAAAACATTATATTGATTTGCTTTTTTTTTTCTTGCAGCCCAAAGTAAAAACTGACAAAAAGAAACATAATAAGGTAGAAGATATTCGAAATTGTATACATCAGACTTCAAGGTTTCGACCTTTTTTTCGGAAAAGCGAAATAAATGAAAAAAAAAGAAGTGCCCAGTGACATAAAAAAAGCTTATTCACTAAAAATATACGTTTCCATGTGAAACCATTGAAAAGGAAGACATCACAATTTGCTATTTTCATTAAAGCCATCAACAACAACAACAAATAAGAACGTCTCCAATTGACAAAGAATCGGATGTACCATATACGTATATTAACAATTTGACTTGATGCTCACACAGGCGTAACCCATTTAGCTGTAACTGAAACAGAAACAGTCGATTTAAATATTCCAAGAATTTTATATTCCAGCAAAACAACAACAAAAAAAATTGTTCGCCTCATCTTTCGAAAAAAAGGACTTAACACTCACACAAACAAAAAAACAGACACACACACGAACACAAGGAGACACTCATAAGAAAATGTCACATACTTTAGCTTATTTTGGCAACATTATTGCTACCGAATTGTCATCCTGAAAATGATGGCTTTGCGTCTTTTACGATGAACATGAAATTTTTATTTCATCGTCGTCGTAGTCGTCGTACTCGTCGTCGTTGATAAAATATTTGCTTATACCCCAAAAAAGCAAAAAGGCCAACAATATCCAGCCAAACATTGCGGCTGAAATAAGAATGAGTTTTGGGTTGTTTTTTTTTTTTCAATTGTAAAAAAAATATGAAACGAGTGAGTTTTAGAGACTATTGATTTTCATATTTCCCATCATTTAATGCTAATGAGGATTTAAATAGAATGTGCACAATGAATGAAAAGGATGTAGTTTTGTTGAAAGAAATCTTAGTTTTCCACTTTTAATTGGAAGATATTTTCAATCTATGTATCGTTTTCTAAAAGAAAGAAAATAAAAAAATATATATTTTGTTTATTTGGACGGAAATACTCATGAAATAAAGACTTTTTTAATTGGAAAATAAATTATTAAAATTCAGATATACAAACAATACAAATTTTTGTTTCTGTTTTTCATTGGCAACTGGTGCAACCATAAATGTTGGTAAAACAAAATATAGTCAATAAATATTTTCTTTCTGAATAAAATTATGGAAAAAAAATAAAAATTGGTCAAAAATTCAAATGTGACAAAAAAAAACGAATTATAAAACAATGTAGGTACACAAAACTTGTGAACAAAAAATCTTCAAAAACAAATTGGTAAACAAATTTTTTGATAATAACAATTGTAAGTTTTGTCCAACTACAAGAATTAAAATTGTTCATCCTCAAAAGTTTTTCCGACCAAAAAAATTGTCAAAAAATAGATTGTGAAAAAAAGTTTTGTCGAAAAACATTTTGCACTTGCATTTTTACCCTACAGGTTGATTGCAAGATTGATTTTAAGAAGTGGCAACCCTGTAGAAAGTTTTGGGACGTTTTAATTCAAATCTACCTACCAGTTTAACCTGACCAGTTAAGTTTTCTTCTATTAATATTCCATGTGGTTAGGTAACTTTCAAGAAGTGTTGCCGTGGATGCAGACTCAGAACCGGAGAAGAGTTTTGCAAAAACACTATAGTCTTTTGTATATTGGCCTATGGATCGTTTTAAAGAATCGTACTATGGTTTTCCAAAAATGAAAAAAAAAAAAAAAATTTTAAGAATACGTTTCATACTTACGTTACTTTAAAAAAAAAAAGCAGTAAGACATAAAAATAAAGCTGTTCACCAAAATTTATTTATATTCTAACAGCCATATTTATAATCAAATCTTAAAGGTTGCTTAACTCTAAGAAAGCTCTAAGAATGGTTTAAGTAGAAAATCCATATTTATAATCAATTTGAAGATCTAAGCAACGTTACTTAAAGGTGTCTTAAGTTAAGTACGAAATTGTTTGTTTAAAGCTTACTTAAATGTTGATATTTATTTAATACTTCGAAATAATCATTTTCTTATTTTGGTGAATTTGATATTTCTATTATTTTGTGAAATAATAATTTTGGTGATTTTAGTTAAAGAAATAGAAATGGAATATAAAAGAGTTTTGAACGACTTAAATGTGTTAAAATCCTTAAGTGATATGAGGAGAAGAAGGAGGGTTGTAAAAATATACAAACCTCGTTTTAACCCAATGGGGCTGGATGACAAATCTTTCCGATTACGATTCTGATTCTCTAAATCCAACATGAGAAAAATAATCGAACTCGTACGAGTTGATTTAGATGGTGATCTCCAAGTTATGGCTGCCATCAAGTATTGGGGAAGGAATGAGGTACATACTCAATGTCAACTACTATATTGCCTTGGTACTTCTTTTAACAAACTATTTTACATATATTTCAGATACAGGGTGATGGAGCGGATATGCATCCCAATTTTCGGATCATTGTCGTTTATTTTCATTTGAATTTGCCATCTTTATTGTTGTGTAATTAACTTCCTTCAACGGTGTTTTTTGTTTTGGTTTTTGGCAACTTTCAATTTGACAACTAAAACCTAATAGTTTCCAGTAATAGAATCCTCGTTTCTATTACTTTTTGGACAGCGACGTTGCTTAACTAAGTAACAGTCGAAAATCGATTATGAATAAGTATTTAAGTAACGTTACTTAAAGGCAACTTAAATATTTAAGTATACTTAACTAATTAACGTCTTAAATTGCTCTTAAGGAATCTTTATAAATATGGCTGTAATTTTTTGAAATATTTTTATTTGTTTTAAAATCATGTTAGATAGGGTTAGTGCTAATAACTTTGAACTTGCGACCGACTTTGGCAAGATTTATACGTTTTAGAAAACTACCAAAATAAAGCAATGCTTTTTAAAGAGAATACCAATATCAAGTCATGGGATTTTTTTGAGGGTACCATTCTAGAATTCTGTCAAACTATGATAAGACATTTTGATGCACAAATACTATTACCAATGTACTTTTTACAAATGTATAAGTGTAAACATTTCAAAAACCATTTGTGGAAACCATAGTGTGATCAAAAAACTGGTTCAAAATAGGGGTTTCAAAAAACGGCTGTCGAAAACCTCGATTAAAAAAAATGATTCTTAATTCAAAAACTAAACGTTATTGCAGTTCTTTAAATCGCTGGGGCTGGCAACAAGACGGGAAAAGGCGATACTTTAATGAATCTTATCACGGCATCATCGGTTCGCTCACATTGGTCTTATCTCGCTATCATCTCGGCACCGACTCAACATCTTTTTGCCCCGTCGTTTTTCGGTCAAGAATGACAATTTGAATCTAAAAGCTACTTATTATTCAATATTATTAAAAAACACAATTTTAGAATTATTTTCTTCAGTGGAAGGAGCACTGAGACTGTCGGTAAATCTCGCTCCAAGCAATACGGTTGCGTGTCAGTCATTTCTAGGATAACTTAAAGGGCTTGAAGTATTTAGCAACGGTCTTTTCATTTAATTAATTCCTATACAATCAATTTTAATGTCTTATGGTGAAGAATTACGTAGGAATAAAAAGGTGAAATAATTAATAGATAATAATTTCTTCATACAGTTTTGTTGTCTCGAAGACAAATTTGAACTTTATATAATATAACTTATCAACCCAGGCTGGTGCTTAAGGCCTTCCCCTTCCTTTTGACAGTATAAAGTTTAACTGTCCTAGTATCAATCAACCAAATGCTTCTTTTTTATTGAGTGATTACTTGTTTTGTTGTCTCCTCGTAACAGTAACTTGTACGAGTATTTCCCAAGAAAAAGTGAATCCAAACCGTTCTATTACTTCCCAGCCTGAAGTTCACCTTGTATTTATTTGCTCTCAAATTTCAAATCAATAAAATATTAATTTCAAAATATTGTTAATGTTGAGTTATTATTTTCCTGCGTAATCACTGTATACCCATCCCATCGATAAAAAGCCTAAATTTGTTTTTGGTTAATCCCTTTTATTGGCCATCAATGAAATTTCACGCTTGATAGTCAAAAGACCTAACCTTGGGCATAAAAGCCCAATGAATTCTTCCATCAGTTAATGCTGGTAAAATCAGTGGTTGGCTGAGAGAAGAATTGACGAAGACAACTTGAAAGCCCTTTGGCACTTTATTCATTATCTTTTTTTTTATGCAAAGATGATTCACGTGTCGAAGTTCAATTTCTATTTTTTTTTATAAAAAAAAAATTAAAATCTATGCAGGACACATAATTTTTTGTATCAAAAAATAGATCGTTTGATCCTTCGAGATAAATTTTTCACGAATCAATAAGTTTTCGATGTTTGTAAATAAAATGGCTGAATGGGGATTTGCGATGAAGTTTTTTTTTAACAAGTGTAAACAGAGGTAAAGGTCCTTTGAATAGATGGAGAGAAAAAAAAAGTATTTTCACTTGGACAAGGATTGATTAAAGGAGATTCTAATTTAGCAAAATAAAATGTCAAAAATAAATAGAAGCAGAAGTTCTTTAATGATGGGGGTAGGTTGTCTAGTCATCAGGACAAAAAATATGAAACACGTAGTTAAAACGTATAAATCAAAAATAAAAAGTTTCATGTTACTATACTCATTTATGAAAACAGTTCTGACATTTTTAAAAGCTCGGAAGTTTGGTCACTTTTGACCAAAGGAAAAGTTCATCTGGTTCATCCGATGTTGTGATGTTTACATCTTTTGTTTTTATAATACAAATATCGAAGCATTGAAGAGTCTTGAAAAGTCCTTATATTTGTCCAAAAACAATACACAACATCCCACTTGAATATATTTGCAATTTTGTGATATTATTAAATGAACCAAAATTCACTTGAAATGGACGAAATGTAATGTTTATTGTGTACCTTCACCTTCATACATAAATATATCTCTTCTGAAAACCTTAAATATTAGTCAGGCTTTTTGTGTATACGGACAAGCTATGGACTAAAAATAAACCACAAAATTGTTTGCATTTGAATAGATATCGTTATATGTAAGCTAGGGTATTCCAGTTTTTGAAAAAATTTGATTTGAAAACACATAGGAGCAAAAGTTAAATGTAGATAAAAATATTAAAAATTTGTAAACTTCGCAAATTAAGGACTATTCAATTTTTTCCAAAAAAATATTATTTCTGTTAAAACTTTTGTTGTTGTAACTAATTTTTTTACATTGTTGAAAAAAATAATTAGAAAATATTTTTATAATACTTCTCGAAGAAGTCCTGAAGGTATTTGAGAAGTTTGAAAATGTTCTACCAACATTTACAATTTTATAGAATTTCTAGATAAAATGCCACTTGTATTTTATATTGGAAAATTGTAAATAAAGTCGAACAGGAATCCTGAAACTTGAATTATATATTTTTTGTTTAGTTATTTGGAAATTAAAAATTCAAAAATTTCCAAATTTTTGGACACACCCTAATGTGCTTATATGTCAACATTGGTCGACATCGTGTTGAAAGCCTGAGGTTAGTGAAACGATGTTGAAGAATGAGGTTTGTTTTTGTTGGCAGTCATTTTCCAAATTACTAACAACCCTTGAAACGATATTAAATTTGTGGTAAAAGTAAGTATATACTTAAAATGAAAGAATGTAGACATTTAAAGGGTGTCTGAAGTTACACATTACAACCTATAGTGTCACGTCTGAAGCATTTTGCTAAGGGGCTTCATGAAGGTAATTTGGTATCGGTACATGGTTAAAAATGTTGCGATGTGCTTAAAATTTTTGCTTATAGGATAGATTGTAGTGAAGATAGATGGCTGCCATTAATTATGTCTATAAACACTATGGTGGTACTTATAATAGTTATTGTTTAATTTTGAACGCTCAACATGTAAATTCCTTTCAAATAAATAATACAAAAGTCCCAGCAGGGGATTACCTCTTAACATTAAATCACAACACTTCGAAAGTTTGTATGAGTTACTAGTTGGTTTGACGTGAAAGACGGCCCAACGAAATAATGTCAAACTGCAATTATTTGGAGTTCAAGAATTTCTGTAATTTGAAAGACTGTAAGAAAACCTGCAAAAGAAGACTGGGGCAATATTTGAAGTGCAAGGTCAGCTATTTAGCTGATTCATTGTTTAAAACAATATTAGGATTCTTTTTATTTTCCTGTTTATAAAAAAAGGTGTGAAGAACGATATATCTAACTGCCGGTCCATAACCATAACCAAGCTTTTTTCTATTTCCAATCTCTTCGAAAACATTCATTTTTTCTTCACCACAGCATAGCTTCTCAAAAGACAGATCCACTGCAACAAACTTTAAAAACACTTAATGATCAAGAGCAAGGAAATGAAGTGGACGTTATAACCCGGGATTTTAGTACCTAAAGCTTACTCTTCACATGGCTTCATAAAACATTTGTCTAAGGAATTTTCGAATCCATACTCCTTGAATATGCCATACAAGTTTGGTGTCCTACCAGAACTGCCATTCTTAAAGAATACGACCGTACAACGTATAGAGTTCTTTGATTTGCAATCCACAGAGGCTTCACTTGATCGGACAATCTCTTCTTATCCCCTTATGAAGATCGTTTATAAATATAAATAAGATACATTTGGTGGCACGACAGTCCATGAAAAACCAGGACCTAAGTGGCTTATAACTCTCAACCATTTCTGTGTGCGCATTCTTGCAGAAATGAAGGAGACCTACAATTTAAGAATCCGAACGACTAAAGTGCAAAGCAATCGTATTTTTGACAATTATTGTTACTCTTACATCATTTTTCAATTTCTCGCAAGAGGCAGCAGCCCATGAAAAAACATTTCCGTTCTTTTTAGGAATCGAACCCAAACTACCGGCATGACAGTCCTACACACCACACTAACCATCAAGCCAGGGCTACTAAATAAAAATCGTTTAAAATGGATTAATTTAAAAACACTTCAAAAACGCCGTGAAGTCACTGAAATTATTTTTATGGACCAACTGTTAGCAGGGATCATAAATTCTCCCTTTCTTTCTTTAACTAAAAAACTAAAGTTATTAAAATTAAATCTCAGCTTCAGGCTTTTAAAAGCAACACAATAGAACTTGACATGACAGTCCATAGAATAATTATTAGATTATGAAATAAATAAAAACAATAACTTTGGTTTTCATTAAATAACAATGTCCGTTATAAATGGTGGTTATTAAATAAAGAAAAAAAAGGTTTCTAAATTGCTCAAATAAAATGTTTGAATAACCCACTTTGTCAAACTCAAATAAATCGTGTTAATACATAAATTCAACAAATTGTTAAACCTACATAATGTGAAACGTGATACTGAGTGTTAAATATAATACCTATAACAATCCAACATTATTTTGAATATTTTCAACAGACAAACCCTTTTTTTCACTCTGATTTTTTCTTGATTTTTTATTTTCAATTTTATTCGTCCCTTTAAAATAAATGGGTCAATTTATTTTCGAAACTTAAATATATATAACCCCTCGAAAAGAGAAGGTGAGAAACATTAACTGGAAGACCTTTACCTAAACACAAGTATGGATGTTATACACTTTTAAAAAAGGAAACGACACCTTTTGTCCTTAATTCTCATAAAGTATCTTATACCAGGGCCAGAGAGTAAATTAAGTGAGCCAATTTAATCCGTTCTTGTGCTTTTTAAATTGGATTATAAGTCCTCTTTACAAAATGGGCTTTAAAAAATCTCCTTTTTTTCAATTAAATTCAAATATTCACCCTTTATTTAGTCCTTTGTTGTTGTATTTTTTATCCTGCATACATTTTTTTGTATCTTTGGTAATTTTTCACAGGATGTTCAACTCAACAGCTGATCACACAGGATAAGGATAGCTCTTTCCCTTATTTCAAAAACACAGCTGGGAATGGAAAATTCCAATAAATTTCTCTTGTTTACCAAGTCATTATTTTTTTTTTTCGTTTTGTCAGCCATTTGTATTTTGATGAAGTTGTTTTTTTTTCATTTTTATTTGTGTATTTCAATTTGAAAAATCATATTGTTTCTCCTTTTTTTAAAAAAAATTCTGCGGCGTCAACATTGAAAGCATTATCATGTTTTTCTTTTTATGGTTTTTGTCATTTTTTTTTTGCTCTGTTCCGCAGGAAACAAAGCTGTTGTTTTGTGCAATTTTTCAATGCAAAATTGCATAGTGGTTTTGTCTCTGTTTCCGGTTTTGTTGAATGAAGGAAGAAAAAATAGGTTTTTTTGTATGCATTTGGAGTTGGTTTAGTTCAGCTTAAATAGTTCCATTCAGAGTGTAGTAGTCCTTGTGGTGCATAATTTTTTTTTTTATACATATTGATTGTTAAAGGCATCATATCATTTGTTTAATTTCTTGGAAGTAAAGTTTAAAGGATTAAGAGAGGAATACATTTTTCCACAAAACTAGTTTAAATGTAAAAAAAATTGGTAAGAAACTGATCAAGAAATAAATAAATAAAAAAGAAGTTTTGTAAAAATAAAATGTTTGCACTAAAAAAATAGTTGAAAATAGTTGATTGTGGTGCCGAAAAAGCTAGGGTAACACATTTTACTAGTCGATCATTAGAGTCTTAATCTTTTAATTTCATCATATTACTTAATCAGAACATTTTATTCATCGTGTTGCCAGTATATATACTGAACTCACAATGGGAGTTTTTCTTTTTTCGTTCAGAGCAGAGCACGGAACAGGGCACGAGCTTGTCGAACATACTGTGAACTTTCCTCGGAGCGAGCGTGTTCTAAGCGCTCTGAATTATTAAATGAAACGCACTCGAGCGCTAGCTGTCAGTCAGTAAATTTCATTTGTCAATGGACTTTGATGTCACTTTTCAGGACTGAAATCTGTTTGCTCAGTTTTTTTTTATACCGAGCTTATTGAGTGCGCCCGAACAATCTCAGAACATGCGCTCAACAAAAAAAGAAACACAAACTTGAACTGTTATACACTCTGAGCTCAAAAAGAGACACGATTTTTTGTTTGACAGTTCATACCCTGTTCTGAACTAAAAAAAGAAAAACCCCCAATAAGTGATGCAAGGAGACCAGCAAATAAATTACTGCGATCCGCTATTATTCATTTTCTAAGCTAAATAATAATCTTTACAAACTAGCCTTCTTATCAATATGTGATATTAAAATACATGAAGCCCAGTTGTTAATAAGAACTCTTTGTAGGAACTCAAGGACTTATGCCTTTGAAATGCCAATCAGAGGCTACGCGGCGAAGCCAATTTTTTCAATTATCATCATCATCATCGCCTCAACAACCAGGGTTCGGTCCTGATTTCTTTAAACAAGTTTTTCCACCTATCCCGGTCTCGAGCCAATGCTATCCAGTTGCACATCTCTCCAGCGCACCTCCAGTCTACCACACTGTCGTCTACCATAGAATGTACCACAAAGAACTTTCCGAGCCTGTTCCTCTTCGCTCGTGCGAGCTAGGTGCCCTTTCCCACCGGAGTCTACCGAGCTTAATTTTTGTCACTATATCTGCTTCGAGGTAGATTGCATACAATTCATGATTGGGAATCGTAATTCCTCACATATGGGTCCAACAATTCTCCAAGAGGTCGGAGTGTCTTTTGCTAAGCACCCAAGTCTCGGATCCATACGTCAGTACTGACAGGACCCATGGTCCTGGTTTTCAATTATCCAGATCCAGACTCATTTATCATCTCTTAATCTCAGGATTTAAACAAAAGTTATTTGAAATGTTTCTCTCTTTTTTACGAACTTTTGTTTATGAATCATTAATCTATTATAAGACACCTCAACTCAATAAAACAAAATAAATTCGAAATAATTTCTATGTCTCTTGACACAAAAGTTCATCAAATCTTAAATGTTATCTGAATACATAATATTTATTGATGGACAGTGTTTGACATAAATTCGGTAGACCAAACCTATTTAAAGATTAAAAGATTATAAATTTTACTACTGTCAGTTGCCTCCTCTTCGATCTAGAATAAATCCAAATTATTATAAGACATTTAATAAACTGTAAAACAAGACCCAAACTCGTTTAAGGTGATATTAATAGCAGCTATAAAACAATTTGTGAATTAAATGAAACAATCCCAATATGCTATAAAAATACAAATTATATAGAATTGGGTGACTTAGTTGCTGTTACTTGAAGAAAAACAATTGGTAAATGACATTTTATTCAAATGCAAACAAATGGTTTGCGCAACAGAGGGCACAAAATACGAAATAATTTAGAAAAAAAACTAATCTAAAGATACTTTCTGCTTAAAACATTCCTAAAAGTAATGGCACATTTTTAAAGCTTTTATTGTGCGTTTATTTAAACAGCCCACTGGTTACAAACTTACTTCTAACCATTAGAACATACAGGAGGTCTTCATTTCTTTCAATCCTTTTAATTTTTAATCATAATATAGTGGCTTCTGAAACGGAAGGATTTATCATGGCTGAATTAATTTTAAACATTTTTGCTAAACCCCGAGTGATGGATGTGGCGGGCATTCTTTAAGTTACCTCATTTTATATAAAAAAAAAAAAAAACATTGTATAGATTTTGTTCTCCCTCAACACTTCTAATGTTTATGAATTGGCAACTCTGCCAACCATCTGGCAGTAAATGTGGCAACCAAAAAACTGAAAGAAGCTCCCTTATTTTATGTCGAATATTTTATGATTCCAGAAGTCTGCAAATCCAAATGACGTAAGTTCACTAATTGTATACCCCATGCCTCTGTTGCTCTGTTGGTCTTTGCTATAGTGTTTCTGAATAAAATTAATAATGTTATCGGAGTGTATGCTGATATAATAAATTCCTAAGATATTTTCTGTAGCATACAGAGTTACAGGAGCATTGAATAAACTTTTCTGTAGGCACTTTATATTTTTACTATAAAAGCAACATGGAGTATATTCATGCTCCAATATTAAAGAAGCGTGGACTATTTGCTCCAATAAGAATTTTCGAACTCATATAGTACTTATCTTAGATATTTATAGGAGCATTCGTTCCAATATAAAAAAGTTTAAGGTATTTGTTTTAAATTTTAAATAGAAAAAAAAGCAAATATGCTGAATTCAACATAAATTATATGCCTCAGGGGTCGAGTGGTAAGAATACAAGGCTCAATTTGCAGCACCATCCTTTTCTGGACAAATGTGACCCCATTAAAAATGAAAGTAGTAATTCCACATAATGTCTATTGATGCAAAATTCAATGCACTCGATATGAGTTATTCCTTTCTATCATGATGCTTCCCATTGTACTATAAGCCTTTAAGAGTTTCCCCAAAATCATTTCATTTGGTCGTATCAGCCACAATAACTCAAATAACTCAATGTAGATTAATCTGAGCGTGTTACTTCAACCTAATATAATTGTAACCACTTCATTTATTTCTATCCAATACTATTTGTTTCGATGAGTGTAATTCCCCTTCATTGAAATGCTTTCCCAAAACAACTATACAACAACTGTTGTTGGTTAAATGAAGAGAACGTATCCTGTTTGGGTTTGGTTTGCAATTCTATGTTTTAGCAAAACCTCGTATCAAAAATGGTTGTGAATTACGTGATTCGGTTACTTTGTTTGGTGGAATTTGTTAAATTAGAGACAGTAAATATTTTACAAGTGTGGTTATTATGAAAAACAAAATGCTGATATTGAAGAACTAATTTATATTAGCTTTAATCAAAGGTTAAACGACACGACTTTCGCTTTGACGTTAAGATTTAAAACTATTTACTAACTTGTAAGGTATACCGTTGCCTTCGTTTGCATTAATTATTCACTTCAAAATGTGTATACAGTTTAGACAGTGAATTTGTAACGGGATCGTAGTGCCATCTATCTGGAAATTGTTTGGTTCCAATTTCGTTTTTGAATGAAATAATAGCTTTTCAAATAACAGAAACAACAACTAACAAAATTGAAGGGAAAAAAAAACAAATAAAATAAATAGTGCGTATACGACCAAGTGCACCACTGTTTCATTGATGTTTACAACGGCCGTATTATTATTGAACTTAATTTTTTTTTATTAAAAATATTATATTTTTATGGAAAAAGATGAATGTGTATATACATTTATAATAATTTGTTGAAATTCAAACAAGATTTAAAAAAAAATCAAATGACGGTAGAGAACTTAATGTAAAGTAGAACCGCAAAACGATGTACTGACATTTTTAAAGTTGTTCACTTGGACTTTTGTGCACTTCTCTATTTTCTACATTTAGTACTTCACCTTTTGAAATAATTTTCAACAACTCTCGTGAAACAGTAGAGTGCAGGTACATGTGTATGTAAAAATTTTAATATTAATGGTAATAACGGTTTTTTGGAAAAATATATTTCTTAGAAATAGAAATATGCATTGTTTTTCTATAGTCGGAATGTCAGACTGAAAATTTACTTCAAAAAAACATCTTCAAGCTTTTGAGTTTTACTTTTAAAAAAGCTCACAAAACAGTATGCATCCTACGTATATGTTTATTAAAAAAAAGTGGAAACCAAATAAATTGTTCAAAAATAGTTTTAAAGGTTGAGCAGCAATTGGAACGATTTTTCTAAAATTCGGTATGTTGGAATCACTTTTATTTTAAAACTAAGCATTTTTCTAATATGAACAATTTTTAAAACATTTAAAACATCGATTTGACAAAAAAAAATTAGCAAATATTTACCTACGTTGTTGTATTTAATAGAATAGAATTGAATTTATTTTTGTTTCAATCCAACCTCAAAGAAAATGAAGCGTTTTTTCTTGTGATGATCAGTTACGTAAAACATGATTAATTTTTCGTATACATACGAGTATATTTAGGATATATAAGCAACTTACGAGTCTCACCCATCTAAATATATTTCATTAAAATTGCATTGTAAAATAAAAGAATAACGAAATAGATTTCCTCTCTCAAGCTCAAATGTCTAGCGCATTATATTAATTTGCTCAAATCCCATAGAAGTTTCTACTATGTGCTCAAACTTTTTCTCAAGTTTCCAATGGACCCTCATTATTTAAGACAAATTTCCAATTTTCGTTCACCTAGTGCAAGAATGCTTTTCGGGATCTTTTTTTCTATTTTGTCCTTGTTCAACTCTATTTCTAACTCACCTACAGTTTGCACATAAATCTAGACATCCTTCGTTAGATAATAATACCAGGATTTCGTGTACTAAAATAAAGTATTATTCCAGGAAAAAGTTATCAGCTGAAGCATCACTCTTTGAATTTCCCAAACAACCAGACTGATGGCAAGCTTAGTTACTTACCTAAATATTCTTAACTTCAGATGCAAAACAAGTAAATTACTGATTCTATAAAATAAGGATTCGTTACAATAAATTCTTCAAAGTGAGCGAATGACTTTGTTATGTATTTATAGCACTTTGTCATTCCATTGTTTTTCAATCTATTCCTCTTTCTTTCTTATGCTCTTCTTGTTTCGTAATTTTCATAAATTATTATTGTTTTCAATATCCAAGAGGAACGAGATAAAATCTGAACTTATTTCAAATATGCAATATTGTTTTGTTTTTGTTGTTTTTTTTTTCAAAACAACAGAAATTTATTTATTTTGCGTTGCATAATATTCCTGGGTGCTGTGCATAGAATCTCCGATATACAGCAACAGCAGCAGCAGTAGCAGCTGCTTGTATCCTGAAAGAATGTATCCTTGATATAACATGTTTGTAAGTTATGTCTAAGTTAGACGCACAACCAGAGTTATACAAAAGTGGTGTGGAATACAAAATGTCCTTGCCGTCATGGAAGGATTCCATGCTTGAGTTGCTTTTTGCATTGTTGCTTATCTTATGCGCTGTCATGCAGCACGACTGCATTATCTTTGTAATAATTCATTCAACGAGGAGTGTTTACATTCTCTGAACTTTCCATCATGGGGCATTTTGTGTTTTTTTTTTTTTAAAGTTGTTGTTTTGTTATTTTTGAGAAGAGTAGAACTTGAGTGAGACTCATTTCTATGGAATTCTCGCGTGTTTATTATGAATTTTTTTCTACAGACTTTAATAATGTATGTAGATGTACAGTGAACAATAAATGACAGTTATTGTTACAGAAACTGAGCAAGGAGATAAGTCCCTGTATCTGTATCTTATAGTAATGGATTTAAATTCAAATAAGATATATTCTTCTGTTATACTGAACTATATATCGTTCAACAATGCTACACCATTTTCCTTACCCAGTTGTCATTGTCATTCCAGGTTCTGCCACATATTAGATTTAAAGAAAATGTAACGGAGCATTGTCATAAGCCAGGCACTTATGCTTTATGCACATGATGTGATACATAAATCATACCGCAATACAGCACCCAGTATGAATAATGGCTGAATGAGTTTTTCTCCGTTTTTAAAATTCGAATCGACATCATCAAAGATCTTAAAAAAAATAAAAGTGATATTTATGCGGCAATGTAGAACCAATCACCTGATCCCCAAATACTTGCTAGGACTAGTCTAGGGATTAGAAACCAGACCGAGATGAGAACGAATTTTTTGGACCAGAAATTAGCGATAGTTATTTTTAGTGATTAGTTTTTAAACACAAAATTGAATGTTTCTATATACAGGGTGCCCCAAAGCGACGTTTAACATCAAGCGGATACTGAGTAATAAGTTAGGTTGTACAAGTACTGGAAAGAATAAGAACAAAAATCCATCTCGCTTGATTAAGTAGTTATAGCTATATTAAAAGAAATACTGAAAATTGTTATCCTTAGGTACTGTAGACAACTTTGCAAATGTTTCGTTGTTTTTTTTTGGTTCAGTTTCGTTATAAAAATAAATCTTGATCTAGGGTTGGTTTAACAATAGCACTTCATATTTAAAATTAATGACCAGTTGCACCAAAATCCATGACATACATTTATCTGAGTTGCACCAATTTGTTTCACACAAAGTTTCTTATACGTAAACTCAACAAAATCAATTAATCAAATTGTCATTATTAAATTAACCACAACATTTTAATTTGGTTAGATTTTCATCAACAACTATCGCGCTATTTGATTATTACGAAGTGAAAAATTAATTTTACGCTTGAAGGTTGTGTTTGTCAACTCAACGCCAAACAACGCAACGCACCAAACACAACAATAAATCCAATAATATTAATTCAACCCCATGGTGGTTGATTTTGAATGTTGATATTTTGATTTGACAAAACTGAACTTTTTTGTTGTGGCCGAGATACATAGATTTAATCAGGGCAAATTAAATCAGGATCGAAATAATTTGTCAACAGAGAGAGAGAGAGAGGGAACAAGGAGGGGCAAATGGTGATTTGTATTTACAGTGGAAGAACGATAGCTCTAAAAATGGCATTATTCAGGAACAAGTTGAAATTGATGATTTTTGGTGCCACATTACTTTTTGAAATCGATAAAATTGTTGCTAATATGCAGTTTTAAGAATTTTCAAGAAAAACGTTATCCAAGCCTGTATCTCAAACGCATGGCCCAAAATTGAAGTACTTTATGTCAAAAGTGGACCTGAATTAGGATTACTTTTCATAATTATTTACGGTGTTGCCACTTTTCCGCATATGTTTTGTAGATACAAAAAAATTGTACAATATATTTTTCAAAAATAAAATTTTAAAAAAAACTGATTTAAGTAGGTTTTGCTATACTTTTTTTTAATATTATACTAAATACAAAAGTTAAAAGCATTTCGAAAAATTTTTAGAACATTATTTATTTATTTAAAATTTTTAAAAGTAAAATTTTTAAAAATAAAATTAAAAAACAAATTCTTTTGTGACTATAAGCTGGTTTTACTGTATTTTTTGAATTATTGTATTAAATAAAATTATAGGAGATTTTATAAACTTTTGAAGGGTTACTTCAAATCATTTTAAAAATAAAACCAAAAAAAAAATAAAGCTATAAGTTCTTGTTTTTCAATTTTCAAAAATGTTCCTTTTAAGAGCTTCACTTCGATTTATGATTTATTAACTTTTTTAAAATTTCAATTTCCCAAATTAAAAAAAAAAAAAAAAATCATATTCTTGAAAAAATGCTATTGTTCCTCCACTAATGTTACTGATGGTGATGGAAATAAATAACATTTCTATTTGTCTACATGCCTAATGTATTCTTTCCCTCAAACAATAAATCATTATAAAGTCATATAATTCTTGATCTAAAATGGACATTGATTTATATGTATATTACACTTTCTTTATTTTCCTTTTTTTTTCTCTTAATTTTTTTTTGAATTGAAGTCTGGAATAGTTATTTCTCATCAAAAATTTTACTTATACATACATAGTTGTGGAGAGGAGGGAAAAAAGCAAAATAGAAAATTCACATAAATATGTACATATGTCTGAAATGGCATTGTTTTGAATTAATTCTCAAATTGCATTCAAAGTTTGTATCGATATCGAAGAGAACTTCATTATACAAATAAATTGAACAACCTAATTAAACAAAATACTCATTTAAGTTTACCATCAGCTTATATTTTAGCTCAAGAAAGAAGAAAAACAAAAACTGTTTATGAACTTGAACAGTGAACGAGAATTATTACCGAAAACTAATTACCCATAAAAAAGCAAACTCTCTATATGCAACCAATTTTCACAACGGAGAAAATCTATTAATTAAAATTAAAAAAAAAAAAACTAGTTCAAAATACTTTTGAAAGAAAATTAAGAGGGTAGATTTGTTTCCCAGCTTTGATGCACTTGATGTAAAGATAGAAAAGTGGTTCTTGGAATGCTTTTAATTCAATGAAAACACTCGCAGAAAAGTCCCTTAGGGATACTTCGAGTGAAAATATATAAAAGCGCAACGGGATAAGATAATGCAATTTGTAAATGAGAACTTTGAACTAAAGGCAATCAAAGTTGTATGAAGGAACTATCCTGATATAGTGAAGATGTGTTAAATTTGAATAAGTTATTTATAATCGCGGTTAATGTTGATGGACTTTTTATCTTAATTATCCTAATGATTTTGTCTTTTGTAATCTGACCGGACATCTTTCAAAGAACTTGATGTTTCAATTTATTCTTCAATCAAATTAAATGCACTACTGCATTTCGGACACTGAGTAATCCGAAATGTGAAGTGCGAAGTGAAAAATTATATTTCTTTCCATTTATTACGAAATAGACCAATCGAGTTTTTAGCAGAAAAGCATACACCAAAAAAATATAGTCCGGGAAAATATAGACACCTTGATCTGGCGCTTATAGAAGAAGGATTTGGCTTGGAAGGAGATACAGGAACTTAGTGGAGTCTCAGAATCAATGAAGAAAATCTGTGAAAAATGAAATTCCGATAGAATGTGCTAGGCCGTGAGTAAAAAGTAAAGTAACCCAAAAAAAATTCCCTTTTCATCATCATCATCGGCTTGACAACCGGGCTCCAGTGCTGGCCTCTGCCAACAAGTCTCTCGACCTCCACCTATCACCCCAAGGCTACTCCAGCGCAAGCATGGTCTGCCCCTGTCGTTTACCATAGAATGTATCACAAAGGGCTTTCCGAGGCTGTTCCTCTTCGCTCATGCTAGCTAAGTGCCCTGCCCACCGGAATCTACCGAGACTAATTTTTGTCACTATGTCTGCTTCAAGGTAGATTGCCTACAATTCTGAATGTACCGTCTCCGGAAGCATCCTTCCTCACATATGGGGCAAACATTTCTCCTTAAGACTTTTCTTGGTTGGAGTGTCTTTTGCTAAGCACCCAAATCTCGGATCCATACGTAAGTACTGGGACGACCATGATCCTGTACAGCAGCAATTTTGAAGATATGGTGAGATTTATGGATTTCAAGAGCTTTGACAGACTAAAGTAGGCTCTGTTGGACTTGAGAAGCCGAACGCATATTTCTTCTTCTATATTGTTATAGCACGAATATTGTATCCGAACGAATTTGATTTCATTTCTTGAAAATATTGGATACTTCACATCCCCCTTCTTTTAAAAACAAGTTTATTTGCTAAATACTAAAAAATCCATTCGAAAAGACTTGACTTAGTCTTTTAGAGAATAAGCTTCTAGATAAATTAGCTGATTCTTCTAGGTAACATTAAAGCATTTTATCTATAGCTGCCAAATCGAAAAATTCGAGTCTCGGTCTCGTGAAACTAATTCTGATCTCGATCTCATGGGTGGTACTGACTCAACTTTTTTTCAATTTCATCGGGAGATGAAATGTTACATTAAAAGTTTTAAAAGCTTTTTTCATTCAACAAATAATCCTACTTTTCTGTTAAGGAAATGAAGAAAAACAACCTCTAGTAGGAAGTAATTGGAAAATCGAAGCCTTATCTTATCGTAATTAGATTTATTAAGGGTATTATCGTTTCGACATAGTGCATGAAAGCTGGAAGCCGAAAGAGGTGCTTTATAAAGTTCCATTGTTACTCTTCAACTTCTTCGTGTACTTCAAAGCACAATACCTTACTTCTGATGCACATTATTGATTGAGCAAAAGCTTCCAAAATTCTATACATATATATATTTCTTGTTTCTCGGAAACCGCTCACACTATTTAAATGAAATATTCAGAAAATGACCCGCAATGGAATTTTTATATTATTTGTGAAAATAATAAACCACAACCCTCAGATTTCAAGCGATAAAGAAAAACCAAACTGCCCACCATATTAATAATGCCAAAGCAGATGAACAAAACGCACCGGGATTTGGATAGTAAATGATGAAAATGTCTGACTGAGGTCCTCAATTGGTCGGAACTGGTTAATAAGGCACCTCAGACAGCAATTGTGATGAAGTTTTAAAAGAAAATGCAAATGCACTGAAGTGTTTGCGACCTATAAAGAAATTCTTCTTTCGGATAACAATAATCAACATTGACAAAAATTGGCACTGGCTCAAAAATTGATATCATTTCAGTGTAATAAAAAAAACTTAAGCCATCAGGTATACTTATTGAAAACTTAAGATTGTTAATTTGTACGAGTATATGAAAAGTAAGCCAGAAGGTGTTATTCAAAATACAGATAATACTATGTATATGGGTATATATAAAAATTTCAAAAGTTATAGATACACCAGTTGCTGAATCGACAGATTATTGAAAGTCATTTTTGATGTCACTTATGTGAGCTTATACAAAAGTGATTTATATCCTCAAAGCATTGCCCTTTAACTAACAAACAAAAACACAATGTTTATCCATGTGACTGCTATACCCTTTATCGATATTTATTACTCCCACATGAAATTGAAAACAAAAAAAAAAACAACAAATGCAATGATATAGTATCTTTGATTCAATAAAACCATTTGAAGATTGGAGAACGTGACTTTTTCCATAAAATAAAAGCATCTTTCGTTCGACACAGTCTGCATTTTATAGTAAAATATATAAATATACGTGGAAGTAAGAGAAGTCATTGTTTTTCTCATAAATAATACGAGCTAACGTGACTGGAAAATGAAATGTCACTTACATAATGTAATCCATTTTTGTATGATCTTTTTTTTTTGAAAATTTTTAAAAATAGAATATTATTACTTGCAATGTGTTTTTGCAAAGGTTGATTGTCCGATTGATATTTTAAGGATTCAGATTTAGCTGAGTGATTTGTGTGTCCGAATAAATCAATACGCATTAGAAAGGTGATTTATGGGTTTCTCAGAATCAGCCAGTATATTGTTGAATGCGTTTAACGCAATTATTGTTAGTCAAAAAAGGTTTAAAATTTAAAAGTATACTTTTTGAAAACAAAAAAAAATCCATTACATTCCATAAGACCTTGCAGTCAGAGAAAAATGAGCGCGAATAGTTAAAGAACAAAAAAATTTCTCTGAGAACCATTCTAAAAAAAAGTTTCAATAAAAAAAGAAATAATTTACTAGTTTATTATGTACGTAGTTTCTTTATTTTTTTGAAGTGTCACTCCTTCTTATTTTTGCGTTGAGATCTTTTGATTACGAGACAATCACCGGGAAACAACTTCATCTACTGATGATAGGAACAAATATCACTTTTTTCAGGTGAAAAGTGAGAAGTTAATTCCCACTAATTGATAAGGATTTTGTGAGAAAAAAAAATGACAACAAAACTACGGTATTGCTGCCACACAGCAAACCCCCTGTTTGGGGACACTATTCAATTTGGGGTATCTGCGAGGTGTATAGTGTGTACAAGCAGGGGCTTCCCCCCCACCCCCTCCATACATTCTGGACTTTTGCATTTAAACAATTTTTTCGTCGTTTGAAATTTAAAACAAAAAAAATGCACAGAATCAAAATCAATAAAAAGTGAAGTTATTGCACAAATGAAATGAAAAATAATTTCCCTATAAAAGTGAAATAGTTAATGACAAAAAAGTTATTTTCCATTTCTAAAGCAGAGGAGGAGGAGGAAACAATTCCACACCTTCTCTGTGTACGTACATGCCCAGCTCTGTCCCATAGACGCAGACTCCAACTAGGAGAATTCTTTTGTAACGATCCCAGCGATCTAGCAAATACTAAAATTAGTAGCATCGCACGCTTCGTAAAAAGCTCAAAATGGTTTAACGAGTACAGGAGGATATCTTAATGATCCTTGTGGTATCACAATGGACCATTCTTACTGGTCTAAGTGGGTCAGTCCTGCTGACCGCCACTGTAACCTAACCTAACCTAATGGGCAACAACTTAACTTGAAGAAAATAAAATTTTCCCTGCAAGTGATGAAGTTATTTCCCATGTGAAGCTATTTCTCTACGTCGTAGATTTCAATATTAAAAGTTAAGTCCACAGAAACATTATGAAAGATTTCGCTGAGTTTGCTTGCAATTGTGACGATTTAATTTTATTAAGTAAACTTCTTAAAGCAAAAATTTTTACATATTATTGATGTGGGATATTTCCGAAAATCTTATTAAATTTGAATGAATTTCGCTTTATTAAATCAATCTGCATTCTCTATAGAACAATTTTTAAAAAATATTTGCTATTTAAGGAAGATTTTTTTTTTTCTATATGTAAAATAAATTAAATCTTAACCCTTACTAAGTACCAATGTAATCTATGTTCTATATATGAACATACGTATTTCAGAAAAAGGCAAAATTTCCATTCCCATGTAATTTAGCCTAGCACCATATAGTCATTTGCTTTTTCTATATCTTTTTGGCTATAAAATGAAATCCTCTTAAGACAAATGTGCCCTGGAGGATTTCAAACATTATCTAATGACCAAAATACGGTTAATCGTCAAAACATCATTATTGTTATTTTTTTTTTTTTTTTCTTTTTACTCTGTGTGTTTTATTCTTTCATGAGGTTTTATTTCATTCAAGTTATTTTTCCTCTCTTAATTAGCTTTTGGGTAAAAAGGAATTTTTTTGTAAAAACTTAATCTGGATTTTAGTATCTTTATTTTTTTCGTTTTTACTTCTTCATTCTAACGTCATTTTAAGAGACGAAAGAAAATTTGAGGGATAAAACAAAGAGTGTAAATTCCTGTTTATTTGATTGCCCTTGATCCGTATACTCACATTAAAAAATTGAATTTAAAGCCAATGGAAGTCTTTAAAGTGTCTTAAACCCAAACAAATAAATCTTCGATTAGGTCGCACAAGCTTACTTGATTTTGATGTCGTAGAAAAATGTTGTAAAAAAATGTTAAGTGAAAAAAAAATATTCCTAAAATTAGAACAAAGAGAAAATAGCGATTTTTTAAATTTTGAAAATTGTAATACGCAGTTAATTTTGGATTTAAATCTCCTTACAGGTAATTTTAGGACCCCAAGCTACAAACGATCTGCATAATTATTTCTGGTTGCACCTAACGCTTTTAAAAATGTAACAGGCATTAAAGTCTTAAAATGATGTTGCCTGTAAATATTGATGCAACCTAACATTACAATTTTTAATTTTCAAAAATATAGTCCTAACTTGGCAAATGTTTAAAAAGAGGAGGATACAAAGTTAAATTCAAAGTAATGAAAGAAAAATGGGCCGATATGAGGAATCTAGCCCCAGGTTCGCTTTCAGGTTCTTTAGCAGATTTCTTGGAAACATGTCTTTTGAATTTTTAATTTTGCATGATTAAACTCACATAGTCCTTCAAACACAAATAATTTGAACAATTTCGTTGGAATCTCATTTTCAATATTTTAGATTTCATAGAATTTCTTTTCACAAGAAACCAATACTTATCCTATAGAGCAAGTACGAAAGTTCAACAATACAAAAATATAATTATTTTCATTAGGTATCTAGACATGATACAAAATTCATAGCTTAGAAAATAAACGTAGATACAAGTACAGTATCACGAGCTTTCCTTGGGCAAAAGTCAATTTAGGGAATAAAGAAAAGGTATATACAATTTTTGTGTATTAATATTTTTTATTTTTTTTTTTTTGTTTAGTTTTGGGTCAGGTAAAAGGACTTAACGAGATCAAATGAAACACCATGTATCCTTCTCTGGTTCAACGCTGGATATTTTCACATTACCATTATGTTTTGGCATTGGTTTGAGTTCATAATTTAAAATGGATAAAGTTATACTGGAACTTTTGGGATTCTAACAATATTAGGGTAGTAATTGGAAGTGAAAAAAAGGACACATATTTATTAAGAGGTTATCTCAAAATATTATTAAAGTATCTACCTACATATAAATTTGAACTTATTAGTTATTATTATCATATCTGCTTATCAGTTGGAGATATTTAATTTTATGAAGACTTCAGTTAAAGCAGAAAATTTGTTAAGTGACTTTAAATCTATCTAGCAGATTTTCAAAAATAAAAAAGAAAATATCTAAGTGTCCTTGAAATGAAATGAGTTCAATGAGAATTTTCTATAGCAATTTAAATGAACAGTTTATGCCATTACTTGAGTTTATATCTTATTTAATTTGCATGGGTTAGACTGCAGGCTACGATACACCTATACCGCACCGAAAAAAAAAAATGTAAAAAACCACCGTAAAAGTGATAGTTTTCGCTTACATTTTCCAGCTGATGTTGCGCAATGTTACTTTTGATAAGACTGTCATATCACTTTTGATATTGCAAATGTACTTTCAACATTATATACTTGTCAAATGTACATTGACATTTCATACAATTTTTGGATTAAAACTGTAGATATGATATGAATTCAACGTTATCCGGACATGAACAATGTCATCTTGACATTGTATTTTGGGATAAAAATGTAAAAATGATATGAACTCAATGTTATCCGGACATGAACAATGTCAAAAAATGATATTAAAATGTTATTTTGACATTGTTTCATGTCGAATTGACATTGATATTTTACATTAAAAATGTAGAAATGACATGAACTCAACGTAAAATTGACATGACCAAATGTTGTTTTGACATTATTTCATATCAAATTGACATTGAATTTTTACATTAAAAATGTAGAAATGACATGAATTCAACGTTAAATTGACATGACCAAATGTTGTTTTGACATCATTTCATATCAAATTGACATTGAATTTTTACATTAAAAATGTGAAAATGACATGAATTCAACGTAAAATTAACATGACCAAATGTTGTTTTGACGTTGTTTCATGTTAAATTGACATTGAATTTTTACATTAAAAATGTAGAAATGACATGAACTCAACGTTAAATTGACATGACCAAATGTTGTTTTGACATTATTTCATATCAAATTGACATTGAATTTTTACATTAAAAATGTAGAAATGACATGAACTCAACGTTAAATTGACATGACCAAATGTTGTTTTGACATTATTTCATATCAAATTGACATTGAATTTTTACATTAAAAATGTAAAAATGACATGAACTCAACGTTAAATTGACATGACCAAATGTTGTTTTGACATTATTTCATATCAAATTGACATTGAATTTTTACATTAAAAATGTAGAAATGACATGTTAAATTGACATTATTTCATATCAAATTGACATTGAGTTTTTACATTGAAAATGTTGAATTGACATGAACACAATTGACATGACCAAATGTTATTTTGACGTTATTTCATGTCGAATATTATATTGAATTTTCGCAAATTTCTTATTTTAAACACATTACTTAAACCTTGCTCTATCAGTGTTAACTTACTTTGATTGATATTTTTGTTCGTCAACGACCAAAGAAAATCCCCAACAGCTTTTATTTATGTCTGGTAACACAAATATTCATTTCATAGGAAGAACAATACTTACATTCATGATTACATTGATTTCGTAATTACTTAAATCAGTTTTTTTTAAATAAAAAAGGATTTGTTAAATTTTTTTCATAACACTTTATCTGGTAATAAACAGAATCAATTTGATAACTTCTAAAATTAAAAAATCAAAATTTATTTTTTCGAAGGAATAGCATTAGGATAAGATAAGATTAGATGAATCTTTACTGTTGTCATGAACAAAATATGCTTATTAACTATTATAATATAATTATAAATATGATATATCTACATTTTTTTAACAATTGTTTTTAAAATAAATTATACATCACATCTTACGGAACAGAAAATTATGATTTATTGTTATTGTTATTGTTGGCAAATATCCAATTTTGTGAACAAACCCTTTAAATGTCAAGGAATTAAAAAGATTAATTGTGGAGTTTAACCAAAGCTTAAAATTTTTTAAATTGAGGTTTTCTTAAGTTTGCTTGTTAAAGATAGATCAATGAGTCTTAGAGCCGATTTTTTAATCATCAATTAAACTATCAGAGGAAAAATTAGTATAGCAACATGAACAAAGATGAAGTACTATCTGAGGTTTAACTGGCTATTGAAAAATTGGCCCTTAACAAAGTTAGGAAAAGTGCCTATAGTTCATTTCTTGTAGGGATAAGATCATTAATAATAATAATAAGTGGAAATCGAAAAATACTATAATTTCATAAATTGTGTATATACAAAAGATATACTGGCTGACTTATTATGGTGTAATGAACTTTGAAATAATTAATATTCCGATTTTATTTCATCGAAAGGGTTTGCACAGACATTTAAATAATTTAAGAACTCTTCTTTCTCTGAATCTGGAATAAATTTTAAGACTCTTTGTTTTATTGTTTCTGTATTGTTACTCGAAGTAATTGAAGAAACACCTTGTTGGATGTCTAAAACATCTTTTCGTGTAATATTGTTTCTTTTATGTAAATTCATGGAAAATTCCTTGCTTTTCTTCGAAATTAAACATTTCGATTCGATAAAGTTAATTATTTTTAGGTATATCGCATGAAAGTAAATCATCACTTTTTAAATTAATACATTCTGAATTTATATTTTCTGAATTTCGTTCTTCGTTAACATTAATACTCTGTAACATATTCTTTAAATGGCTTTTCGTGTGTCTTTGAAATGAACTTATGTTTGAAAAAATTTGATTACAGTCTGCAAAAATGCATTTAAATTCACTATAAGAGTCTAACCCATGAATAAGTTTAAAATGTTTGCAAAGAAGGGATAGTTCTTGAAAGCTTGTATTACCAACAAAACAATTTAAAGTCATTATGAATCTAATATTTTATAATTTTAAGAAATATTCAGAATTAATATCAACCATTTTTGAAATTTCGAAAACTTTTTTGAATAACAAGTAATAATAAGTTTTTTTTTTAAGTAAGGATAGTTCTTAGAACTTGAAACGTAAGGATAGTTCTTTGAACTTGGATGCTGTCATAGCAAAGTTGAGATTAAAAATTTAATGTTTCTTAAAAGTAAGGATAGTTCTTAGGGTTTGAAAAGTAAGGATAGTTCTTTGAACTTGGATGCTGTCATAGCAAAGTTGAGATTAAAAGCTTAAAGTTTTTTAAAAGTAAAGATAGTTCTTAGAACTTGAAACGTAAGTATAGTTATTAGAAATTGAAAAGTAGGGATATTTTAGATTTGAGAGGAATGAAGGATTTTAGTTTTTTAAATCTTGTATAAACACGGCTAATGTCGGGCTCTTTTCATCGAAGATTGTCGAAATTTCAAATATATGGTTTTTAATGAAAAGCCAACTCAGTGCTGATTCTTTTAGATATTTTAGTTGGAATATTTGAAAAACCTTAAAACATATATCGAGAGCCGATAAAAAAGAATTAAATTTCAGTATATTGTTGCTGAAACTTACATAAAACTCTTTCAATGTTGTTATCTCTGATCCTACTACGAAAATGTACGGTTGGATCGTATTTTTGTTGAGAATCGATGTCTTCAATTTGTTTTCTCTCTCCAGCTCCAAGTCGTTAATGGTTCTCAGTTGGATAATACTACTGTTGATGGCATTGGTAACAGTAGTCTTATGTACTACTGACTTCCCTTCTTTTTTTGCAACGAACCTCACCGTTGGTTTCAAAATTGCGTTAAGCAACATTGTCAAAATACAATCTCTAGAATCTGAAAATGAATATGGCTTAGTAAAAAAAAAATATTTTATAGTATTGCTGACTTACTTTTGTTGACATTTTCGTAGCTCGAAGTATCCAACAAACTGCGGAATCTTTTATTCTTGATGTTTGCGTCGTAATACGCAAAAAGATTGTTGTCGAATTCATCCCATTTGTTTATTAATTCATAGGATTTGTTGGGAAACATAATCCCAAAGTCGTAATTGATCTGTTATAAAGATATTAAGATAAGTTTGAGATAAAATTTGCAATAGATATTTGATAAAAGATTATATTAATTAATAATCATCCTATTTTTTAAGTTTTTAAGAATTTGACCAAATCGTTTTCAAAATATTGATATTGATACTATAATGTGAAAACGACATTTTTTTTTAATATGAATCAATATATTTGAGATACATATATATTTGAGATGTGAAAATGACATTCTTTTTACATGAATCAATTTTCCCATTTAAGATACTAATATAATGTCAAAATGACACTATGTGTGCTTTTAAAGGAATAATTTATAAATACCCTGCCTTTAACTTAATTATACTAATCACCAATTCTATTATAATACTACTTCTTGCTTTGGTTTTACTAATATTTTTAAAACAACAATTTGAAGAACACGATCACGGTACGCGATGTCTTGTTTCATATATTATGTATAATGTATATTTTCAATTTTTTGCTAGTTTCTTTTTAAAATAACAATTTCAAGAAAAGACTGTACTGATCTCGGCGTCTGCCCCCACTAACAGTAAATGAAGGATGGAAATGAAATTTATGAATTCATTTAGAAGCATACCCACAGACAATGTCATTTTCACATTATTGGGTATCCCAAATACATTGACTCATGTAAAAATGGCATTGTGTGAGCGTGTATATATTACATTAAGTGTGTATTTGTGATGCTTGTATTCTGAATTTTGGTGAAATAAAATAGGTACTAACTGTAAATGAGGAATGGGAATGGAATTTATGAATTATTCAAAATAGAAGAATACAGAAAATTTAATTTTCACATTATAGATTATCCCAAATACATACATACCTACATTAAATCAAAAGAAAAGACTGTACTGATCACGGCGGCGCGGCGCGGCGTCTCTCGCCACAAACAGAAAATGAGGGATGGAAATAGAATTTATGAATTCATTTAGAAGCATACCTACAGACAATGTCATTTTCACATTATTGGGTATCCCAAATTCATTGAATCATGTAAAAATGACATTGTGTGAGAGTTTTTATATTAAATTAAGTGTGTATTTGTGACGCTTTGTCGTCTGAATTTTGGCGGTTATGATATTTTATTTTTCATTTTCACAATCAAATAATTAAAAATTTATAAAATGTAGGTACTTACTTCTTTGAAAATCCACTAGTAGGTATACTGCCGAAGCCAGTTCTCGTTTTTTTTATTACTGGTGTCGAAAGGGAAGCACTTATTGTTTTTTTTTTCAAAATAATCAGGGCGCACTAACGGGACCGATCGCGGCACAAGAAAAACACCCAATCCTTCGCTTTTTTTGTAATTGTTTTTATTCTTTAGTTTTTTTTTTACAAAATTATAAGAAAACGATCACGCTTCACAAGTTCACGGACTAGCACTGAAACTGGACTGATCACGACGAAAGAGAAACACTAACTGAGAGTTGAGCTACATATATGCAATTTATAATTTCCTGTTAGCACACAACAGACAACACGCATACAATGTTGTTTTTACATTGTTAGAGTACAAAATACGTTGATTCATGTAAATATTACATTTCTGTGTGCGTGTATATACATTAAAAATATGGAAACGACATTTTTTCGTGTAAAAGTAACATTTTTGTGTTCGTTTGCATAGAAAATTCCAGAAAATATTCGTGACTCCCTATCACAGTGTTGCCAATAAGATATTATTTTGCACCATACGTTAGTTATAGTTTTTATATTTTTAAACTCAAAGGCGTAATATTCTGATAATATATGCATTTTTTTTGACGATCTTAACACACCAAAACAAGCCAATAACAATATAAAACGTCAAATCTCAAACGATACGTCAAAATTTTTCCCAAGTTATCAAGTTTATTTAAAATTTGTGAAATAATTTTATATGCTATGGCAGATTATTTTGTCCATACAAAGTTGACAGTCCATTTATGCAGAGATATACATAATTAACCTGGTTTCTCAGGTTTATCGCCATTGAACTCTAATTATGGTGGATTTCAGGATGTTAAGTGTATTCTAGTTCGGAAAACGTATTGCTGAAAGATTTCAAAATATATATTTTCTTTGTAGCATTTAATTCATCATTTAATTTTTGTAAATCGTGAACATCAATTTGTGGATCTATGCCCGACCGATGGACTCTAGTTTTCTTTTAGATCTGTTAAGTTTTTCATTGGAAACTAAGAATAAAGAGAAATACGAATTTTATGTTTCTGGCAACACTACATTTACGTCTGAAATTTGGCGGTTAGAGAGATTTTGAAATAATTAATGTTCTTTTCACATTGAAAATATCCCAAAGACGTTGATTCTTGTTAAAATTACATTTTTTTTTGTGTGTGAAGTTGCCATAAGTACAGATTTGTTTGCATTTTAAATATTGGTAGATTTGGTTGGCATAAAATAAAAACAAGTTACGCGCTAGTTGTATATTTGTTTAAACATTATAAATTATTGTAGTATGTTGTTAACTCTCTTTATGTGAACACGATATAAATATTAGTTGAAATGGTTTTCGCTGATGAAGATTTTTATTAAATAAGTTAATCCATTGGCCACCTATAGGTAGGATAAAAATGAACTTAACGAAAATTGTTGAAAATTTAGCAATTATCTACAGCCTTACTTATAATCTTAAGATGCATACAAAAAATTGTGTGCAAAATTAGTTTCACACCTTTATACTTTATTCGCGTTTTAACATAAATTGTTTTCAGGTATCTTCATCAATTTTTGGGATTGGAAGGAGCAAAAGAAATTCAAACATAAATAATTTTTAGATAAAAGTCAAAAATGAGTGAGATATTTAAAAAAATAATTTTTAATGAAGCTGGTGGCCAAAGTTAAGAGGTTTATTTTTATAACAAAAATGCTCAAAACTAATACGCTTAACTTGACAATAAATAAAATTAAATGATCACAATTTTATTCTTCACTAAGTGGAAAATTAAATCATTAATTTATTGAAAAAAAACTTCAATTGTGAAAATAGCATTTTGAACAATTTTTGTTAGGTTAATATTTAGTCAAAAAACGAATAGAAACGCGAGTTATTTAGCAAACGGATTAAGTAGGTACCTATATATTTTGGTAAGATGAGCCAGAAGCTTGGTCCACCCACATAACATCAACAAGCCATGTGTGTGCCTTTAATAATCAATAAGATCCATTGGTCTGGCAATGATACTACGGAAAGTATATTTTTAAATGATATTTTACTGATGCTAGGTCCACTGTATCTCTGCCAGACTGATGGATTCTAGTTTTCTTTTGGATTTGTTCGGTTTTTGAATTAGAAACTAAGAACCCAGAGAAATACGAATTTTATGTTTCTGGCAACACTATACATTTACGTCTGAAATTAGGCGGTTACAGAGATTTTGATATAATTAATGTCCTTTTCACATTTATAATTATCCCAACGACGTTGATTCTTGTTAAAATTACATTTTGTTTGTATTTGAAGTTGCCATATGAACAGATTTGTTTACATTTTGAAGATTTTTGAAACAGGTGCAAATTTTAGAAAATCAAAAATCAGAAATGAAGAAAGAAAAAAATTATTTCGATATTTTATCTCGCTCTTTCTTAAGACAAAGAAGTCTAAAGAACAAATTGCAGTCAAAATAAATCCAGTTGTTGAGTTCTATGTGTATAGATATTTGTACATTAAACATCTCACACACATTCTTGTATGCGTTTAAATACAAATGTGCATTGATAATTTGCAAGCCTTCGTGACGGTTCGACGTCTTAAATTTGGCGCTTTGATATTTTTAATGTTCATTTCACAATTTGTATATGAATGCCAATTTAACATTCATAATATCTCATCTACAATGCTTCATGCAAAAATTACATTTTTTATCGGTGAAAATTTTAATGTTCTTTTCACAATTCGGATATAAATGCCATTTTAACATTAAAAATGTCTCATCTACAATGCTTCATGCAAAGATTACATTTTTTATCGGTGAAAATTTTAATGTTCTTTTCACAATTCGGATATAAATGCCAATTTAACATTAAAAATGTCTCATCTACAATAAACATTTAAAAAATTTGAAAATGATGTTGTAGATTCTAAAAAAATAAATTGATAAGAATTTTTGATATTGCAACGTAAATTACACACTGCAAAAGTGTAAGCGTTTAATGTAGTTCTGACATAAAAACTATAAAACGGACATTTTTTCATGTCAGTATTACATTTTTTTCCGTTATTTTCAAATTTTTGAACAAAATTGAATTTGATATGACAAAAATGTCAATTTTACATGTCACTTTTTTTTCAGTGCGGAGATTAAGAAGAACTATACGATAATGATTGGTGATTTGTTAAAGCGATTTAGAGCTAAATTGTGATATTTTAGGTTTATATAAAGTTTGTTTCCTTGGGCCTTATTGCCTATCTATGATTTTTTTTTTGTTTTGAGCTGGGGTTTGAAATTTAACTTTTAGTACAGACCAATTGAGCATTACTTATTAATGCTCGTAATGGACTAATTTTTTACTTGCTAGGTACTACAGGCCACGTCTTGCATTCGTAAAAAAATATTTTTTTACAATATTTTTTAAAACCTGTCATACAAATTTTTTGAGTTTTAAGGAAGATCTTTATTCTTTCAATAACGGCTACATACATCGATTCTTTTGAAAAAAAATTCAATAGTTTTAATAAAATTTTTGTTCCCAAAAAAATGGGGCTATAACCTCCCAGAAACACATTTTTTTTTTAATTTTTGATTTTTTCAAAAACCGTTTATTCTAAGAATTATATACAATATTTAATACAAACATTTTGAAAGCAAATATTTTTTTAATTGTTTTCTTTTTTGAAAATTTAATGTTTCGAAAACCACATGATCAATTTTGGCACTTAATAGTCTTTTTATAACCTCTTAAATATTTTGTCGAGAAATTCATTTTAAATTAAAAAAAATAACTATACTTTCCATATAAATGTTAAAAAAACTGTTCAAACCTACAAGAATGTTGAATAAAAATTGTGTGTGTACTGGAATTATAACTAAATTTTCAAGAAAATATTTTTTGGGTTATTCAAAAAAAGGGTCCAATTTTCTTCATTTCAATTTTAATTTCAAAATAATCCCACAATCGTTAACCCTTACTCGTAAAGACTCCATAACTTAGTTTCAATCAGACTTTAAAACCAGATGTGCACATAGAGTAAGTACGTGCGACCCAGTCCTTTATTTTATTTATTCCGAATTTTTGAGTATCAAGAAACATTCTTTAAGTATCCTGGTTTTTAGGCTAAACCAGTTTTTGAATTAGCTCAAGGAAAAGATAACCTTTTCTAATCATATAAACAAAACAACATAATATTAATCTACAAAAAACTTTTTTTGGTAACACCAATACATTTAACAAACAATAAAAAAAAAAAACACTTTTCGCCAAAAGTACTCAACTTTTAAAAACTGCCACACTAAAGAATTTACTCATCCAGATGTCGTCATTTCGTTTGGTTTTATATCTAACGTCGCGTCGCGTGCGTCGGTCCTTGTCACTCGTCGTTGTCGACTTGTGAAATGTATGCAATTATTCTGACATACATGTCATCATGATGCTCCATTGAGGATAAGAGCCAAGTACAACCATTTTTGCATTTTTATGTTCAACTTATAGCTTTTATTTTTTTTTATTTTGAAAAAAGAGCTTGTACTTTTCAAACTACCTGCTACTCGGTAGTTGTGACACTAAAAAGTTATTTCTTATGTTCCATTTGGTAGACAAAATTTGTGATAAAAAAGCTATATAATCCTTCGGTGGTATACGAAAACAAAACAACAAAAAAAAATGTTTGAGATAAATTTTATTTTATCCACTTTCACAGATTAATGGCGTGTCCTCGGGTAAAATGGTATAAGGTAGTGTTTTGTTAAGGAAACTCTTATTAGAAGTTTAGTTTAAACATGAATGTTTTCATAACCGTTTAATGGGAAAGTTTTTATTTTTTTGAAAGATGTAGAAATAAAAAAGGAGTGTTTTTAAAGTGTTGGACTAAATTGTTAATATAAAGGTTAAACCAGTAAAAGGTTTCTATAATAATTTTATATTTTTTAATATAGCCTGAGACCGCACTATAAGACGGCCGCATCAGATTCAATAGAGGGAGAGAAAATGAAATAAAAAATCAATTTACTTAAAAGCTTCTATATATAGAGGCCTATATATGTATAGGACTAAAGTTGTGAAAAAGAAATTTTTATGAAAAAAAAATTATTTCGGTGTTATTATTAATTTTAATCAAATTATTTTCAAATTACAGTAACATATTGAAAATGCAAGTTAAGAATAGTTATAGAATAATTAAACAAAATTTAAAAAGAATGCAAACTATTTGAATAAAAAAATTGAAAATATTTTCCATAAAAAAACCAGTTAGTTTCAAAAATGTTTGATCTTTTTTTTAAAAGTTGTTGTATTGTTTTTTTAAGTAATTTTTTTATGTATAAATTTTAATTTCTTTTTATAAAAATTGCTTTGCAAGTTTTTAGTATTTTACACCATGCGCTTTAAATTTACAAAATCAGAGTTTAAAAAAATTAAATAAATGTTTAAAATTATATCAAACATTTTATTCCAAAGGTTCTTTTTTATATAGAAATCCGTCGCACCACAAACTGACAGACCAGTTGACAGACGAGCCCACCAACCGACAGACAAACCGAGCGATAGACCCACAGACAGACACCCAATAGTACAAAAATTAAATTTTTTTGCAAACATTCAGAAAATAAAAAAATGTATTTTATTGCATATAATAATAATGTAAAATTTAACATTAGTTTTTTTTCGTATAAAAAAAATAATGGAATTATTTTGTACTCAAAACTTCTGTATTCCAATTATAAACGGAGAAGGAGTCGACACAATTCTGTATTACAATGTATACCTATGTATATTCATTTTCCGAAATTCTGTATTTGAAAATTCTTAAAATCCAAAATTCTGTTCTTTAAAATTCTAAAAAAAAAAAAATCTTTAAATACATTATTCTTAATTCCGAAGGAGTTTTTTTATGATTTTGATAACGTTGGCTAAAATAATTTGGAAAAAAAAAACTTTTTAAGACCTACATAAAATAAAAAAATTTATGGACTCCACAAAAAAAGTAAGTATTCAAACTTTCATATCCATATTTTATAAAGGACACTAAAAATTATATCCTTCACACACCGAATTTAATCAGGCTTACCTTTTTAAAGCATACTTTTAATTCTTTACTAAGAAAACAAAATCCAATTTTTAAAATAAACTTGCTCAACTGAAACTTTACTAATCAAAAGCTCTTTTTCCTTTTGTGTTCCATTATTGAACTCTTCTATAAAAACAACTAATACAAAAAAGAAAATTGAAAACTACAAACTTTCAAAGCAAGAATTTCAGACCAAGTTAATAGCAATTCCACTAAAACTTATCCCAAAGCAATAAAACATTTTAATGAGAAAATAATGTTAACCATTTATAATAAGTGCACTAGAGTGTAAATGCATAAGAAATTTAACAAAAGGTTCATAACTATATTTCGTTTTTTTTTTTTCATTTTTCTTTAACGGTTTCATATTCTTTGTTTTATTTCTGTTCTATTAATTTACAAATTTACAAAAACTGAAGAAATTTTCACCAGTGTTTTTTTTTTGTTTGCAAGTCCCTGCATTCTTAAGGACCAACTTTTTATCTTAATAAAGGAATTCCATTACTTTCGTTCTGTACTCGAAACTATAACAATATTTCATTAGAAAAAAAAATTAATTTGAAGAAAAAAATAATGGTTGAATAAATATAGAGAAATATTGTTTTCCATTATGCGAAATCAGGTGCACCTTAATTTCCAAGTACATATACTTTAAACTTTTAATCTTGATGTTTACTTTGGAGCAACTAAAATTAGGTGCACAGGTACATAGGACAAATATGTTTGGGATTTTATAAGTGCTGGGGGTGTTTTTTTTTTTTAATGAGTTTATATTGAAATTGTTGAAATCCGTGGGTATTTTAATTAACAGAATTCTTATTACTTCGTCAAAGCAATGTAGGAATTCATAGGAAAGGAAGCTGAAGTGGATATTGCCTCCTTCGTCATGTTAATGTTATTATTTTTCAAAAGAATTGTAAGTGTTGCGTGAGCTAGGCAGTGCTGTCAAAAAGTGAACTAACGTTTAAAAAACACACAAGCACCTTAGTGACGAATAGTGCTAAGTTTAATATTTAAAACACAGAACCTTATTTAACTGTCAAATTTATTTAAAAAGGGAATAAGTAATTAGTTTCAAAAATCATTACAAAATTTTATTGAAAACAATTGCCCCGCGTTGTTACAAAATTTTGAAAATAGCAAAAAAACGTAAACTTTTCTTTGCGCTTGATTTACGCTTGCAAATTTAAACTTTAAAAAATAAATACATTTTTAATCTCAAACATTTTTATAAAGTGATAAATTTTGTTCAGTTACATATCCCATATGTTTACTTACCAGCATCTAATATACCTGCTCTAATATGACTTCAGTGAAACCAAACTATTGATGAGTCAATTTGTATTTGTAAATTTTAGACAGCAAAATTAATTGAATATAATGGTGTAAATTTATATAATTGTAATAATAATTGATTTATTTGGCTTTGGAAGGAATCGGTTTAATAATTTATTTTGAATCATTTCTTTAATAAATTTTATACTCAAGAGCAACTTTAAAGCACAAAACATCAACTTCTTCAATAAAAACAGATAGTTTAGCTTCATTGAATATTTATAACTTCATTTATTTAGCATGAAACTACAAAAATGTTTCGTTGGTGCTCGAACCAAAATGGCACAGCCATTCACTTCTGGAATACATTTTTCATCAATATTTAAATTGACATTGGAGGAAAATTTAAAGCAGACTTTGTTTATATATCCTTCGAAATAGCTTTGGCTGAAAGATTAACACATATTGTACATATATCTTTTTATGCATTATCCTCAAAGTGCAGAAGCCATAAGCTTAGTTATTTACTTATATACATCATACAATAGTACTATATATCTGATAAAAATGTAAATATGTGTACAGATACCATCCCTATTTTAAAAGTCACTCAAACATTTTCATCCTTTCAAGGACGACTAGCGGGTGAGCTTCTGTCCTGACCAATGACCATATCCAACCAGTGACCAACCATAATAGCGTGCACTGAATTCAAATTACATAAATATGATATTGCTTTCAATCAATTAAATAATCCATGGAAGATGATGCACATGGGATAGGACAATTTGTATTTATTAACAACCGTTGTGTCATGTGACAGTGGGTGGGTGGTTTTATCCTTTTTTTTTGTTTTTTTGTTAAAGGACACTGCCTCATGGCCATATCGTTGTTTGTACCAGTATATCTGTTAGCATAGACTGGACATGGCATAGTAGGTATAGCACCCCGCAAATTATTATATACTATACGAAATTTGTACCGCATTGTTCGTTTACAATAATAATTGAATGCAGCTACAATAACTCAATAATAAAAGACCATCGGCAGAGTGCGACAGAGACATATCCGTCCTGGCAGATATGCATATACATATTTCCAATATATAGACGAAGGTAAACTTCAAACCAATATAATGGAATGGTTCAACATCTGCACAGAGATAAGACAACCTACGTTACGTACGAATTAAATTTACGAAGCTGCATCAAAAAACGATTAAGAATTCTGAGGTGATTAAAAATGAACGCAATTTTTCCCCAAGGACAAAGTAGTGCGGATAATGAGAGTTCGCAGAGTTAATGACTACAGGTGCAGGATGCTGGTGGCACTGTGCTGATGTGCTCTGGTTGGCTGGTCAATTCTGCAAAAGTTGATTAATGTAATTGCAATAGTTCTTTGAGTTTTATTTAGAAAATTGTCTTGAATTAAAAACTAATTTATTAAAGAAGCTATGTACAGGTATTGGTTCAGAAGGATAAAGTAGAATTGAGGAATGAATGGGGTAGTGTGGTTTTTAAACTTTTTCGCTCTATGAAATTATTGCTAATCATTTTTAAAAGAGGGTTCATGATTGATACAATTTGGCAAATATAATATTCGTGATAGTGTCCCTGAGCATTCACTTTGAATTAACAAGTTGTGTAACAGTTATGATATTCACTACGCATTTGTTTTCCTTGAAGTTCATTTGACTAGAGAGAATTTTGTACGAAAAATTAATTTAGTTTCTCTCTACTGGAATGCATTCCTATGTACATCTAGAACTGGGACTCATAATCAGATATAACTAAGAAACCAAAAAAGGGTCACTCTTGTCTCAAAAAAATATTTTCGCAACACTAATGCTGATGCAGTCTTCAAGACTGACCTAAGGTGTAATAAGAAATAGAAAGATAGTTTAGATTTTAGTTGGCAGTGGAAATTAATAAATTTAGCTTTATATGTCATTCTGGGACGTTAAAAATATCAAAGAAGGAAAAAGTTCTGGAATTTATAGTTCACATTTCATTTCTTAAGGGACGACGTAAAAATTCTTCACAGATAGTAGCAGTATTGTGAAAGACTTTTAAATTAACAATTTCTGGGGATTTAGTTTTCGGTAGGTGCACCTAACGAGAAGTCGAAATCACAGTCGAAAAATTTAGTGCTGCAGTGAAAAACTACATAAAAGGAAAACGATTGGGTCAGACGGGAGAACCTTTGAGTTATGGAATTATGATAGGAGACATCGGGTCTAGATGGCTCAAACTTATTTGCGGTGATCAAATTTCCAATCAATTAAAACCATGTAACCTTCTTCCAATCTACAAGGGGAAGAGTTAAAATAAAAAAATAACAGCTACCGCTCAAATCGTTTTGTAGTCAACAACAGATTCAATTCAGAGTATAAGAATCAGAATGTAAAAATATCGGGATTCCTCGAGTTTCATAAAAGCAACGAGGAGCTCCGGAAGTTCATGTGTGGATGATCACGGATGATCGTGAACGAGCAATTTAAAACAAAGGTAAGATGCCTCGCAGAAATCACCGAAGAGTTCCCGATTACAGGAGGTGTGTACTAGGCAATCTTCTTGAGTTCTTTGTTAAAACTAGTTGCTGGAGATTTTTTTGACGTTACCTTTTAATGTCCATAATAAATATCTTGTACCTTTCATACGAGAAAACAAAAATGTTCCTACAAGTTTTCTTCAAATAAAATTGGATTAAAGCTCAGCGCCACTAAAAGGAGTCTGATGATTGTCTGGCAAGCATGAAATAGCTATAACTCCGGCCAAAAAAAAATTAAAAAAAAAATATAAACGAATTAATATAAAATTAATTCGTAAAAACAATTGGTGGTAGTGCCTTAAAGTTGTTGTTGTTGTTCACAAAAAATTCAATGCAATTGACGGAAGAATGGTTAAGTCTAATAAACTGACATTCTATGTACAAAATAGTACAATAAAAATAATTAAATTTTCGGAGATTTATGTTTGTTTCCTTGTATATTCCTTTGGTTGAACCTAAACATTAAATAAAGCTATTGAAAAAATCACAAAAATCAATCATTATAAAAATATATTTTTATAAAGAATATAATATAAGTAGGTATTGTAAGAAAAACCCACGCAACAAGAGTTTCCGAAAAATGCCTATCCACTTGAACTAAGTGACCATTATTCTATTATTAGTTGGCAATTCTGATTTAATTCAATAATAGCATTTCCAATATATGTACAATTTTACTATACAAACATACCTACATACATTTATAACATGATTCTTTATCACGAAATTGATTTGTACAAAATAGCTTTAATGTTATAATATGTGTTTTGTATGACAGTAATACGACGTATATCAAATAACTGCCAAAACTCAATTATCCTGCTGTTCTTTGTTCATTTATACAAAAAAAAAATGTTGTATTTTTGTAGTAGGTATTATATTTTGGTGATTCCATTAGGAACTTTATGCCTTTAACATGATTTATCGATTTATTATTGCTTTATGGCCTAAGTTAAATTCCCTCCCTGGTCCTTACTTTTTTGGATATGTAATGTATTGATGGATATGTAGTCCATTAAGGAAAAACCTCGTTTCAATAATATTTTGAAATGTCTGTCAAACATTTCATTTCGTTCTAGAAAAAAAAATTAAATTTTAACTTTGTACGAGTATCTTTACCTTCACCCGACTTCATATTGTGAATCACTTTTAATCACTTAAAATGTGAGATAAAATCATTAAATTCGGTCATTCGGAGAATAGGTTCTACATATTCCTTTGCGTCTTTACAAATCGTGTGGATTTATACTTTCGAGCCTAACCTTTGGATGATTTTGAAAGGAAAAGCCACACCACAACCACACCGTTATCACCATGAAAGTGGATTAATTTGGATTTAAGTGGATTAAAATGCACGAGAAAAAAAATTGTTGCAATGACAAAACCAAAATCTATAATTTAATTTTTCTGACTGAAAAATAAATTCAGAGGATAAGTTATTGCTACATAATTTTTATTCAATTTGATCATTCAAAATCACAGTTTGAGTATTCTTGAAAAAACTGTATATGTATATTATTTGGCCCCTTAATTATTTCTTATGTGATGCATGTGTTCGGAGCCTTAATATTTCCAAACATCCCTACTAAAATAGTTTATCTTGAAAAAACTAAATTATATCAAGAAATTAAAAGGGGGCCACATACGCAGCACTTCCTCCACTAAAATGTTGTCAAACCTATAATTTTATTTTAAAGAAATAATTTACCCCCCAAAAGCTTAAAAATATATTTGCTTACATTTTAAAATCTAAAATAAATAAATTTGTAGGCGCGAGAATCCATGAAGAACCAGGGCCTATGTGGCTTACAAATCTCCACCATTCTTTTGGTGTTTTGCCAAATCCGAACCTCTAGGGGTAAGAGCCGCTTTATTAATGACAAGTAATATTCTTGGAGACTCTCAATGAAAAATACATTCCCCATTCATATTAGATTGAAAAGGCTGGGAATCGAACCCAGACCTCCGGCATGACAGTCCCTTGCAGTTACCATTATGCCACAGGCTACTACATTTTATAATAAAGTTGAAATAAAGTTGAAGAAGGCAGCAACCCCTTTCGAAAAGTTGCGAAGCTAATGTAACATGATCGTTTCATTGCGAAAATTACAGCGACCAAAAAAGCCGAAGGAAAACTACATATTATCCAGTTTGCAGCATTATTTACTACATTTTAGGTTATGGGATGGTCAAAAAATTTAAAGTGTGTCCAGTGTTTTGGTGTTAACAGGGTTAACCGCTAACCAGAATTAGTTTATACAGCAAAATAAACATTCAACAGCACAGAATTTTGGACATACAAAATTGTGGAATACAGAATAAAAACTCGTCCAGAAAATTGGTTTTCAATTAATATACACATAAAACAAAATTGCACAAAAAATTTACCCGTTTTCAAAATATTGAGACTCCAAAAAAAATTTGTTTTTTTTTCAAAACTCCAAATTTTTATATGCAGTATAATAAAGATTTTATAGGTTCTCTTTCATAAAATGTTGATCCGAACCATTTATGAGAAAATCCAAAACCGTTAATAACGGTTTTTTGAAAAACATTTTTTGAAATAAGTACTGTCGTCACACTTACATATATGACTTGTACTGTTATTTTTGGAGATAAACACAATTTCAATTTTGCCTATATAAGACTTCTAGCCCACTCGAAGTCAATATAATGAAAAAAGGTCAAGTAAGAGAAATTGAGTTACTAATTTACTTATCGCCCACAGTACATACAAAGAGAAAGCCTCCTTACATAATTTAACATTATCCAGTGTCAAATGATTAATTCGCCTTCTTTAGTTAGCCTTATTTTATTACCAGTTAATGTCAGTTTGAAACCACACTCTTTTAAACCGTTGGATAAAAATAACTCCTACTAAATATTCAAGGCTAGCAGTCACTAAATTTTTTTCTTTAAATTTGTTTCTATGAGCTCTTTTCAAGTTAAAACGGACGAAACAAATAAAATTAAATAAATTTGTATCATCATCATCATCATCGTTTTGTACATACAATTAAACTTAATGAAAGTACTCATCCAATAAAATGCAAACAAAAAAGAGATTCCGATTCCAAGACTAACTTCATCTGGTTCAGTTAACGCATCAGGAACTTTGTTTTGGAGCTTTGCACTATATGTACTCCGAACATCCGAAGAGAATGAAAATAATGTCGCTGAGATAGAAGTATTTATATTATGTATAATGTAGGTTTGTATACCAGTTTGGCTGTATCTTGCATCCGTTTTCAATCCTCAAATATACAGCTCTGAGTTTTGTCTTTGCGTAAGGATAATGGCAATTCAAAAGCAGGGATGGCAAAGGGCAATTTTAAATGAAATAAATTTAAATGCTTAATTTTTGTATTACATTAAAAATAATTTTACTTGAAGTGATTTTTTGAAAAAGAAATATATTTATAACAATACCTTCTTAACACCTACCTAACTTTAAAGGCCAAAGACGGTACGAAAATAGACACCATTATCGATTCAAAACATATTTTAGACACCCAAACTTCCAAAGTAATTTTCATCATCTGATGATTTCATCTTCTTTTACCATTAACTTTAGTATTAATTTTTGATCTATTACTGCTCAGATTTAAAAACAACTCAACTTATATTTTTAGCACATCCCTGTCCTAAATAGCTTTTCTCAACGAAATTAAAGGAAGTAAACGAAAGGAAGAAGATTAAAAACAATAAAAAATAAAAAAAACAAACAAAACCAAACGCATCCAAGATTCTGTGGAAGCGAAGAGAAAATTAAGTGACATAAAAGACAAATAACCTTTTGCTCGCTAAACCCGTTCTTCAAACGTAGGCAAGGACATGCTCATGACATTCACAACCTACTCATTTTCTTATAGAAAACTTCATGATATTATAATAAAATAATTTGTTCCTTGAATATAAAATTACATGAATGAAGATGGCAAGCAAGCGAGTGTTTGAGTTGGTTTTGTCTGGAAGACTGCAAACTAATGGAGTTAATTGTTATTAGACACCACCAACCTTGATTTTGGGGAGTGGGTGGTATATGTTCTATGTTCTACTGCTCGCATATGCCGAGGATCTGGGATGCAAACATTTATCTGATAGCTAACACACAAGGATGCGTTGAAAGATGATTGTAGAATTAGGATGACAGTATTACACCAGATTAAGGCACACTTCGTTGAGATCATGTTTTTAAAGTGTTTTTGAAGATTTTCCTGTAATGATAGGATTAACTTCGAAGAGTGTTAGTTGGCAAATTATAAATATGTATGTATACGACAGGATACGCAAACATAATAACATAATAATTTTGTTTGGGGATGTTAGTTAAATAAAAATTTTAATTAAAGGATTAACATTTTTAAGAAGATGTCATTGAAATTGTGGAGAGGTTAATAAAAAGTAACATTAACTTCCGACCACATACATACTTCTTTTAATTATAATTCTACTTTAAGTCTGTGTGGACTTTTTTGATGTTGAATTCATATATTGAAGTATGATACCAATTATCCGATAGATGGCGCGGGAGTCGAATTGTTAAAAAATTCTACACCTATGAAGTAAAACACCTCATTTTCACAATATTTATTGATTAAAAAAAAAAACTTTTACTGGTATGATCAGAAAAAAGGTATCAATTAAATAACTGTGTTTTGTTTGCATTTGTCTTTCAAATGGGCCATGAAAAATTTCTAGAATTATAATGATACCGTATTACTGAATTAGGCAGTTTTGTTCCCAGTTAAGTACGCTTTATTCTTATTTTAATATGCATTTAAATGCAAAACTCACCAGTCATGCATTTAAATGCTCAAACAATATTTCGGCCAATATTTGCTTTTACCACATTATTTGGATGAACGCAGAACTCACAGGAATAATAATTTTGTTTGCTCATATTCAAAAAAAAAAAGAAAAACTTAAAATTGTAAACAAAAATGTTTTCATCAACTGCAATTGAAATGATGAAAGCATTTAAATCAAATCAATATTTATTTTTTATTTATAAATATGAAAATAAAAACATATGTAAACGAATACGGATATGTATTAGGGTGGCAGTTATTTTTGAAATATTTGAATTTTATTGTTAAATTTATTGTATTCAGTTAATGTTAACATAGATTTAAAATATTCCTATAGTAGTATTTTATTTCAAATTAAGGCAAGATTATAAAAATTTATGACAAATCTGTAAGCACATTAGGGTGGCCCAATTAAAAAAAACATATTTCACCTTAGTTTATAGTTTTTAAAACAATTTCTAGATCTGAACTTATGCTCATAAGTACTTACATAAGTAACTACTCCATTAAAAGGTACTTAAGATATATTTGTGCATAATTATACATAGGAGCTTAAAGAATGTAAATAAAAAGCACCACCCTAATATGCACATGTATTTAAAGTAATATGTGCATTCCATGCATTCGTATTCCAATTACAAAATGTTTTTTTTTTCTTTTATTAATTCATAGTTATAAGCTTCGAGCAAATACTTCCATATCCATGTGCACGCGTGCAGTCCTTCTGTTGATGGAGCACTTAAATCAATTAATTACTTCGATAGCTATTGAAGTCAAGTTCTCCATTTATAGAATGAAAATATAGTATAAACGGTCGTTCATTCCACAGAAACGGACCTATTTAATAGAACAAACTATGATTTCTGTGGAACTAAGTCTTCAAAAAAAATTATAAATAAACACTAAAAAGTTAAATCGCATATGCGCTATTAATAAATATGTTGACTTGAGTACCTGCCTACGATATTGGTATGAAATTAAAATGGATTTTTGTTGAGGGGTAAATTGCCTGTTTAAGAGAGAATAGAAGTTTGCTCTTTAGTAAAATGTTGAAATATAATAAACAAATAAAAAATATATAGGTAAATATTTAATAAACAAAGAAAAATTAAGAGCTATTTTCACATTCCTTTTCAAGCTGTGGTATAATCTTGTTGGACCTTTGAGTAAACGTAGTAATTTTCTTTGTAACTTTTTATATAGAGGTAAGGGTAGTGCTTGACTGCTACCCTGGATGTGTGGGTTCGATTCCCAGTCTAGGCAGCAATTTATTCTACATTCCCTTAACTGAACGCCACTCCTGGGATTTAATGAGATAATCAAAACCTAATTTCTCAATCCACTGTGCCAACAAAAATCTGTCCTATCCTTCTATTCCTTTTAACAATGCCTAATTTATAAGACCATAGGTCTTACTGGCGTGTTTTGATGATGGAAGCGAAACTCATTAACTACATAATTCCAGTGCAGACCTGGGTACTTTCTAGTTCAGCACAACTAGTACCATTTACTTAAAAATTGTGAGTACCAGTACATTTCCTTTGAACTTCAAATGCCTATACAAGTACTTGTACTGATAATAATAATTAGTCAAAAGAATTAAAAAAAAAATACTTATTATGTACCTTAATACTTAAGTAAGTCCTAAAGTATTTTGTTTTAATTCCTAAGCACATTTAATTTTAAGTTCTTATTTTAATTCCTTTTAAAGCACTTAAGTATTGAGTAATTTTTATTAATTCCCTTGAGGAATTATCGATACAAGTACAAGTATTTGTACTGGTAGTTCATATTTTTAAGTATAAGTATGAACAAAGGAATTATGCTTAATTTGTTTAAGTAAATGGTATTTGTACTTGTCTGCTCTAACCTTGTGACAGCACAATCAAAAATTGTTGTTGTGAAATACAAAATATACTATACGCTCAGATTTGTGGGCTTAGTAATTTGCTTCAAAATTTATTCTCTATGTAAAAGCATAAAAACTTAACTAAAAATGTAGGTAAGTCTCTAATAACACATTTAAAGTTTATATATTTACAATTTTACAGAGCACATTACAAACATTTCAAATATCGCACTCTTTATGGATGAGATATAATTTATTAGCATAAAATTACAAATGTTCATTTTATTTACTCCTATTAATCAACTCAGAGGCAAAGTTCAATATTACATGAAGATTCGAGGACATATCCTGTGGTGCCGATACATCCACAACATACTAATGAGATTTTATTTGTACCTACCTGGCGAGGTCATAATTCCCATCCATTTTATGGCCCACCATACCGAAAATTTGCTGTTCTAGCTCCTATAGATTAAATCCAAAACTACCTCTCATATTGTTTTCCATCATACAAAACGAAAAAGGAAAAATCATGTTCGATTAATCATCAACAGGGACCAACAAACAATGGTCGAATGGGCAATACACATCATCGGCAATTATTTAACAAAAGCTCCCCAAAAACCCAGGATCAATATCCAGTAATTTTTAATTAAATTTTGCTTTCTGTTAAGAGGTTAGATTAATGATACTCTGGTTTATCGTGTCCGAATTCTTAAGGAAATTTGTATAGAAAATCGTATTGTGTGTGAAAGTCGTCCTCTTGGAGATTTTTATCAAACCTCTAGCAATCGCAGAACGCAGATGGTCTTCCCTTTTATATACATATATCCCTATGAACTTGAGTGTTCTTTTATTTTGAGGGTGTCAAAAAGCTTTTAAGTCTCATTTGAAAGTAAGCATACATGGTTTATTTCACGTTTTGCAGTTACAGGGTGTTCAGAAGATGACATGCGTTTTGTTTTATGGAAAAATGAAAGGTATTGTTTTCGTTTGCGATATAAAAATGGGGGATTCGTGTTGGAATTTGAGGGAATTTCAAAAATCACATCTGGCATCACAGGGGGTGGCCCCGGCGCAGTGGAGGTAGTGCTTGACTGCTACCCTGGATGTGTGGGTTCGAGCCCCAGTCTAGGCAGCAATTTATTCTATATTCCCTCAACTGAACGCCACCCCTGGGATTTAATGAGATAATCAAAACCTAATTTCTCAATCCACTGTGCCAACAAAAATCTGTCCTATCCTTCTATTCCTTCAAACAATGCCTAATTTATAAGACCCTAGGTCTTACTGGCATATATATGTTTGTGTGTTTTTTTTTTTTTTTTTGTGTGTTTAATGTGCTGTTAATATTTAAATGGGACCTGAGAGATGAAGTGGTTGTCTATCTTCTTAGAAGCACAAGGCATTTTCTTGGTGTTTACTGCAAAGATGCAATAAAATCAAAGTTTAATTTTATGAAACATTTGGTATTAGATAAAGACTCATGCAGTTCTTAATTATATCAGTTTTAATGAATTTAGCTCAGACAAAAATAGCCACAGAAATTTTTAGTAAAACATTAATCATCTTGAATTTATCCAAGAAGATGGTCATTTTAAAGTAATGAAGAAAATCTTATTAAATACTCTTAACCAAATGGCCGCCCTAAAAAGCATTAATTTTGACATACTCGTAGATTCAATTTATTTTCCAACTTTCAGTTCTTTATTGAACTTAGTCGTATCATCACCCCGTCTAGCCTAATCTAGCATTGAACATAGGAACTTCGAATCTCTGCCTCTATGCCAACAGGTAATTCCAATGTTAAAAATTATGAAATCTAAAAATGGGTTTAAATCATGGGTCACCCTATACCTACTTAATTCTTAACAATACTTTCCTAAATCGTGATGGCAGAGAAGATATTTTTGATTACGAATTTCCCATGCAATATATTTTCATGGAAGCGTGATTCAAATAAAATAGGGGTAGGTACACATAAAGCTACCAGAAACAAAAGGTTATCGTTACAAGGACCTTTGAAGTGGTCATAAATTTACAGATACTTGTTTTTTTTTGTTCCAAAGAAGAAAGATTGCGATTTTGCTGATTGTATGGTATTTATGCATAAAAAGAAGAAAACCGAAATGAAATGTTTGGAAAAGCTGTATGAATCGTTTTCTTTTCAAATGAAATAGAAACTAATGAAAAATTGGATGGGGGTGAATTGTTTTTCAATAAAAATTGCAAAACTTGGTGTACATTCAAGAATTGAGTTGAATTTTAATAGTTTTAAAAGAAATGATTACCCATTACCCGTGCGTTGAATTGACCTGAAAAGAATAATTTTATAGTAAGAGAATTCTGATTTATTTGGATTCTACAATAATCAGATCAGACAATAAGAAATGTATTTCTTTGTTTCTCTGAATCTCCTTATTCATTTATGTTCAATTTTTCTTCTTTTATAAAATGATTTAAATTCTACTATTTTGAGAAAATGAAGTCAAGGATGAATAATTCATAGGATAAAAAACTTAGAGCTACTTATATCTATTTAATCCGAAGTTAACTAACCAAGGCCCAAGTGTTCAGTGCTGTGTTAAAATAGAATTACAAAGTTAGTTCTTCAAATAAAATGATCGATAGTTTACTCCGCAGCTAATTTTTCTTTTTAAGTGAAAGAATCCAGAAAGGCCAAACAAATTGTAAACAAAAACATTTTTGGAGTTAATCAAAATTAACTCGGGGTTTACCTTAATCTCGCACTGAGAAACTAGATCTAAAATTTAAATCTAAAATATCTAAACTGTGTTTCAGCAATTGATCTCTGTGATTTCGGTTTGGAAAAAAAAAAACAAAATGCGTTAAACCAGTTCAGCGTTAATCCAGAGTTAATCGATCAAAATTTTTAGGTTAAAGTCTTAATCTAAACCAAGGCTGTACCACGCTTGCAGAATTATTGTCCCTAAGTTAATTTGCAATTATGGACATACATAAAGTCTTAAACAGAGAATTAATTACGGGTAGTTTTTGAGTCTGTACAGAGGACGGATTTACCTAAAGACTTAGTAGAAGACGAAGTAATGTGCTCGACTTTGCCACCTGATTAATTTATTCGCCAGTGTTTACTTCAATTTAATTTCAAGATAAATTTATGAATTAGGAATTCGGGAATTAATCACTGGATCATGTCCTGCGGGTTCTGTAATCGCATATAGGGGCAGGCAACAGCAAGCAAAATCCGCAACTGTTCCTTCATGAAAACATCCACATTCATTCACACAGAAAAGTTGTCCATCTTGTACTTTTTTTTGAGTGTCCAATTCAAAGTATCACTCAAGTTGGAGGGGTAACATTAGGGAATGTTAAGCAGGATAATAATGTGTGAAAAGACTTCTTGTTTCGCATTCGTGATGATAATTTAGAATCTATCTTGGTTCGAGGTGTTTCTTTATGGTTCTTTTGGGAGTGATTTTCTGCTGACACAAGCTGCTATAAAATTGTTCCAATTTATTAATGGGACAACAACAACAAAAAAAAGTCTTTATCACATACTGACTTTGCGACAGACAAAAATGGTCACGGTTATTGTACTAAAATGATTCAACGAAATGTGTGTCATATAAAATCAGGCATTATTAATCTTAATAAATTTTTTTTTGAAGATGCTATTATTATACCGTTGGGGAAATAAATCGAAATATAACCAGATGTGAGAACAATTGCTATATATTCGTTTCTATTTTGTTTAGTCATGGTGTAATGTGATTAAATTATTGTTTGAGAGAGCGATAAGAACAATTATTTTCTTGCAAAGCTGAAGAATAATACTTTATTACTATTGATATTCATTTTGGATCAGTATTTCACTTGAAACGGCTTTTGTGTTTGCAATGATGAACTACCTTACCATTGATCATTGAAATTCATCCATCATTCCAGAATCAATAAGTGCCAGGTGAATACGAGGCTAGAAGTAGTTTTGTCTTTTATCTGCACCAAAACTATTGCTGTTATATAGAAATAATGATATCGATTACAGAATTCGTAGAATTTTACTCTCGACTCGATCCACTGTCCTTATTTTGTCGATTGATAAAATTTCCTTATCATTTCTGAACTGACATTTAAACGTCAAATAAAATGAAAGATGAAGTCGATTACTTCATCATTTTTGAGTTCAATATTCTTTATTATAAACTTAAATTTTTTTTACTGTTCACTTTTGATTCACTTCGAAATTGGCGCGAAGGCCAAAGTATAGAAATTTTATGGTGCGCGAAAGGTTTGCGATTATAGTAATACCAGATAAGTTGAAAGGTCGGTAGTGCAGGGCATGTTATCGGTTATCGACATTCGTTTATCTTTCTTTCTTCGTATTCAGTAATAACAGTACTTTTGGAAAATAATTGAAACTGTAACTTTAGGTCATCAAACGAATTCTGTAAAAGGGATTAATGTTTAAAAAGCAAAATACAGCGATTTTTTAACGAATTTTGATAAACGACAGTGATAATCTGGGAGTTGTAAGGAGTTTCAGCTCATATATCAATTTCTCGAGTTTTATCCGAATCGTTTAAGGTTCAGGCCTCTGCCTCATACAACAGGATTGCGGTTCTTAAGGTTATATCAATTAAATAAGACCGCAGAATAAGCAATTGGCAGGCATAATTTTTCGTTTGATCTCTGCACTAATGTCGTTTGAGTCGATGATTTTGAGATTCCTGATGGCAAAAGCTACAGCCACAGCTATCGTTTCACTCTGCCGATAATTTCTATGCTATCTATGTATTGAAAAAAAAAACTAACTAAATGTTCGATTCTGTTAAACAACACTTTCTATACAAATGAATGATTTTGTTTCCTACGCAATGATTTATGCACATATTTTAAAATATCTAATTGGTCCACTTTTCTGGTCTTTGCTGTGGTTACCAAATCGAATACTATCATATCCCACTTCAAAGATATTTATTGTCCTTTTGTTGCAGCGTTTTGTCTGTGGTAAATCGGTTTGATTTACATTTTCCCACAAAAATTGAGCCCTTGAGACTGAATTCATAATTAGTACGCTAGGCATCAGAAAACACTTTAAAATCGTATTGGGACTTCTGAGAATGCTTGAACCTAAAAAAGACTCTAAGACCATGGTAGGACTTCAAAGAAAAAAGGATGGCCGTAATTCTCTAGTTGGTAATTTCAACCATAATTCTGAAAATTCATTCCATTATTCAAATAACTTTGCCAATTTCATTTCCTCTATTGAACTCTACTACTCCAATATAATTCCCATGCAAAAACAAACATTCAACCTACTAAACTATACGACCATACAAATAAATTTGACACGCACAATAAATACTGTATACAGTATATACAACCCAACCATCAAGGACTCTGTTTTCTTATTAAAGATTAAGATCGAAAAAGGACAATACATCAATGGAGCAAAAGAGCCAAACTTCTTCAACACACCATCCAGTGTTTTACTATTGAATCTTTGAAAAGATGTTTATTTTATTCGACGACGTTATTTTGCGATATAAACGACAACAACAACAAAAACAATAACTTTGAGAACAATCAGACATCAGAGTTAGAACAAACAGACGACGATGAAGACGACGACGCCTTTGAGTCCTTTATTTATTTAGAAAGTCGATTTGGTGGAATATTAGAAAAGTTTGATCCTTTTATGAGTTTATAAGTTAAACCATCTTCGTTCGTTGTTATTAATCGAAAAATATTCTAAAAGCACATTAACTTTTCTACCGATTCAACCATTGATTGCTTTTTTGTTAATAGTTCTTTTCGAATGAATTCAACTTCAATATAAATACGTGGTTATTTGAAATGCCCTTAAGCTTCATAGCATTAGACTAAAATATAGAGCTCAGTAGCACCTTCTCTTTTGGAATGTTTCCATTTAACTGATAAGATTGTTCCTTTTTTGAAAATGAAACTGAAACATTTTCTATTTCATGCAAAAAGCTTTTTTTATGGAATAAACGCAAACCTTTCCAATTCCAGCGATGTAAGCTTTTTCACATAAGGTTCAAATTTGAAAAAAACAAAATAACTGAAAAACGGATACATTGAGCTATTTCCGGCTGGGATTTTGCTGAATAAGGAGAAATCGCTCTGTCCTGCGATACTATTTAAAAAAGTATTATAGGGCATTCAGTGGCATTGGTTATTATTCATCAGTGCACACTAATCGGAGTTATGCAAATTCAAGGATTCATCCGAGACTGAAATATTTGTCCTCGGAGGAAGGAAAAAATGAAAATAAAACGGAGATGTGGGGGAATTTTATGCGTTCAAGGCAGAAGAAAGATTACATTTATTCATTTAATTTCGCCTTCAAATGGAATGTTACCAAGACTATAAAGATTTATTATAGAATTTAAAAGTTATTATTTTTTGTTACGACTTTTATATTAGAAGAAAATGAATTTTTTTTTGTGACAATGTAAGACGTTTACCAGAAAATCAGATTATGTGCGAGTTTTCCGATGTCCCGCTGTAATTGAAACCAACAAACAAGTCGTTAGAAAACTTCATATATTAATTCTAAAATAATAATTTGAAACTTTTGCAAAGAAATAAAAATATAAAATTGTCTTTTATGGGTGATTCTACAAAAAGTTGTATTTTTAATGGCGTTGTTAATATTCTAGAACGCGTTCACGGTTTAATTTTATTTTATTTTATAGAATATACAAAAATATTATATTACAACAACAACAACCTGAAAGCATAAAATATTTACTTAAAATCATTATCTTTTACATAGTTATGCAATAAGTGATGCTCAAGTAAAAGGAGTTTTTATTTAAAGAAGTATAGAACTTTAAAATAGAATAAAACAAAGATGAATTTTTAAAATTTACATAAAATTGATTTTATTCGAAAGAAAATGTTTTGGCATTAAAATTGAAATATGATTTCTGAAATATGACCAGCCTTGGCTCTGACGTAATTTAATCTGGAGGTCCAATTTTCGATCACTTTTCCCAACATTTTTGGGCGTATATTGGCAACAACGCAGCGAATGTTGTGCTCCAAGTGGTCGACCGTTTCAGGCTTATCGGAGAAGACTAGTGAACTCGCATATCAAAACAGAAAATAGTCTAGCGGCAATAAATGGCACGATATTGGATGCCAATCCACAGGTCCGAAAAGTGAAACTATGAGGTTACTAAACGTTAACTTCAATAAATCAATTGTTGCACCGCGTCGCGCTGGTCGTCTTGATGAAACCACAGACATGCCACCAGTTAGTCAGTTTTTTTGGATTTATTTGCATCCAAAAACTGGACAAAAGACGATTTTTTAAAACGCAAAGTAAAGGAAAAAAATAATGTTTTGCTAGCAATATCTAAAGACACATGGAACAATGTGGCGTCATTATTTTGTTTTGTAATCAATGCATTTGCAAATGATACTAGCCCAAAGTCATCGTTGTTAGTATTTCATTTTCTAGATTTCGTTTTGAGTAAATTGTGTTAATATTTGACTAATTGTTGTTCAAATGTTTTGCTTGTTCTTTCAGAACAAAGCAATAAGCGTTCCATTTTACCTTTGTTCTTAATTTCAATTGTGCAATTTTTCTATAAAAAGATTTTGGTGTTTATTCCTACTTGTAAAGTTCCCCAATAGATTTCAAATCCCAATTCGAGAATATGTAAAATATATTTTTTCATTTCCATAAATGTTCATCGTCGGTTTCGCTCAGAAATTTTTTGAGCAAACCTTTTTTATTGCTGTTTGTTGCAAATTTTAATTAACTCTTTTTTGTTGCTTTCGTCCAACTGTGGTTCGACAATTCGGCTTTCATTTTTTTAATTATAAATTTAATTTAAGCACCTACTAGATATATAGCTTAACGAAGCATGAGTTCATATCAAAAACCCAACGAAAATTTGCTTATTGTTGCAAAATTACCAAACCGAGCAACTGGAATCGCCCTTACAACATTTTAACGGAACCTATCAAATTAGATCTAAATTGCAATTTGGTTTATGAATAGGGATTCTGATTATTCGGTCTTGCACTTCAGTGTCCATATTTCAGCTAAATTGCCATACGCTGGTGCTGTCGCGAATAATTTTGTAACAATTTGATTACGAAAAATTATGATATACGAAAAATGTATTTGAAATCGTATACCGAGTTTTCGAATGGGTGAGGAAATGCTAAAAAATAATCATGTCGATTACAGAATCCGAAAATCAAATCACAATATTTTTGAAAAATATCTTTTTTTTGCATTTTGGTTAAAAGGTCAAAGAGAAAAACTAGAAAAAGGTAAGGAAGATATTGATGGCTTGACTTTTTTTTCAACTTTCAGTAGACAATTTTATAAGGGTTCGAACAGTTCAAAAATCTTAAGTTTGTTATTACCATTAGCTGTATTAAATGTAGGTCATGTATATATGTCAAGGTCATAATGAAGGCCACCATATTTTTTTTCTTAAAAATGTAAACTTGACTTTAACCAATAAGAAATATATATATTAACTGAGAAAAGAAATCAGTTAGCACACAACTTCAATGTTAATTAGTCTATTGTTAACCTGTGCATCTTTTATTTTCGTTAGTTGTTTAAGTATATGGTTTGTGAAGAATTAATTTTCAAAGTCAAAATTTTGAAAAAAAAAAATTCATAAACTATTTGCTCAAACATCTTCATTTAAATAAAGCATTAATGTGTGGATTTCTGGCATTTTCAACTACACAAAAAAATTACTATTTTTGTCATTGTTTAAGAATGCCAAATATCAAGCAACGCACCCTAATTAAAATAGGAAGAAAAAAAAAATTACATAAAATGTTAATATCATAATTATATATTATTTTTACAATCTTGCTCTCTTCTAAATACTTATCCATAATTTTTTTTATAAGCTTACTTGCACTTGCAATAACCAGTTTAGCATTTACCAAATAAAATACTGGTTTTTTGCACATTCTCTGTTATGTCGCTTTCTTGCTAAACTTGAATTATACTTCTTATTATCATAACTAGGGATTGCTAATTGAATCCCCAACGACATCGGTTGGTTCCCATTCAAATCAATTTTGTGTACAGTCATACAAAGTCGTATACAGTCATATACAAGTCATTTACACATATAATAATTAGAACAATCATATTACATTAAATTTTATAATAAAGAATTAAAGTTTACAACGTGAACTGAGCCTAGTTTCCTTTTATTTTAATTTATACAACAACTACACAACACAAAAGGAACACAACACACAATTACATTAATTTGGATTTGGTAACATTATCAAAAACACATAACATATTAAAATCACACAATTACACTTACTAACTAAATTTACACATTACATATTTTTTTTGAACAAATCACAAATCAAATCTACATCATTCCAATTCATTTTATGGTCCTTCGATAGCCAAATATATAAAAAAATCAGTGCCAATATTTTTTTTTGATTAATAGAATCAAATCAATCGAATAAATACAGTGCTGTGCGAAATTAGTTGGACTCATTTTTTATTCGGGTATTTTGGGTGACCTTATGTTAAATAGAGGTCTTGTAGAGGAACATTTAAGGCCGTTATTTTTTCATATCGCGTGATAACTTGGACAGTTATTCAAACGGCGCAAAGATCAGTTTCATAAAACTGTATCGTATATTTTTTCTCATCGAACATCAGAAAACATTTTGAGAACTTAATTTTTTTTTACTTTGGTTTGTTGTGTCGATAAAAGTAAAGAAATTTATTGAATTGAATAAATTTATTGACACATACATACATAGACATAAACAAATAAATATTATTCTACAGTGCGGTTGCTATTTAAAGGACATTTAATTTTTCTTTTCTATTCATAATGAATAAAATAATTGCTAAGCGTGGTCGTGCAAAAGGCTGTATAACTCTCACAGCTGCGTTTGCTTCGTCGATTCCTAGTGAGACAACAGCTAATACATTAGAATTTAGACTTGAAAGATTAAATGAAGCATGGAAAGATTTCGTAGCCTTGCAAGACGAGCTTTTAGATTATGTCGGAAAAGAACATTACGTTGATCGGGAATCTGAATATGCCGAATATGAGGCAAAATATTTTGAAACTCATGCGTTACTTTCTGATGCAATTCTTTGCAAAACGAAAACTTTAGAATGTGATAAAATTGTACCTCAAGGCTATCATACACCATCGGAAGATTCAGATTTGGCAATCGCTCAGAAATCTATAAAGTTGCCACGAATCACGATTGAACCATTTTCGGGCGAATATAAAGATTGGCCAACATTTCGAGACATGTTCGCGGGAACTGTCGATTCAAATAATACGATTACAAACACTCAAAAGCTTCATTTTTTAAAATCGTTTCTTCGCGGAGAAGCCGCGAATCTTCTCAAGCATATTAGATGTTCTGAAAACAACTATGTTGAAGCTTGGGCAAAACTAGAACAACGCTACGATCAGAAACATCTTATTATCCGTTCATTTATCCAGTCGTTTTTGTCGTTACCGTCGGCGTCGTGTAATGCGACAAATCTTCAATCGCTTCGTAATATCACCAATGGGGCTGATGAAGCTATACGAGGACTTAAGGCCTTAGACTCCAGCTCACGAGATCCATGGCTCATTTATCTGCTCCTTCAAAAAGTGGATCAAGATACTAGGAAGGCTTGGGCTGAAGAAGTTGGCTCGAAAGATGATTCAACTATAGATGAGCTTCTTGAATTTCTTCAAACACGTTGTCAATGCCTTGAATCATGTAGTTCGTTTTCAACTCCCAACATCACTCGTGCCGTTCGTACTCATTTTGTTAAATCTACCCCAAGTTGCCCTAAGTGCCAAAATAACCATTTGCTTTCAAGTTGTTCGAATTTTAAATCTTTAAACATTGACTCTCGTCGGGAATTCGTCAGGAACAATTCACTCTGCTTCAATTGCTTGCGTTCGGGACATGCCTCAAATAATTGTCGCCTCACGGTTCGGTGTCACCAGTGCCACTCTCGTCACCATTCCCTTCTCCATGTCCCTCAATCTCAAATTTCTAATCAATCAACAATTCACACCTCAAATCAAAATTCAAACACTGCCTCTAATACTAACGCAAATATTCGATCCAATTCTTCTGAAAACCCAATTCCAAATTCTTCAAATTCACTCATCGCAAATCATTCCATCTCATTCAAAACTGAACACCAAGTTTCTACTATTTTACCAACAGCCATAGCTAGAATTCAGGACAAGCAAGGAAGTTACCAAATCGTGCGCATTCTTCTCGACTCAGGTTCTCAGGTATCATTTATTACTGAGCAAGCCGCTCAAGGCCTAGGACTTCCTCGCAAACGTGTGAAGATTCCAATAGTAGGAATCGCTTCTAAGTCTGCTGGCACAACCAACGGGTTAGTTAGCCTTAATATTGTTTCTTGCTACAGTTCTGAATCAATCGATATCAACTGCTTCGTATTGCCAAACATCACTTCATCGCTTCCACCATTATCAATAAACCAAGTTCTACCAAATCTTATCGAATTAAATCTAGCTGATCCTAAGTATCATCAACCTGGTCCAATCGATATTCTGATAGGGGCTGATAGAGTTTTTAATATAATTACGGGAGCTGCTAAAATCGAAGAAGAAGGATTCCTTACTTCAATCCCAACCATTTTTGGCTGGGTTATCGCTGGTTGTAATTCACTGCCTTCAGGAATTCAGACTCTTCACACTCGCTTAGATCGGGATCTAGAATTCGATTTAGAAAGGTTTTGGAGGCTTGAGGAGGTATCCACCGAGCAACCAATGTCTGTCGAGGAGCAGTTGGCGGAAGAAAGCTTCGTTAAAAATAACACTCGGTGTCAAGATGGAAAATATGAAGTAGAACTTCCATTCAAGCCTTCGACAAATTTTGATTTCGGAGATTCTTTCGGCACAGCTTTAGCGCGTTTTAATTCCATTGAACGGAAATTCAATTGGAATCCTAATCTTAAATCGGAATATTCAAAATTCATAAATGAATATATTTCTCTTCGACATATGGAAGAAATCCCATCCAACGAAATTCAAAAATCAAATTCTTCGAAATACTACCTGCCGCATCACGCAATTTTCAAAGAAGATAGCAGTACTACAAAAATCCGAGTCGTATTCGATGCATCTGCAAAAACTCGTTCTTCAAAATCTCTAAACGAAACTCTTTTAGTCGGTCCTACTATCCAGCGCGATATATTTTCAATATGCTTAAGATCTCGTCAACATGCCTACATAATGACTGGAGATATTGAAAAAATGTACAGACAAATTTGGGTTTCTCGAAAACACACAGATTTTCAACGAATCGTCTGGCGTGAAAACCCAAATGAACCATTAAAACATTTTCGTCTTCTCACTGTTACGTACGGAACAGCTGCCTCTCCTTTTTTGGCTATTCGAGTTTTAAAACAGTTAGCTGCTGATTCTTCAGTAAGTCATCCTCGAGCATCAAAGATTCTCTTGGAAGATTTTTATGTTGATGATGTCATCACAGGCTCAGATACCATTGAAGATATCATATCTCTTAGGATGGAGCTAGTCGAACTCTTGAAATCAGCTGGACTAAATCTACGAAAGTGGACAACGAATTGTTGGCCACTCCTAATCTCCTTGCCAGAAGAGCAACGAGAACTTTCACCAGTAGACTTTGAAGAATCGAATTCTGTCAAAGTCTTGGGTTTGCAGTGGTGTCCGTCAAAAGATGTATTTTCTTACAAAGTCAAATTTAATCCGTCAAATATATGCACAAAACGTCACGTATTATCAGAAGCGTCAAAAATCTTCGACCCGTTGGGATTTCTTGCTCCGGTCATCATTGGTGTTAAAATCTTGCTTCAAGAGCTCTGGAGAAACCAAGTCAATTGGGATGAGGAAGTTCCAGACTCGTTGTCACAACAATGGAACTCTATTAGGAACGAGCTTCCCATTGTCGAATCTTTCGCTATACCGCGAATAATGCTACAAAAACAACGTTATTGGGAACTGCACGGCTTCTGCGATGCATCTCTGGATGCATACGCAGCAGTGGTCTATTGTCGAAACGTCAAATCAGATAATTCAATCTCTGTGACTCTCGTTGCAGCAAAATCTAAGGTCGCTCCATTAAAAGTTTTACCTCTCCCAAGGCTTGAGTTGTGTGGAGCCTTATTACTTGTCCGATTGATAAACAAAATCAAGCTCTCTTTACAGGTACCAGATGTGAATGTATTTTGTTGGACTGACTCATCAATAGTTCTGCATTGGTTGGCCGCTGCACCAAAGAAATGGTCAGTATTTATTGGAAATAGAACATCCGAAATCCTCACATCAATACCTTTTAAATCGTGGAATCATGTTCGATCGGCCTCTAATCCCGCAGATGCCGCTACAAGAGGATTATTGCCTTCAGTTTTGGAAAAAACGTTTTACAAAAAACTACTTTTTATCAAAAGAATGCCAGAATTTAGAACCACTTTCTACTAACGACTTATCCTTTGCTAAAATTCAAATCATACAATATGTTCAATCGTTCTTGTTTAACCCTGAAATTCAATGCCTAAAATCTAAGAAAGAACTTCATTCTAAAAGCAGACTCAAAGGTTTAAATCCATTTATCGATTCATCAGGTGTTCTTCGTGTCGGCGGTCGTTTAGAACATTCGAACTTAACTTATTCTGAAAAACACCCCATTATCTTGTGCAAGTCCCACAGAATCGCTAAGTTAATCGCGGTCTTCACACATAAAAATCATTTACACGCCGGTGCTTCACTTCTATTTGCTGTAATCAAACAAAATTTTTATATTCTCGGTTGCAGAAATCTTGCTCGAAAGGTGGTTCGAGAATGTATTGACTGCATTCGTCAACAAAAAACAACAACAAAACAACTTATGGGAAATCTTCCTTCGGATCGCGTTCGGTACGCTCGACCCTTCAGCAGAGTTGGCTGCGATTACGCAGGACCTATAACGCTTCGCCTAAATCGAGGTCGGAACCCAAGGTTCGTAAAGGCCTACATAGCTCTCTTCGTTTGCTTTGTAACAAAAGCAATCCACATCGAGCTGGTCGGAGACTTAACTTCAACCTCCTTTTTATCAGCTCTAGACCGCTTCGTTGCCCGCCGCGGCAGACCGTCTGAGATTTGGAGTGATAATGGTACCAACTTTGTTGGCGCCAAACGTCTACTTAATGAAATGTACAATCTTCTCTGCAGTCAACAACACAACAACATCATCATCGATCACCTGGCCAAGGACAATGTCGAATGGAAATTTATCCCACCATCTTCACCACATTTTGGAGGATTGTGGGAGTCAGGTGTTCGATCCGTAAAATTGCATCTTAAACGCGTAATAGGAGATACAAAACTTACATACGAGGAGATGTATACCCTACTAGTTAAAATCGAAGCTCTGCTTAATTCTCGCCCAATGTGGCAAACTTCCGATGTTGACCCTAATGCCCTAACACCTGCTCATTTTTTAATCGGCGAACCTTATACTGCTATTCCTCAACCTGATTTATCTAAAAATCCTATTTCAATCAAAACTAACTGGTCTCTTTTACAGGCAATGGTTCAAGGTTTTTGGAAAAAGTGGCATTCGGAATTCCTCACTTCATTGCAACATCGTTCAAAATGGCAAACTCAACAGCCAAACCTGGAAGTCGACGATGTTGTCCTTCTAAAAGAACCCAATCTGCCACCATCCAAATGGATATTGGGACGAATTATCCAAACACACCCTGGAAAGGATGACAAGTGTCGAGTTGTCACAATTCGGACCAAATTCGGAGACTACGTTCGTCCTACAATTAAAGTAGCTCGCCTACCATGTTCAGAAAGCTCGTAAGCTTTCAGGAGGGGGCTGGATGTTTAAGAATGCCAAATATCAAGCAACGCACCCTAATTAAAATAGGAAGAAAAAAAAAATTACATAAAATGTTAATATCATAATTATATATTATTTTTACAATCTTGCTCTCTTCTAAATACTTATCCATAATTTTTTTTATAAGCTTACTTGCACTTGCAATAACCAGTTTAGCATTTACCAAATAAAATACTGGTTTTTTGCACATTCTCTGTTATGTCGCTTTCTTGCTAAACTTGAATTATACTTCTTATTATCATAACTAGGGATTGCTAATTGAATCCCCAACGACATCGGTTGGTTCCCATTCAAATCAATTTTGTGTACAGTCATACAAAGTCGTATACAGTCATATACAAGTCATTTACACATATAATAATTAGAACAATCATATTACATTAAATTTTATAATAAAGAATTAAAGTTTACAACGTGAACTGAGCCTAGTTTCCTTTTATTTTAATTTATACAACAACTACACAACACAAAAGGAACACAACACACAATTACATTAATTTGGATTTGGTAACATTATCAAAAACACATAACATATTAAAATCACACAATTACACTTACTAACTAAATTTACACATTACATATTTTTTTTGAACAAATCACAAATCAAATCTACATCATTCCAATTCAGTCATTAATAAAAATGAATTTAAACGCTTAACTTTTTTTAAACACTTAAACTATTGAAATGTTCCTGTTAACTTTTAAATGCCTGCATCTAAAAACTTAATTAATTTTGTCTTGTCTTGGTCGCACCTACACGTCACACCTTATGGAAATCACCCAATATATATAAGAAGTGTATATGTAGGTACCTATATAATATGATATTATTTAATACTAATCTTAGCTTTGTTAGAATTATGTATGAGGTAGGAAGCTCCTAATATGTATGATTTATGTTTTACTGACACCATACTGAAGGTAGCACAACAAGGTATATAAATAAAATTTCAAAGCTCCCAAACACATCAATTAATCCGATAACATGTCCTCAATACTATCGCTTTTGTATCTATAAATCACTTTGTTGTCATAATGAACGCATTAAATCTCCCGTAATATTTCATTTTCAACATGAAAAATCCTCGTGTGCTCATCTGAAAATCTTTTTATCTTTACAACAAATAACCGGTGTAACATTCCAAAAGCAGCAAAAATAAAAACTATCTCTTCCTTTCAACTCAACTGTGTTCCACATACCTATCCCAAAAACTATCATAAAATATCTACTATACAATACTGAACTGCCAACATTCTCCCCATAGTGTATATAGCAACGAACAATGTAGGGAGCGATGAATAGGTGTATCTTTTCATCGATCAAACGTAGTAGTAAAATAATAGTAATAACCGCAGACGATGATGATGCACAAGTTGGTGGGTTTTGTTTTTCTTCTATTTTTTTTTTTTTTTTTGTTGGTTACTAAGGATTATAATAGTCCTGCTACAGGCGGATTTACTTGTCTTGTAAGTAACAAAGAAACGAATGAACCAACGAACGAAGAAACGTCTCTTTAGAAATGAACTTTTGCCCGGGCGCCATGTTCATATTTTATTTCCTTTTTAAAGCAAAGTCATTGCATTGAAAGAGTTCTCTGGCATGAGAGTCTTATAGGTATTTGCTACTGCTTCAAGGACGTCAATCACATAGGATACAATTGTGAAATGAGAGTTACCAAGATTTTCCTTCGTTACTATCCCCCAGGTAAAATAATAATAATAATAAAGTATGAAAGAAAATCATATTTTTTTTTTACGGAAAGAGTACGTAGGTATTATTCAAATAAAATTAAAAAAAAAATACAAAATTGAAATCTTCCAAGGAAAAACGTATTTATAATATTCATTCTGTTTTTTTTCACATTGCTATAGGTCTTGGCTTCTGCTGTCGCAGTCTTGAAGGCGCTGAAGACATCAAGCACATTGACTTACTGGACTTGGACACAAAGTACGTAAGAAGAAAAATCTTAAAATCCCTCGCTTTTTATGGTTATGACTGGCTGTGGTTAAAAATCAACAAAGTGGGTATTTATTTTTTCTTACAAGACACAGTTTTTTGTGTGAATGTCTTTGGACATATAGGAGCATTTACATTGGAAATTCAGCCCAAAAAATTATTTTCCTTTGAGGCAGGCAAAACAAAATAAATTCGAATGAGGTCTTTGATACAATTTTGTTGACATTCATTTTTAAACAAGCAGTGTAATTTTTTAAACGAGAACATCTTGAAGTCAATGAGAACAAATTCCTCGTGACCAAATTCACATGGATTATTATGTTTATTAATCCTTGATTAAAAGACGAAAAAGCAAGTGAGGGAAGCAAATAAAAAAGATGGCGATGGGTGTGGGAGTGGATGTGGTCGTGGTTGTGTATAGGTAATTGTTTTTCGATAAGTTCTTATTTATTAATCTAGGTGGGATAATTTGTTAACTCTGTGGAAAAGTTAAAACAGAAATAAAATCATTTTCCTAGAAACTGCTTTAAAAAATTTATTAGTATTCACAGCTGCTCATGCGTGGGGCAGTTTATTAAAGAAAATTTAAAAAAAAAAAAAAGTACACCTGGGCGTATGTACACTTTTTATATTTTAAATAGAATTAGATTTAAATTCTGAAAGGGAATATGATTATTTACTTTTTGGTACAATATGATTTTCTTTAAAGTTAATTTATTAATCTTATATCTATGTCAGTTTTATATTAAGTTGAGGGAGATAGACCACATTCCTCCTTAAAAAAAATCCTACACAAAATTGGAGTTCAATTGATGTTAACCTATCATTTATATTTTATACAAAAATCACGTCAGAATATAAACCAAAAACTTATTGGTCAACATTTCTCTGTAAATATTCAACTGTGTTTGTGATTTTCTGTTACATTGCGGCTCAAATATTTAACGTCTAACATTTTTGTCCCAAATGGTATAGACGACAAATGAGTCTTCTGATAAGCCATCTTCAATGAAAATAAAAACAGCGAATGTTTGAGCTTTAAAAAACCAAACCTACCCAACTAACCAACCACCCACAGCATCACAACGCACCGGGTGCTGTTTGAAGTTATCTGCGGGATTCAAATACATAATTTCCAAATGGAAAAGGGACTCCCGCCCGCGCGCATTAAATGATAAATTTTAAAGGTCGTCCTTATGACAGACATAAACCTCCTGGAAAAGCCGCATTTAATACGTTTGAACAGTAATTGTACTGATGTTGTTTTGTTAGAAAATTCCCATCTCATCCACATCCCGCAGGGAATGATATTCTGTTTTTTCTTATCTCTTTTGCAGGACAAAAGTTGATCAAGTCGTTAAGGAATTATGCACGAAGGAACAATGGCTGGCGAATCAGCCAATTAAGCTAATGCTCGAGGAGGCCATCCTAAAGTTACAAACAAAATTGCGGGAACCAACAAAGAAGAAGTTTTACCTCTATCGCAATGTCCAATCACACATCCTGCCACTAACGAATGTGTGCTTCGATAGGAACGGTGAGCGATGTTTAACCGGAAGTTACGATAGAACGTGTCGAATTATAAATACACAAGATGGCAGAGAGGAGAAGTCATTACAAGGTCATAGTAATGTTGTGTTTTCTGTGGGCTATAACTTCCCAACTTGGTGAGAATAGATATTGATTAAAATGATGTGTTTTATTTTGTGTTTATTTATTATTTATGGGCGTGCATAACTATATTCGAGAGGGTTTTTATTTTTAGAGGCTACTTTAACCCAATGCGGATATCGCTAGGAAAAGTAGGATAAATTCTGGTACAAGGTGTAAACTTGATTAAAAGAATTCCTTTGGGCTCTATAGAATATAATATGTTTTTTTTTTTTTCAAATAGACACATCCCCCAGTAACGGAACAGTCACTAAATTAAATTTATTTCAATTTTTTGATTCTCTTTCGAGAAATAAAATCTTTTTAAAATTGGGATGTTAGGCTTCGTTATTTTTAAATCTAGAAATAATTTCGATTTTTTTTTCACAAGATGTTTTTTTTTTAATTTTTACTAAAATTCATCAATGTAACTGTATTCTAGTACCGGTTTTTTTTAACTCAGATAAGCTTTCACTTTAAACTACTTTTTTGTCCACCGTCTTTATCAATTTTTGAGTTGTGATATGTTTCCTCATTCAAAGCTTCAAATATAAAATTCATGTTGTAAATTTTATGTTTGAAGCTTTCTTAATTTATTTTTAAATATCAGATCAGATCTTATATCTTATCAGATATTTCAAAATTATTTATGCAAAATTTTGAAAATGATGATCCTACTCAAAATTTCTTATTATCAATAGTGGACTTATTTGTTAAAAAATTCAAAAATGTTTCTGTATTTATTGTATGGATAAAATAATCGTGGTGTATTTATGTATGTACACAAGAAAAATTTTTAATTCCCTTTGGAAATTGTCGAAGGGAATATAAATTATTGGTATGAAAATTAAAAAAAAGTCAAATACTTTTTTTTAACATCCATTATACGAGTAAATATACTCGTACATACTTTTTTCTGTCACTTTATTTTCCAAAGTCTTATTTCAATTTTTGAAACGGAATAAAGCCTTATAAGATCAAAGTAGAAAAAAATGTTTTTGGTTTTTGACTTTCTCATAAACTGTTTCACGAATTGAGATCAAAGTTTTTATAAAAGAGTCCTATATAATCTTATTAATATTACACACCGATTTTTGAAACAAGCTACTCATATTTTTTTATAATACATTTCTTTTTTAATAATTTTTGTTGCTTATCCTAGTACTTAAACATATGAGCAAGTTCCTGCGATCAGGTCGCCATTTTGTTTCTACCGGAGATTCATTGATGACTTTTATCTTTTCAATCAAATGTAGTATACCCTTTGTAGCGTAACCCTCTGTCTACTTCATTATCGACAAACTGTAAAATGTAGGACTTTAAGAGGCCAGATAAAAAGAATTCTACGGGATATTCTTACCTAAAAAAATTTAAATTCAATTTAAAATTGAGAATTTTTTTGATTTTATGTACTTTGTACATTTTACACATTCGTTTAACATAAACTTTAATAATTAAGTCAAACGAATGTATTTCCAAATGGATGCATTCTTCCAAAAGCCCAGACATGTGAATATTTTTCTCAAGCTTTGAATTTACCAACAGAAATCAAAAATCTCTTCCAAAACATATAAAGCTTTGATTTCATATTATTTTCCAGTGACCGAATTGTGACTGGATCCTTTGACAAGACTGCAAAAATTTGGAATGCACGTACAGGAGCTTGTTTAACCACCCTGCCTGGCCATACAGCCGAAATAGTCGGTGCCGAATTTAATCCAATGCACTTGGATACCATAGCAACAGCATCTATCGACAACACCGCAAAGATATTTTATGCAGAAACAGGCCAGGAGCTAATGTCTCTTGACTCTCACGGAGCTGAAGTGATTTCTGCCCGATTTAATCGAGATGGAAATTTATTGCTAACCGGATCATTTGACCACACTGCCGGACTTTGGGATACACGCGCCAATATGTTGGCAAAACATCAAAGTCCTTGTGTGAATAATTACTAACCCTAAATTGATTCCGTTTCAGGTGTGTGGCCAGTTTTCGTGGGCATACAGCAGAGTTGAGCAATTGCATCTGGAATTTTCCAGGCGATTTGTTTGCAACCAGTTCGTTAGATTCCACTGCCAGAATTTGGGACTTTCGAAATGCAGATGAGTGTCTCTTTGAAATCACAGACCATCGTGATGAAGTCCTAGACATTGCATTTGATTGCACTGGCAAATTGTTGGCTACGGGTGGAAGTGATTGCACAGCTAGGGTGTGGAGCATCAGAGGGGAGCTCAATCTGTTGGCTCTTATGGCAGGCCATAGTGATGAGGTGTCGAAGGTTGGTATAATTAATACGGAATGAGCAATAAACGAGATTATAGCATGACCTATTTGAGTGTTGTTCTTTCAGGTGTGCTTTAGTCCTCCGGGTAAAGTCCTAATGACTGCCTCCGTTGACCAAACTGCACGTCTGTGGCTGACCGAGAGTGGGATTTGTTCGCAAGTTCTTTCCGGACATGAATCTGAGGTGTTCTCATGTGCGTTCAGCTATGCTGGTGATATGATTGTAACAGCTTCGAAGGACAACACTTGTCGGCTCTGGAGATGATACGACTGGTATACTGTCAACTTAAATATCAATGACGGTATGGATGTGGATGGGAGTTGGGAAAAGTCAAGTGGGTGGAAGAAATAAGTGTGCAGAATTATATCGATCCGTTTTTGGAACCATTCATGTGAAATTGAACTAAGTTAGAACAATAATTCAGCTTCCATAACATCGCCATCGGAAAGGAATATCCTTTTGGCTTGGGATACTGATACTACTATAAACTACCTACGTATAGTACAACATACTACTTGTCAATGAATGAATGCCTTTGGGAGAAACCTTTTCAATGTGATTGCCACATTGGGGAAATTCCCATTTCGCCTTTGGTATAAGATTCTTAGATGATTATACGATAGCGAACGTATATGGCTCAAGGGATATCCGACTATAGAATTTGCCTCAAAGGACGTATAGAAGCTGTATAAATAATACGTCAGCACATCCTGGAATGGTTTTGTTTTGTTCTTTGTTTGTTTCCCGTACCCATACTCAATTAAATAAAAGAATGAAACTTTTTTTTGTAAATAGTGCGTATAGCCTGTGCATGTAATAAAATTGATTAGTTTTTGAATCTAAAAATTTTGATTGTTTTGTATGTTTTTGTCGTTGGCATTTGGTATTTGTTTTTCGGAAACGGGTCATAAACCAATGAACGTAATAAAATAAGCAACGTTTGATATATTTTGCGTAGGTTTTTTTTTGTTTGTTTACGATGAGGAAATTATATCAGAATAGTACTTTTTATGTTTGACGTTGTAAAAAAAAATACACCAATTGACCATTTAGTGTGCAACAATTCTAGCATAGAATTTCCGATGACAACTTCCAAATTCCGAGGAGTTGGCAGCTAAGGATGCGCAAAGTGAGGCGTTAGTAGTTCGTCAGGAAGGACTACATTTTCGCTATTAGAGAAATGGGGAGTAGGTTCTTTAGGAATTAGTCAAATAAAGAGCGTTTAACGTCATGGATCATGGTTGGTACTTTTTCACTCCGCTTAGGTGGAAATTATAATTTTCTTGGTAGATTGAGATGTTTTTAAGGCGGACGGATGTGTTCGCAGCTGTTCTTTTGCCATATATTTCAAGGGTGTAATGGAGTATGGTTGAGGAATGAGTCTAGTCTAATTGAAGGTGCTCAGCGTATTGATCGACTGATGCACATAAATGGTGATCTCTGGACCTTGCTAAGTTTCTAGAGCGGTCTGCTTTTTTCAGGAAAATAAAGCATCGGTTGCTTTTTTCATTCTTTCTTGAATATTAGGTTTCCAACTTATCTAAATATTTAATGAACGTAAACTTATTATTATAAATTTAAAATTAAAATTATTAGTTATCCTCCAGATTAATTTTTAAAGCGATATTTAAGAAAAATTTATGAATGTTCGTACTACCTTCTTATTAGAGCAAGAATGCTAAGAATGCAATTAACACACTCGGCCTATTAAAACCAAAAGGAAGATTTGCTTAGTTTCCAGTAACTTTCCAATAAACGTCACCAGCAGCCGCTTGGTTTTCCGATTGCATTTTCCTTCCTGTGTCTTGCAGTTCCTTGCTACTGCTGACGGAAAGGGCAATCACTGCTAGGAACTGTCAAACGACATAATCAGCGCGATAAAGGAACAAAGTAACTGAATGTATGTATTAATAGAATAAAATCGTGTATTGGGGTCATTCAAATGCAACCGAACTGAAATTTGCTTCAAATCGGCTCCAAAGATTTGGCCCGGTCATGTTTGGACAATAAGAACTTTATAGTCGATTTCTATATCAATAAAACGGTAGTGGTTATGAAGATCGTTTAATATGTCCCTTCTATACAACACCAACAATAATAATAATTTTTGTTGGAATAACCTTAGGTATAATGAATAATTTTTGTAAATCTACACCTGTAAAGTTAACCATGGTAAAAAAAGAAGTCTATTTTATTTTTTTGGTAATATCAATTCACGCTTTATTACAATTTAACAAATGTAATAATTTTGCATATTACATTTTTTCAATGGGGTTTTACATATTTTTTGCGTTTTTTTTTTTTGTTTTAATTAATTTTTCTTTTTATTCAGGAAAACAATTTATATTTTAATAATTTTTTTTATAGGAAAATATTTGTATATATGTACGCTTCTTGTCGAAACACAATTTACAGCCATTTGTGGATGTCTATTAATTTGTTTTAATGAATAATAATAGTAAATCAATGTTTTGTTGAATAAATTCATGATGTGTTCTTTTTTATGTTTTATTATTATTTTATTGAACAATGGATATAAGGATGGACAACACACATACACATTCATACAGTTTCATTTTTTTTTCTTGACTTTTTAAATAAAAATTTTAAAAAAAAATTATAAAATAAAACTTCTATTTTGTACGTTTTAAACAGTAAGTGATGCTGGAGGACGATGGGGGTTCTCAGGCAAGAAACTTTTAAGCAAAATTAAAAGAAACAGAGCTTGATAAAAATGTTTTGTAATAGTTTTGTTTTTTGTTCGCACATTATTATATTATATTTGAATTTAAATATTGTTTGTAGTTTGTTCTTTTTTCTAAAAAGAGAGGATATACCTACTTTTAGAAACAGTGATTCTCTCTGTTTTTAAAATTTATTTGATATACAAACATTTTGTGATTTTCTTTTTACCACTAAGAACATTTAAACAAAAAAAAAACAGGAAGTACATTTAAAAGTAAATAATATTTAAGTTTTTTTCTTTTTAATTTTAAATTTCAGTTTATACCAACAAAGAAATAAATCGATACAGCTAAATTAAATAAAAAAAAAAGAAACAAATACATATATGTTATTTATTTGTTGTCTTAAATAATATGACTAATGTCATGATTTAACAATTAATGTGGAAAATATACGAAATATAAAATATTTAAAGTACAAGTACATAAAAAGGTTTTTTTTTTTCTTTCTCTATACATTTAGTAATAGTAGTAGTAGTTTAGTAGTGGTGTTTTATTAAATTCTATTTTTAAGTTGTGTTTTTGTTTTGCTTTTCTGTTTTTCTGCAGAAGAAAACCGTTAATCGCTTGATCCTGTTTCATTATTTTATTTTTTTTTTAAACCTTACTACAATTTATTTATATTTCCTTTATGCTAATTTTATGGGTTCTTGTTATAAATTAATTGTAATTGCAGGCATTTTTCTTTCATCTTCTGTTTTTTTTTTGTGAATTTTTTGTTTTATTTATTAATTTGTGTTTACAGTTGTTTGTTGTTTTATTTTTTTGTTGTTAAATTAAAAATTTACTTAGGATTAAAGGATTTTTTCTTTTCTTTTGTTTTGTTTTCTTTTTTTCTTTTCTTTTCTTTCTTTTTAAATTTATTTGGTAATTTCAGCAGAATTTTGCACTTTATGAAAGGCTTAACCGGAAATCAATGCCACGTACTCTGAAAAAATATATATAGATATCACACGTGAGAATTTATTGAATACAAATGTGAGTTAGGTTATTTATTAGTGAGTGTCTAGTTAACTGATATTTAGGATAAAAAACTTGAAATATAAAAAAGTATGAAACTTAAGTGACGAAGCTAATCGAGAAAGAAAAATCTATGTAATTCTATACACTACCAGCTTTATTATCCGTTTTATAGTTTATTTTAAGAAGTAAATGAAGACGGTTATCAGAAGTATACCTACATTATTTTTGGCTTATTAAATCATGCTAAAATTTTGTTTGTTTTTTTTTCTGAACGTTTTTCCTTCGAAATTGCTACTGCTATATTAAATAATTTTATGCTAACGGCACCCAAAATGATTTTATTTTTTTTTTTCCACTTCCTCATTTTTCTCTGACATTTTTTATTAGAAATTTTATTTTATTTGTATTATTATTCAGGATTGGCATAAAAAAATATTTCCCGGAATTTTTCCATTCTTTAAAAGAATTTGTTTATTTTCAAAACTCTGTGCAGCACAAATCGACTTTTTTGAGTGACTATTGCACAAGTCTCAAGCAAAAATTGTCAAAGAAGCAAACTAAAAGATCGCAGAAATGAAAGTTTAATAATAAAAAATTTAGGGAAGAGCAACTATTCAAAAAATAAAATGTTAATAATATCATAAGGAAGTTTAGTAAGACCGTAGTTTAAGAAACAGCTAAGAGCACAAATCTGAACAACACAGCATTTTTATGAAAAATACTAAGATAAATTAGAGGCACCAATATTGATTGAACTCATATTTATTTACTCTGAAATGAACCATTACAAAAAAAGTGTTTTTAAAAACCCTATAAATTGAAATTACGATTTAAAGAAAATACATCGGGATTAAGCTTCGTCACTTGATGTTTTTAACTAGGTCAAAAGTTAAGTTAACTAGTTTAACACACCAATTCACAATCAAATAGATAAACACGCACACACACTTAAAACAAAAATACAAAAAAAGCATGCGAAGTGTTTTTTAAACATTTTGAAATAAACAAAATTGTGTGTTTAGAGGGAAAAAATTGGATTAATTTGTGTAGCGCTACAACATTTAATTTTGTTAATCAAAAAATTTGAGTTTTATACATATAAATAATTGGTCACTAACAATATCATACTATTATTTGTGAAAATTTCTGTCGCGCTACACTTAAACTTATGATGGGTTTTACAATTGAAATGATACGAAAATGAAAACAATGGTAAGGTAAATGTTTTTTTTTTGCACATCATCTAGAAAATATAACAGTAATAGGCAAACTTAAACTATTTAAGCACATTGGCGAGAGATATTTACTATAATATCTAGTTACCCTTCTTCTAAAATATAAAGATAAATAAAATATGAATAAAAAAAAGCAAAGAAAGCATATTGATTAATTAATTAAAGATAGAAGCAAATTTTTTGTTTAAGTGGATAAATTTTTAAAAGCTGGCGTATTTAGGCTACATATTGTAAAAAATATTCCGTACTTCACATTTTTCCTCTGGATAAAATTCCTTAAAAATCCTTTCAATGATCGGATATCTGAAAAAAAAATTTACAAATATTATTGAATTTTTATTAATAGACAAATTAAACAATGGATTAATGTACCTATAATAATTGGATGAATAATTATTGAAACATTACATACAAGGACTGTTTGATGAGTCAATGTATTTTTTTTTTCAATATAGTTTTTTTTTCAATAGATATTTTCATGACCAAATGGTCACAACTAAAGTCGGACGGAATCACTTTTTCTCCATTCGATGGGAAGAACAGCTTTTAAGATCTCCTCATTCTTTTTGGTCATTTACCACGTTAAAAACTTAATTTTCAACATAACATCATAAACTAGTATTATTTCTTAATAAAAAATCAAGATTTCGAAGAAAAGAATTTCAATTGCATTTGAGTCGCACTTTATCAAAAGGCACTGACTTAACGAACAGCTTTTTTATAAAATTGTCGCGCGAGCGTAAAATTGGTTGGGGTCTTTAAAAACTCATTTTTCAATTTTGTTCTAACATTTTATTGAGATTCTATTTTCGTTTGTCATAATTTCTCTCTGCCACGATTAATGCAACCTGATTTGCATGGCAATATAAGAATAAAAGGCCTCGAGGATTGAGAAAATAAGTAAATATTTAATATCTCATTTAATAATTTAAGGAATATAGGAAAGTTAAGCTGGAAGTAAGCAGTCGAGCACTACATCTGCTGAGCCAGTGACATAACTAATATACAGAACAGAAAAGGAACAAATCAACAAAAATACTCACTTTGAATGTAAGCCCCCACCAGGCGGTAGACCTTCGATTTCTCTACTTTGAAGATTTTGTAATAAGTCAACGAAATCCCTGTTCTCATCACAAGACAATTCCTCTGTAAAAATAAAAAAAATTAATGTTTAATACTGAATCTTACAATTCACTTAGTTTGTTTAAAAACAAAATAATTATATATATATATATGTTTATACGTATCTAATAATTATACAATATACAAAAGTTAATGCAAATGCAATTCTCGAGTTACTCGTGCATATACATAATAATGTACATAAAAACATGTTCATCCAATATCAATTCATCTACTTCTATGAATAGACAACTTTTTAGATTTAAATATTTTACAGTAATTATAATATTTAAAATGTAATGAAATTGTAATTGAAATTGATCATGATTTTCTTTTGATTGTTTTTTTTTATATACCAGCAGCAGCAACTAACTAGAGCAAAGATTATTTCTACAGTTGAATTATTTAAAAAGGACTTCATTTGCAGGTAACCAAATTTTAGTGCAACAAGCAATAATTTTATATTTATATTTTGTCGATCTTATTTAAAAATGGTTAATGCGTCTTTAATGGAAATACAATTTGCTTAATGTAACAAAAAATATATAAATGCATAGACGATTGACAAAGAAGACTTCAGGAATTAAAAAAAAAAAATCAAACATGCTTCTCAAAAACTTCAATGGAAACAGGGGATAAGTAAAAATAATAAAATTAAAGAATTATGTTAATAAAAAGTTAAACAAAATGTGAAGAAAAATAAATCAAATAAACATACCTTATGCTCACTAACCGAACCGCCATACATATCATTATTTTTATTTTTTAACTTTTTGTTTAAACAATTTTCTCATTTCCACTGTTAGCGTGTTTTGGTTTATTTTCTTTTGTTTCGTAAATATTTTCACAAACTTCAGTATTAACATTTAATTAACAAGCAAATAAATATCAAAAATTGAGTAAACAAAAAGAAAATTAACAAAATTAATTGAAACCAAATTTGTTAGATTCGATTGGAAAGAAAAAATCAACACCATAAGTATTAATTGTATTATTTTTTTTTTTTTTAATTTTTATTGTTTACGAATTATTACTTTTTGAATAAAATCGGGAGGCAGGTACAATATTTAAATTTAAATATTCTACTACTAGGCAAGTGTCTATTTTATGTTTTGTTTTATAAATATTTGTGTATGTTTATATTATTAGCTATTTGTTTAACAATTATTTTGGGATTGTGTGACTAATTTGTTAAGAGTTGCATTTGAAAAAAGAAGAAAAACGAAAACAAAATTCAAAACGTGAGCATAAGGTTATTTTTTAAATTTAAACTTCTTCATTATGAGTGTAACAATATTAAATATTTGCTTCTTTTTGTAAATTGGATCATAATTTTAAAACTATGTATGAATGTTTCTGTTGTTTGTATTTTTTTTTAAATTAGTAACTTTGGTAATACTTTGTTTTATTGCATTTAGTAAAAGGATTGGCTATGATAAAAATTGCATCTAATTGACTTTTACACATTTACGGAATAAATATAACGGTTTCAACTTGATTTGTATTAATATTTGATTTAATATTTCAATTATCTATAAAATATTTGTAATTATCATTTAATAATACACAGTATTAAGGGTTTATTTTGATTTTTTTTCTATTTTAATTTTACTAGATTTTGTTTGTCTTATACATACAAATGTGGTTCCGATAAGTTTTTTTTTCTGCAAATTTTGATTTTTTATGTTTTAATCAATTCCATTTAGTTTTTATTGTTTAATATATATAAAAAACAATATTTAATGTTAAGGGTTAGTTTATTAAGTGTTTAATTCTATAAACTACATTTTAAATTTTACTGAATATACATATTTAAGGTACAAAAGGTAAACCTATTTTCTTAAAATGTAAGGCAAGAAGGGCATATTTTCTACATGATTAACGAATAAAAATGTTAGGTATAAATTAAAATGAAAAAATTGTGCCTAAGGTAATGTTTTTTTTTTGTAAATTTGTTTTTTATTACATGAAAGATATTTTCTGTGCAGTTTAAAAAAAACTCTGATAAAGTAGGTTTAACAGCATACAAGAAAAAAATGCAATGTATTCTAAACAAAAGAGGACACAATGATGCTATTAATAACACTGTTACTAAACTCGGTATAGGGAAGACGTCGAGTATTAAGAATGGCTTGAATTGAATGAGTTTTTAACTGCCAGTAAATACAGTTGAAAGATTTAAGGCTCATTAGATCCATCAACGCCTTTGCCCAATGTATGCTATTAATAGAAATTTTCAGAATCAGTTAATGCAAAACCAAAATTTGTTTTCCCCATACTTATGAGATTGGTAAGTTCTTTAAAAACTATTTTTTTACTCGAATAATATGTAAATTCGAACTAAATAGAAGAGATATTTTACTTACAACTATTAAATACATTGAAATTAATCGTTATTATTTTGAAAAATCTTTCTTATAAAATTAGTGGAGAAAAATAAAATTGCTCAATAGAGGATCTCTTATGTTTACAAGTAAGATGACACTGAAGCTCAATTCTAAAGATTCCAAACAACAGCAACTGTGTTGATTGATATAGCAATTGAGTATAACCTGAAAATACTTAAGTAATAAGAAGTTTTTAATTGTTACTTTGTTATTTTTTATCTTTTTTCTGTAGACAAGCGTAAGCCTGACAAACTGAAATAAATTTTTTCAAACAGCTCTATTGAGAATAGTTAACCACTATTCTTCGCCGTGTTAACTTCTCCGAGTTTTCATTAGGATTGGGCATTAAGATTTTATAAATTTTCTTTAAAATTTTTATAATGCACCACAGTACACAGAGAAAGTCAAATTTTAAATGTTCAAACTCGAACAATACTTTGAAAACTAAAGGATTTCTCTTTATATTTTATGTAGCTTGTTTAAAGTTGATAAAATAAAAAAATATAAGAAATTGGAAACACCGCAATGATTTAGTTTGTATCTGTATTAGTAACTCACTGATTTGGCTTTTAATCGAAGCATATTCGCCATGGTTAAAAAGCTCGAACCCTCTTCTTTTCAACAAAGTGGACATTTTAGAAATCGGTTTAAAATTAAGAGCTTTGTATAATTAAATTTAAAATAAGAAATAACGGTTTTATGTTGCAAGAGACTTTTACTCTTGCAATTTTTATCATCGAGAGGATCTCAAATTCTAGCAGGGCTCTGTCCAATTAATTTACTTTCTTATATAACGTTATTCTATTTAATTATTTGACTCCCTAATCCCTATCAGTATAAGAAACTGCAGAATATTAACATTAACGATATAAGAATCAAATTCACTCATATTGTATATAGTGATAACTTGCAAAGTATGTTTTTTTATAAATTAAATAACTCAAATAAATCGATCTAAAGTTTCTAAAGACTCTTTTATGCTTAAATCATAAGTATTACCTAATTAAATAATAATGATTCATCTAAAACCAACAGGGTATACATGCGTATTTTTACTTTTTATTTTTGACTATGTGGCAGTTCGAGTATCATTGCTTAACTAATAAATATATGTTTATATAAATATTTATGTACTTTAATTCATCTTGTTTGGACTAGTTATTTTCTAAATTGCTTATGAATTTGACTAGAATCTATATGTCTTAACACATAAGGTAAAGATAAAATTTGACTAAGCTTAAACTATCACCTTAAAAACTAAATAAAAATGGTGTTTTTTGTTTTATTTTTGTTGCATATACTACATAAATGTTTCATTATGTATAAGAATGGGCAAATTTTGTAAATAGCTTCCATTAGCCTATTTATCTATTATAAAAATAATTTTTTATTTAATACGTAAATAATGTTCTATTTTACTCTATAAATCTAATAAACTATCGTCTAAATAATATTTTAAATTATCAAATCCTTTTTCAATAGTTAAATTAAAAAAAAAAAAACTAAAAGAAACAGAAAGTAAAAAGGCAGTCTCGCAGCCAAAAAATAATGAAAAAGTAAATTAGAATTGCCTAAAAAAAATAAAACCCCGAAACTGAAAATTACAAAAAATCACATTGATCAAAGGAACTTGTTTCCACAACAACAAAATTTATGACTAGAGATTTTATCTTAAAAGTTAGTAAACAAAAAAATCTGAATTTTTTATCGTCGTAGTAGTGGCAACATTACTAAAAAACACGATCGTATATAATGTAATTCAAGTAAACTACGAATTTTTTTCTAAAACCTACTAGACACAACGAAGCAAAACTAATAAAACTTAATAAATATATATATCATAATCATCATCAATCTTGTACACATTTACAATCAAATAGAATGTTTTTTTTTTCTTTGTGTGTTTTTTGTTTTTTAGTTAGATAATATAGTTAATTGTACTAAAAACAAATAAGACGATTAAAACAACCTCTCGTGATTTTCTCGATTTGTTTTTCCAACCGTTTCTCGGCTGCAATATCTTCTGCTGTTGTTTTAGGTGCTCCAGGAAAAGCAATTATGATTATGCTCATATTATCACGACTGCCCTGTAATTAAAAAAAAATATATTAATTAAGAATAAAATAAATAAACATAAAATAAATATGTACATAAATCTTATATTGAAAGTTGATAAAGTATTTGCTAAACCTACGCACACTACCAATCCGATAGGTTTCATTTCAGAAACCAAACTGAAATTCTCTAACATAAAACAATATTCTTCCTCTAAACAAAAATAGTATGAATAGATGTACAGATCTTTATTTAATTAGCTACTTAGCGTGAAGTTGTCCCGATTTGTTAATTCGCATATATTCAAAATTTCTTACCAAAGTATAGAATTTCACTTATTTATGGCTCAAAACAATAAAAATCGTGTTTCGTCCCAGCCACCTCACTTGGACTCTTCAATTAAAGTGCTTTTTAAGACGCAGGTACAGACAGTCCGACAATTGGGAATCTGCGTTTTCTGATTATGAACGTTACCTCAGGGGTTATAACTTCATTATTCCTGTTTTCCTCATATCAAAAAATTAGCTTTCATTCGATTTTACAATATTTGTTTTATTCGATTAAAAGTTACTGGCAAAAATTATCTACTATGTACTTTTGTTCATAAAGAAAGTTTGTTTTTTATTTTCTATGAAAGGAAAACGACTGTTTTTTAAATCTTAATCTTAATACTTTCAAAAATAGATAATACACAGTTTTCACGTGAAAAAAAATAAAGATACATTTTTCAAAAAATTCAAAACTCACCTTATGTAAGCATGTGTCAATCACTTGATTTGATATATTCACCAAATCATGAGTGATTTTCAGCCTCGAATGAATAAAACTACAAACGTCCTCATTAGTCATTACATCCCATATACCATCGCATGCCAAAACAAGAAACTCATCGGCATCCTCACGGATTTGGCAAAATATCTCCGGCTCAGGCGACACCAATTGTTCGCACTGACCTTTCTCTTTGACATTTTTATAATCAAAATCGCCCAGTGCTCGCGACACGGCCAGCGTACCATTGACACGTTTTATCATAACACTACCACCAGCTCGGTGTATCCGTTCTTTTTCTTCGGGCAGTATGGGTTTGTGATCTTGTGTCGCAAATACAGGTACTCCATTTCGACAAAGTACTGCCCGCGAATCTCCACAATTTGCTATATACACTTGAGTTGGCGATACAAATGCACACACCGCTGTTGTACCACCACACTTCTCTGCATCCGATACAAATTCAGGCAATTTTCGCATCACCTCATCGATGCGCAGGAAGCCATTTCGAATACCATTTACATGATCGCCATTCCGGAATTCTTCTGTTTTAATAATATATCCGAGCAAATGGTTCGCACAATGCTCGGATACTTTACAACCAGCATGGCCATCGAATACTGCAAAGAAACTCCAATCTTCGAGACATTCACCTAAGCCAGCGCGGGCATAATAAGCATCTTCCATTTCGCAACGCCATCCTTGCATTGAACTGACGCCAAACAAAAGTTTATTGCCCTCGCCATGGTCATTGTGTTTGACTGTTTTCGGTTTATCCAGAAAACCTCCCATCACTGTTTTTCATACTGGACTCATAGGAACAAATAGGAAAGTAAAGCGTTTATTGTGAAATTGAGATCTTGGCCGTTTAATGGAAGCAGTATGCTGCTGCCGTTGCTATTTCTGAAAAGAAAAAGATAACAGAAAATTAATTAACTTTAAAGGACAGACAAAAAAACAGATTTTATTTAAGAACTGATAATAACTGTCATAGGACGATAAGAATTGTAAAACCTTTCGTCATATGATAATCAATTCCGCTCTCTGAAATAGAGCACAAAGCTTTTCTCAACAAGCACCAATCAGGTTAATTTCTGATTAAATCTTTATTCCACTTAAATATTTTAATAACTCTCCATCAAGATTTGAAAAGAACTTAAAAACGTGTTTTATAATAAAAATTTTAACGAATAATAATAACTGACACAATCGATATACCACAAAAGCTATAAGTTAGGCAGAAATCAACGTATTAAAATAACTAGCGTCACTTTCCATCGCTGATAGTTGAAATTTACTTCTGCAACAACTGTGATTTTAAGCCCATTGTTTCCTGAGTTTAATACAAATTAAAGATTAAAATTAATGACACAATACGAACACGTTCTGTGTGCATTCATTTAATTCATAGAATAAGCTCAAGAGTATACTTTTAATTAAAACTGAAAATAAGCTTATACTCAAATCAAACATTATTAAAATAAAATATAAACCGTTCAAACTTTGCGCGTTTTCGAAGATAACTTCAACGATATAATTAAATTAAAAGCAGTCTCCTATAAAAACACTGTGTGATTATACAACCTACCAGTAAGACATCCAGGCGCCGAAAACATGCGACTATACAAATATTAAGGCAGAGAAGTCTGGACCAATAAAACAATCAAGTATTTGATATTGCTATCGCAAAAAAACATAAATGTATTGCCATACATGAGTACCAACAAAACAAACCTATGCGACACATCACCGACACCATAAGCAGATAAAATTGTCATAAGATTCGAAATTGAACGTTTTAATCTGAGTTTATAGTCACAAGTGTGTATTTTTCTTCTTTTCTGTTTGTTTTTTTGAAATGTGCATTTTAAGATAACATTTAATAAATGCATTCAAGAATTCGCAATATCATTTTATTTTTTTATTACAATTTTAATTTTAACAAGCTTCGTCGTCTGTCCCATCCCATCGGTTTACAACATGACGTCCAACTAATTAAGCTCTGTTATCTGAATTCGATGAAAATGAAAATGATGATTAAAAATGTAGCCTTGCATCCAGTTTGGGGATTTTGATGAGCAACAATTATATTCACAGATACAGATGACTTATTACTGCTTCGCAATTTGCAAATTATTATATTCGTGATATTATGTAATCGAAATATATTCGTCATCGCTTGCCTGTGAATGGTTGAAAACTCTATGCGCATTCTGGGGTCCGGTGAAATATGTACACATAGTAGGAACAAGTTAGGTAATGTAAACAAAACGTCTAAGTTCAACGTGCACAACGAACTGAGAGCAAAAACAAAAGAAGAGGAGAGGAATATAATTGTGTAAAACATTTTTTTTTTTAATTATATTTAATTTATAGCTGAAAGAGGGGTTTCCCATTCTATATTTTTTATTTATTTTCATCAGATATATTTTTACTTTAGTAAGTAAAAAGTATTTGACTGAGTCGAAAGTTATTACTCTTATAGCTCATGTGGATAAAAATTAGGGTTAGGCATAGTCTTTAGTTTTTACTCGCTAAAGTACTTAGGCAGAAATATTAAAGTCATGTTTAAAAACAATGAGGGAAACGAAAAATCCAATTCAAAAATACTGACCAAATCATAAATTCATTCTGCTTTTCGTTCTGCAGTAAGCTGTTCGATGAGTGAAATTGTTAATTGTGGAGAGGTCTCCACTCATATTCGCACACAATTTAATTCAAATTGTTTTTTAAAAGGCTACATTTTGTTTGTTCCTACTTTATTTTCATTTCTTTAACCCCCTATTCTGTTACACTACGGATAAGAGTTATTTAGTGGGCCTTAATCATTCCGTGTTTCCCCTCATTTTTAAGGAGTAAATATTTACTCATAATATTGACATTATTATTTTTCGAAGGCAATAAATTATCGCTAACAAATATGAACAAATCTAGTTCAAGAGGATGGGATTATTGATTAAAAAAATAAAATTAATAATTGTTAATTGTTAATAGTCAATTTTTAATTTTAGCAAAAAAGAATCTTTGTATAATTGTCAAAAAACAAAAAGCATTAAAGTATTCATTATTAAACCTTCATCTTTAACGAATAACCAGTAATTGTCTTCATATACAAATTACTCGCTTGATCGATCAGCTACCTACATATTAAATACGTTGTTTAAGTATGAAATTTTCAAGCCTTGAAAACTTTAAAATAGATGAGAGTTAGAGACAGCGAGAGGGAGGGATTTTCACGTTTATTATTACAGAATCTGAAGCCGAATTATCTGCATTCAGTATAACACATGCTACTTCAATTTTAAAAGCATTAGTCACCAATGCTTTGCGCTTAGACACATTATAGAACTGTATCACAATCATCACTCTCTTCGTTTGGAATTTGTACCTCTGACGTTTTATTTTGTATGTTCTTGATCTGATCAACGACCAAGTGACATGGCCTGCTTTCAGTTCGTAATTGATTCCTAATAATTATTTTTGTTTGCTAGATAAAAAATATTGTTTCGCAGAATTAGTTTGTTTACAAACCACAAATGAGAAACACCAAAAAAATTTATTTATTCATCCACAGAAATGGCTTTATGATGCATCAGACATCACAGAAGTTCTCAAGCGGATGACATGATGAACAAAAAACAAAGATCGGAATATTTCATTGTAATAATTTAATGTGAAATATAAAGAATCATTGAATGACTGTCAAACATAAATGAAAGACTGCGTCATAAGTATCTACATATGTATGTATATACTTTTCCTTATATACAGGGTGTTTTCTAATTGGGAAATGATGGATGGGCATGAGAACTAAATTCTTTTAGATGAGGTATTTTTCTGCCCGTTAATGCGGTAGGGTGTGCACCAGGGAAGTGTCTAGAGTCCTTTGCTCTTTATAGACTAAGAGACAATAAAAGCCTTCACGCAACTATGGAAAAAGAAGATGCATGAGAACCTAGTTCAAAGAGCAATAGACATTGAAATTGTATCTCGGAAGAAGGCGGAAAACTCCAGCTTCAGACATGGAACAATGCACAACCAGAAGGGCCGTCGACGTTCTCAAAATGGCGAACCCCCACTTGGAGCCTTAATAAAAAAAAACGATACTGATTCCGAATGTGTTCAGATTTTTTGAAAATAAATTGAATACTTTTTAAGTAATAAAACTTTATACCAGGAAATTCCAAACACGCTTTATGGAGCTAATAAATTTTAAAAGTGATGATAAATTTCTGACCACCATCATTTAATTCAAATAATCCTCCTATTCTTATTCAAGCAATGAAAAACGAAAAGCTACACACACGTTTTACTTCCATCGAACCCCAATTTCCATCAATAGAATTTCATTATGATATATTGATTTCAAAAACCACAAACCATAGGTAAGGCGATTTTTGATTGCACTTATAAAATTGTCCCCTACGTATAGCAAGGTACCTGAGTACGTATCTACAAAACTTGTATAGACACCGATAGACAGAAGGAAACTCCACTCAGGCTTTTGTTATCAAAAATTGAGGACAACAGACGTGTATTTTCTTTCCATACACCATACACCGGTGCAACGGGACGATGCTGTTGATGGTGGATGCCGAACAATGAATCTATCAAAATGTATTGAAATGAAACCTGAATAGCTAGCTATCAATGTTCCTTATAGAATTGCATTTATATTTAGGCAGGTACATGGATACTACGCAATTCAGCTTGTAGGACACAATACAAAATACACTCCAACTCAAACGCTTGTCAATCTCATTTATTGCTGAGGTAGTAGCAAGAGCAGTTGAATTGGGCACAATAAAAAAAAAACTTGCAGAACCTTAAGAAGGTGCCACTTGCGCTCCCTCTTGTAAACAATGAGTGTCATTTGTGTATACACTCGTGTGTTTATAGGTCAAAATCGATTTCTACATACTGTTTTCTTTTTTGCTCATCAAGCTTTCGAAATTCGACGACCGACGTCTTGCGAATTTATATTTTTAGTTGAAAAATTTATTTAATAAAGTTTATAAACAATGATCTCTATAAATTTAGAGATTATAATACACAATTTACTATGGGAACACTATTGACAAGATTTATTACCTAAAATGGTGTTTTTCAAAACGAAAAAAAAAATTGAAAGACTTATGTACCTTAAATTAGACGAAATTGAAAAAAAAATAAAGTTTTTTTCTAGGACACACTACACAAAAACAAAAAAGTACCGAAAATAAACTACATTAACAATTGCCGAATATTTTCATTACCTGGAGAAGTTCCTCGCCTTCTATTTTTGTTGGTTAAATAATTTTTCAGGTGCTTATCATCTCGACGCGTGTCGTGGGAAAAATGTATGTACTACAGAAGATGATGATGGTGGTGATGTAGTATGAGGGGGCGAAGGTGTCAGCCGCCGCCGCCGGTGGACAAGAAGGAGGAATTATTATATCACACAGTTTGTACTCTCAACTTTTACTTATATATTTTATTCTTGTCCATTTAGGAATCACAGTTATACATTTTTATAAAATAACTTAATTTGAGTTTAGTTATTTTGGATTAAATTTATTTTAGAGACTTTATTATGTTTTTTCTTTGCTGAATCAAAACAGATTTATATAAATGTAATAATAAAATGGAAATTTTCGCTTATTTATTAATTTTCATTTTGACAACGATGAACAACTACGACAGCGACGATAACAACGACAAACGGAACGGAGCAATTGCAGCAGTCTGTTTTGCTTTTCTTCTTTTTTTTATTGTCAGAGAAGCAGGTATTCCTTAGCTGGTTCTGGCTATGTGTGCTTGTACTCTCTGATGTGCTGGTGTTTCTCTAGACGGGATTTTCTTTTTTTGTTCCACTTGTTATATTCGTTTTTTTTTTTATATATAATTTTAATGCTCTCTGGTGTGCGCGGCGCAGTTCGGCTTGGCGGTCATCGGTCTCTGAGTCTTAGTTTGTTTTTATATAAGTTCTCTCTAACTCGCTATCTGGAATGTGATTTAAGAAGCACATTTATGGTTACCACCTTGCAAGTGATTACAAATAATTTTAACTTTGGCTTTTAATGCCACATTGACAACATTATAATTAAAGCTAATTTGACAATTAACTTTTGTTAAATAGCCGGAAGTGATCTCTGCTCCGTAAATAGCATAATTCTTGAATTACTTAAATTAATCCAAACCGTCCAGTTTATTCGATTTACCCTGAGACCGTTCGATGACAACTGCTTTTCAAAACTTTACCATTACTTTTTTTTTGCAATGAAAAGCAATTAGTTTTATTATTTTTTTCCTATCCTTCTTCCCTTTCTGAATTTTCCAGTTCCACGAAAGTACTCACGGTGAGTTACTTAAAATATTGCCGCACAACAACTGGCAAGTACCTTCCAAAATTAGCTTTTGTTGAAGTGGGCTTCCGTCTTCACTTTAGACCAGAATATTTTAAGACCTGCCCCAAAAAACATGTCTCAGACAGGCGATGGAAGATCACCTACGTATCTCAATTTCTTCAAGCGATAGAATCAAAGAGTAATCACAGAGTTCATAACAACTATACAGCTATGTATTTTCATAAGATTTTGGAGATTTTTTTGTGGTCTTTTGTGTAAATATGTTCAACCACAAAATTTTAGCTTTTTTCTCTAAATTTTTATCAAGGTGTTTCACACAAAAACATAATTCTTAATGTGGCAACAATGAGTACATTTTTCTTCTCTTGTTATACAATATTGCTTACTTTTAATACTTAAAGGAAATATTGAGCTTTGTCATTTTCATCTCCGTAAGAGCAAGCGGCTGATTTTTAAATTGAATCTCTTTACGTCTTCACTCTACTTCTGCGCTCAATCGATACGAGGGTTTTCCATTCAGGTAGACACACCAAAGCGTCAAGAGTATAATAATATATTCAATTGGAAATGTGGTGTGTATAACAAAAATACACACACTTCGAATCAGGGATGTTCTCGCCGCTGATAATAAAAATGACAGCAGGTCCGCGCTTTTATCTATGAACCAATCAGCCGATTAGTCATAGTTTCTTGTGTGTTTTCATAAAAATAAACATCTGTTTGCGAAATATGTGAATAACTTTATAAAAAAAGGGGGGAATTGCGCTGTTCTTTTTTTTTTTTTTTTTTTGAAAATTTGTTAGTATACGATACTTTTGATAGCTTTAGAGCTAGACATAGACACTTAAAGGTCGTGGTCGGGTAAGGTTGATTGTTGTAAATATATAAAATGATTTCTTTTCTTTTGTTGTTGTACATAAATAATATGAGAGACTTCTCTTATTGTTATCCACTATCTATTATTTATTTGCAGATAGATGTACCTACACGGTTTGGGAAAGCAACTGCGGTTATCTCTGACGTTGATAGATAATATTTAATCAAAGGAAGAAAGGGTACGTCAGTTTTATTGCTGAATCTTTTAACTAGGGTTTTTTTTTTTAAATTTTAGCTTGTCTTGACAACAGAATTAAAGAAAAAATTAAATACTAAATATTTATAAATATACATACATATAGTAATGCAAATAATATAAACTGTAAATAATTTTTTTTTAGGTTTTTGTACATATGAATAAAATGAAAGACTTATCTTATTGTTATCGACTATTTCATGATTTATTTGCAGATACAGGTACGTCACTATTCAAAAGTGGAATCGTTTTGACTTATGAAACATCATAAGTCAAAAGAATTTTAATACTTGGTTTCAAACAGCCCATTAAGTTGTATTTCTTTCGAATATTTTCCTTTTTACCATACTAATCGTTTTCACGCCTGGGAAGTATAAACTATAGAAATTAGCATTTTTGACTCCTGATTTGAGTATGTGTTGGGGAAAAATCGCGTAAAAGACGATTGAACGATCATTTCAACTATAATTGGCCTCTCTATATTTCAAGTCATTAGTTATCCTCACATTACCAAACTGAATACAAAAATCAACAAAATAAAAGAATCATTTGATTGTCCGAAGATATTTATTCAGCACACAAATTCAACTAACTGGGCAAGCAAAAGTCCGACTTTTAAAAACTTAAAAATTAATAATCAAATCCAAATGCATACAGGTACAATTTTGTTTGCTTAGTTTTTGTCCAAAGAAATTTGAACACCTTTTTCTTGTTGTTTCTTAATTTCAGAAATAACAAATTGTTTAAATTTCTCATAAGCCTCATCGATTATATCATTCAAAATGATAATATCAAAATTTCCGGGTTCATTTCCGAAATCGATTTCTTTCTGAGCTGCATCCAGACGCTTTTGTAGTGACTCTTCGGTCTCAGTGTTGCGCAGCAACAATCGTCTTTTCAATTCATCTACGGATGGTGGATTATTGAACACCAAAATCGGATTTAGATCTGACTTTTTTATCTGCTTGACTCCCTCTATTTCAATGTCCAATACACACACCTTCCCTTTATCTTGAACATCACGAACGGCCGCTTTGCTAGTGCCATACATATTTCCTCCGAAACAAGCCGATTCAATGAACTCATCATTTGCTATAGCCTTTTCCATATGCTCGCGTGTGACATAGTGATAGTGGACACCATTGGTTTCTCCCTCACGTGGTTGGCGGGTGGTGTGTGAAACACTAAAGCCAAAAGTATCAGGATACTCAGCGAATAAGCGTTTGAGTAAGGTGCTTTTGCCCGAACCAGATGGTCCACAGATCACGAGTGGTCGAGGTCCCATAGTTGCTGCCATTTTGCTGAAATCTACAAAAGGGCATGTGTAAGCATGGTTTGAGAACAGTCGTTGATGTTTGATTTTTTTTGTTTGAAGTGATAATTACTATGAAATAGTGTTTGAAATAAACGCATAACTGTTGTGGTGTAGTTTGGTGATTTATTATATTGTTTGGAAAGCTCTACAAAACTAGTTCCACAATTTTTCACACCAACGATAAGCACCCTCTCAGTTTTGCACACTTTTGGGCTCGCTATATGATCGAGAATAAGAAAGAAATTATAAACCTCATGTTAGATGTAACTAAACACAAAAAAAAACAAAAATCAAATGTTATGAAATTAAAAGCATTTGGCAAATAGCAATGTTAAGAGTTTGGAATTCTGTATGTATGTCACTATTACCCTTGCTGGTTCTCGTTTCAGTTAAAAAAAAACCCGCAGACCAGTTGAAACCACAATTGGTAGCCAGGTATAAAAGTAAAATTTGGACTTGAGAATGCTGTGCCATTATTAGAAAAACTATTTCAAAAGTGTACCTTTTGGGATTTCTTTTCTAAAATCCATTTTACATTTAGCGGGCAACCGATTCTACAGCTGACTGTTTTAATGGGCAAATCCGTCAGAATTTCGGCAGCCCTCTGCTGGCGAATGGGCTAGGCGTTTAACGGGGAAGTTTGAAATGGCGTTTTCTCAGATTCTTACATAACTATGAAGCAGTATCCACAAAAAATATATTGAAGCACTCATAATCTCATTGAAATTTACTACAACACTTGCAGCGCAACTCAAACAATAGTCCCTTCTCGTTTGAAATTTCAATGATAAGAACAAAATGTAAGTCAGCTTTTGCTGATGTGTTCCTTGGCGGACCATTCCATCAACAGCTCAAATTACAGTAAAATAAAACAAATTGAAAAATAAAAAAAAAAGGTTTTCTAACAAATAAAATTTTGAAAAAATCTGATTTGCTCTCACTTATTTTGAAGAGGAGAAACTTTTTTTGTCAATTAACATTTTAGGGGGGGAAAACCCTTTGTAATATCTTTGACTTCCGCAATAATCCCTATTTATGGATTAAGCAACGGGTTTCTTTCGCCTAATACAGGAGCAATTAACTTAAAAAAAAAATTGAAAAATACTTAAACTAATTCTTGTCATTAGTCACGTTAGTCGAAATTTAGCAAAAGATACCAAAACAAAAATCTACTGACATTAACTTAAATTTAATAAGTTTTTTTTTCCTAGCTTTCTATTTTAGTAAACGTCATACGTCCTTTTTTTTATTTTCCCCGCGTATAATTTTTAAGCCTTTATTTTAGCGAAAAGTTGTTTTGAACCTTTTTTTAGATTAATACTTTTTCCTGATATTATAATATTTTGTCATATGATTTTTTGATATTATTTTATTCAACAAAATTTAAAGAACTTCAAAAAAAGCTTAAAAAGGTTTACATATATCAGTTCTTTGGGTCTCCAAACTAAAAATAAGAATTTTTTTAGAATTTATAAAATCATTTATATTATATGTATATTTTGCAAAAAAAAATTATGATTTATTTATATGTGCTCTAGTTTTCAAAGCCCCTTTTTAAATGACGCATTATTAATGATCATTTCGTTACCATTTTAATAAAAATTTTAATTCAGAAGTTTCTTTATTTCAGTTAAAAGTTACACGAAAATGGTCTCTTTAAGGATAAAAAAACACCCTGCTGTTTCTGTCAGCAATCGAAGTGAAGGCAAAGAAGACGTCCTGAGAACCCAGTTCAACGTTGCAACATTATCTCAAAAGAAATAACTACATTTAGTTGAACTACAAAACCGCGAGGTTTGCCGACGCTTAGGCGGCGAATCACCCATATGGAGCCTTAAGGTAAAGCAGTGAAGTGGGAGAGTTAGTGTAACAATCCAGATCATAACAATATACGGCTAAAGAAGAAATAATTTATTTTTTTTTACGATATTAACAATGACTGGTGTTTTTGAAATAAAATCTTTCGTTAATGTAATAAATTTTCAATGACGAAGCAAATTTAAACAAGGGATACACGAAGCGGTTCACATCTTGTCATAATCCGTTGTTGGCAGTGTTTCTTTCAGATTTTATAGAGCAGAACAAAAACTATTAGATTCCAACATTTTACTGAAACATGTCAAACTGATATCGATCCACCGGTTTGGTTTGCATATGAAAAGCGCGATTCATGCAATTTTAAGAATTTTTCAAATCTTCTTAATACTAATAGAGACACCTTAGACTTATAGTGATGGGGTCAATCTTGTGTTACTATATTCCATCGCCTACAATGATAACGTTATTGTACCTTCAGCTTGTGGGACTGTCAAATTTTAAAACCGTACATATTATGTATACATAGAAGCCCAACAATGTGAAGCTTCTGATGTAGCAAGAAATATATAGTGTGTTGTAGAAGTTGATAAACTTTTACTTTCTGCCACTAACTACAGCTTTACCATTGTAATTCATAAGCTTAAGCTAAATATTCCATTGATAATAAATTGCACTTCTACCATACTCGAGGTGTTCCAAATCTAATAGGGATCAACAGACTCACATTGAACAATCAATAATAATCAGTCAACTCCGAGCAATAACAAGAAATAATGAAATAAAAATACCAAATATAAAAAAATCATAACATAATGTAAATCTAAAAAAAAAAATAAGAAGAAAAACCTTTAATAGCGCGAATGCGCGCTCTTTCAAATGCCTTTTTTGTAAATATAACATTGGAGTACTCAAAAATACAATTTCTCTTCAATAAATTCTAAAATTAGAAAAATTCGTGACAACATCGTTAACCAATTGAAATGCTTATAATTTTTTTTCTGATGCTAGGATTGGAGCAGAAGCAGTGCTCCTCCGGCAGCAGCAGAAAATTCTCTTATATGCTACGAGTTATAGTTGTTTTCATTTAGCATTATGATGAAAAAAAAAATATACATTTTTATTTTTAATTTTTTGCATTTTTGGTAGTTAAATATTAAATGTTTAAAAAAAAACTGATGGACTTACTTTGGTGAGAAGTTTTCGGTGGTTTTGAATTAGATAAATTGCACTTTGAGCAGACAAGAGTTGAGGAACTTTTTTTTTCTTTGCAAGAAAAGAACCAAGAAATATTGGTTAGGTTGAAAAAAGTTTAAATCAATTTATTTCTGGCGAAAAACACGCACGGCATTCGGGACGAGCAAACGGAGCCAACTGAAAGATTGTGTGGTGAATTTTTATTCCCTTATGTTTTTTTTATTATTGTGAATTTAAAAAATTGACTTAGATGGGGATGCGTTTGAAGATGTTGGATGCAGCATTGCCATAATAAATATTTATCTACATCTTGCATATTTTTACGGAAAGTCAAAAAATATGCAAGGAAGTTTAATTACCACTGCTTTCCCAAAACCGATGTCAAAAAACATTCGATTCAAAAACAAAACAACAATAATAACAATATATGTGTTATAATAACAATATCTTCTTTAACCACACTATTCACTTTGCGGTGATTGTTTGTTGCCGCAGTGACAGAATCGCTTCGGTTCTGTATTTTTTATGTTGGTTGTTGTGGCGCTGCAAAATTTAGGTGTAGAATTTGATTTGGGGAGTCTTAAAGCATCGGAAGTTGGTAGTAGGAGCAAGAAGAGATTAAATCGATTGCCATAATCAAAACATATCAATAAATATCAATTAAAACCTCCATAAGCTCTCCGCGAAAAAAAAATTGAGGAAGGGTTGCCCCCACCTTTTAAATGTCACCCCATTCCACTGCCACCATGATAATACTATGTTTTTCATACACAAAGTAATTACTAGTTAATTATTCATATTAATTTGACAATTTATAGTTTGAAAAATGGCTAACGAACTAAATTATGAACTTGATAGGAAACTCCGTTGCAAATGTTTTCGCCCTTTTTTAGAATAAAAAAAATTAAGAAATTTGAATTTTTTAAAAACAGTTTTTAACTTTTACTTTTCACATAAAGTGAAAAACTACTACATACGAAAAAATAGTTTTAAAAATGACTAAAAAATTTCCACATCGTAGGGAAATTTAAAAATGAAATTTTTTGATGACGTTTAATTCAGAGATTATATTTATGTAAGAATCGCAAACCTTCCTGCGTTTTAACCCCCAAAGCTCATTTCATTAATTTGATGTTTTTTTCTTCTGCAAACAGGTTTCAGCCAAAGTGGAGCGACAAACTCGATCTCCCATCTTTAAACTAATTTTTGGTTTGATATTTTAGGAACTAAATGAGCAGTACTTTTAAAATTTTAACAGGCTTTTAGCCTTAAAATAATGTTTGTTCCATACAAAATATCACTACTTAATATTTTTTAAAGATCTCTTATATTTTGGGGCAACTGTACATTAAATTGATATTAATTAACTAAATAATCAAGATGTACTCGAACCTTAAATATATTTTGTATCTCTTTGAAGTCTGAACGCTTGTTTCAAATTCACCTCATAACTACCCTACCGACTCTATTGTGAATAATGCCTATACTTCATAGTTTCCTCTGTCATTTGTGACACTTGACAGTCACACTCAGCCAAGCAAACAGTTCTTTAATTTTGCTCCCGTTGTTTTAAAAGCAGTGTTCAAAAAAGATAATCCTTTTTATTCGTATTTTCTTAATTCACATTCCATTTAAATAAATTCTTTATTTTGGAATAAACAACAACTAACAGTGCAAACACTCACCTTAAGTTTCATGTGACTATATTTTAACATGCCTACCAAAAATGATAACACTCTAATTTCACCATAAACAATATTCCATATCAATCGAGAGTCGAATTATTGTACAAATGATAAACGAATAATCAAACCCAAAGTGACAGATCTACAGGTAGATAAATTAAAATAACAACTACGACCGACTGCTACCATCGGTTTTCGAACGTGATTCATTGACACTATAATTAATAACTATCGAAAAGTTTAAAGAACCTTGTAACTTATTCGTTATCTATCTATCTATTTATTAATAAATAATAAAGATAAAGAGAGACATTCTAACAAATTATAGTGCGACATGCCTGAAATCAAAGTAACCCCATTGGGAGCAGGCCAAGATGTTGGCCGGAGCTGTCTGTTGTTGTCGATGGGCGGCAAGAACATAATGCTGGATTGTGGCATGCACATGGGATTCAACGACGACCGCCGATTTCCGGATTTCTCGTACATCGTACCAGAAGGACCAATTACCAGTCACATTGATTGTGTTATTATTTCTCATTTCCATTTGGGTAAGTTTTGTTTATATTTTCAATTCTTTTTTGTCTGATCATTGATCAAATACACAGCTTCGTGTTAGATATCTTTAAGAGTACTTTTTACAGTCGGTTTATTTGCTCAAGCTTTGTTTATTTTTTAAGTTAAGTAAACAGGAATTTGCTAGCATGTGTGTAGACATGAGTTTTAGTTTTAAGGTATTTAAATTTGCAATTGCTAGTTTTTCAGGGAATATTTGATAAGTAATCCTAATTAAGTAATTGCTTTTATAACCCTCTTATCTCTCGTTGACATTTTAAACCCTATTCTATTTTGGTAACCGAAAATAGATAAACAAATATGAAATTGTAAACGAGACAAACATTTTTACAGGTAAGTATTTTTGTTTAGGAAAGAAAGAAAGAAATTTTTTCAGCTAGAATAAGATTCCTTCACTTGAACTTCATCCTATTCTTTATTACAATAAAAAAAAAATACCTCTTACTCCGGGGTGATATGTTGATAATCTTAACTATACATCTGAAAAAAAATTAGTGTCCGTTTGGTGATAAACTTTTGCTGACAGGGCCCTAAAAACCGAGTTTTCGAACGAAATACATCGCTTGACAAGTTTAATACTGAACTGTTACGCACCACGTGTAATCCAATAATAGTATTGGGAAACTTGGTTCAGGCAATATCTTTCAATCCATTAGGCTTGTATCAGCATATTATATTTCAGAGTAAGACTTGACAAAGTCAGTTTAATTAATTATAATGGTTAGTGTTCCCTCGAAACCCCGAACTTCGATGACATTTTTCTAGATGTACACATTTAATTATTAGTTATTAGTAAGGGTCCTAGATTTCTAAAGAACCATAGGTTGAATGAAATAACTCTTAAGTTTTCCTACTGTACGAAATTGCCAAGTTCTCCAAATGTATGTAAAAAATAGAAATATTGTATTTAATCAAAGACGAAAGGAATTTTCAAAATAGTATAACTATTTCTAGTTGTTTTTTAAAAAGTACTGTAAGTTAGGATCGTACTCTTGACTTTGATGAATAAAATAGAGAGCGAAAGGGTTACGTTTTGAAACGTATGACCAATCCACTTACATTACGTCTTCATATGGTAAAATCAGTGGCTAGAAAATCCCCAAGATGTTGCGCATACATACATCTAAATATGAAAGTTTGCAGCTGTCTAGTGATAGCGGTTGTGACTTAACAAGCGATCAAGTACCCATAAAGAAGCACGGTAGTCGTAGCTTGGTCTTTAAGCTTATAAAGTTGTTTCTACACATTTTGGAAATCATTCCAAATGCAGGATTTTCTTTTCGGAAAGTATGCAGCCCTGCCTAACTCCACTTTGGATTTCAAATCCCTCAGTCAACCTTCCATTTTGCAGAACTTAAAATTTGGATCCATCCTATGTTACCTTTATCATAGCAATTATAGGATATTTAAAAATAAATTAACTTAAAAACTTCTAATATCGAAGGTTTGAATCTTACAACAACATTGACATTGTGGTGTCACAATGGTATGTCCTCACTAAGATTTGATCCTAAATTAAGCGTTGTATGAAGCCAGCGATCAACTCACTGCGCCACGCTAGCACACATCGTCTGGCCATCCTTATTCATGTTTTCTTTGTTTATTAACTGCAATGACAGACTATTGCATTTTTATTAGGTCGCAAAAGTTTGCTGTTGTAAATTCGCTTTTTTTGTTCGTACTCGATTCATAAACCAACATTTCATTGGTCGTTACTAAATTAATTCCTTATATAATTTTTTTATTCATGTATCAGAAAAAAGTATAGAAATGGTGTGTTCTCTTTCTAGATGGGTTTTTAAATGCTCGATGAGCAATAGCATTAAGACGACGACATAATGATTCGATAACTATTTTTAAGGACTAGTATCGGTTGTAAAGAATGGAATATGTAATAAGGTATTAAATTTTAAGTTTGGAGATCTAAAAAACATTTTTTTTTTTAAATTTATATATATGTATTCACCGGGTGCTCATAATTTCATGTTGGTATGAACTTTCCCTAGGTATTAAGTGCCCCTTGTGTCAGTATGAACTGTCTTGGTACGTACTATACCCAACCCCAAAGATTTATGAGCTAATGAGGCAGGATTTTTTGAGTTGTGAATTTCATAATCTCGCGCTCGGTAAATGCCGGCCTTAAGATTTGATCAAAATTTATGTGAACCGTAAGTCATCATTTATAGAACTGAATTTTGAATGAGTCCAACATGGTCTTTCTAATAAATTCTGTTAATCGAATGAAACAAACGAATTGGAAACAAATTATTCATAATAAAAGTTTTTGAAGCTTGGTTTCTTAAGAACGAGGATCGGATTCAACGTGGATAAGTAACAATGTTTTCGATTTGCATATTCACCTCATTTTTGATAATACATATATATTTTCTAATTGTATTGTGTTAGGCGATCTGGATCCTGTATTACATGAGTAAATTCACAAAATATATAACCTAAATTTAATCGCCTCTATTTCTTCTAAAGCTTATTTCGTAGTGAGTCTGAGTGAAGTGAAATTTTATTAAACTATATTTGAATGCTGCATTGGCAACAATTTATTAAAAACGTAGTATTTTTGTGAGCCTTCGGTCCTTAACATATGTATACAACAATATTATTTCTTTTGTACCCATCTAGATCATTGTGGAGCATTGCCGTATATGTCGGAAATCGTTGGATACATGGGTCCAATTTACATGACACATCCAACAAAAGCTATTGCTCCAATTCTCCTGGAAGACATGCGCAAAGTTGCAGTCGAACGTAAAGGTGAATCGAACTTCTTCACAACCCAAATGATAAAAGACTGCATGAAGAAGGTAACTGCAGTAACTTTACACCAAAGTGTTATGGTTGACTATGAACTTGAAATTAAAGCATATTATGCCGGCCACGTGTTAGGTGCAGCTATGTTTTGGATAAGAGTTGGTTCGCAATCGGTTGTTTATACTGGAGATTACAACATGACTCCTGATCGGCACTTGGGTGCTGCGTGGATCGACAAATGTCGCCCTGACTTGTTAATAACGGAAAGCACTTACGCAACAACAATACGTGATTCGAAGCGATGCAGGGAGCGTGACTTTTTGAAAAAAGTTCATGAATGTGTTGCGAGGGGTGGAAAAGTTTTGATTCCAGTATTTGCTTTGGGAAGAGCACAAGAGCTATGCATTCTTCTAGAAACCTACTGGGAAAGAATGAATTTGAAATATCCAATTTACTTTGCATTGGGGTTAACGGAAAAAGCAAATACATACTACAAAATGTTCATCACATGGACCAATCAGAAAATTCGAAAGACATTTGTGCATCGTAATATGTTCGAATTCAAACATATTAAACCTTTCGACAAAGGCTACATTGACAATCCAGGGGCAATGGTTGTGTTTGCAACTCCTGGCATGTTGCATGCTGGGCTTTCGCTGCAAATATTCAAGAAATGGGCACCCAATGAGAACAATATGGTGATAATGCCCGGCTATTGTGTACAAGGAACTGTTGGACATAAGGTCCTAGCAGGGGCAAAAAAAATTGAATTCGAGAACCGACAGATAGTAGAAGTGAAGATGTCTGTAGAGTACATGAGCTTTAGTGCTCATGCCGATGCAAAAGGTGAGTTAGTTGACTGTTAGTTAATTAGTTGGCAAAAAGATTGCAAACAAATTCAATTCTTTATTTTTAGGCATAATGCAGCTCATTCAAAATTGCGAACCCAAAAATGTGATGCTGGTCCATGGTGAGGCAGAACGTATGCAGTTTCTATTGACCAAAATCAAAGAAGAATTTAAAATCGATTGTTTCATGCCAGCAAATGGGGAAACTTGTATAATAAATACACCGGTAAAAATTCCCGTAGATGCTTCTCTGTCACTGCTTAAGGCCGAGGCAAAAATGTACAATGCTCAGCCTCCAGATCCAAAAAGACGACGTCTTGTCCACGGAGTTCTTGTCATGAAGGATAGTAAAATATTTTTAATGAATCTAGCCGAAGGACTCAAGGAACAGTCGATAAACAGACATGTGATGAGATTTACTTCGAAAGTTAAGATGGAAGATGCAGGACCAAAGATAAGAACTGCAGAAAAATTATTTGCAATGCTTCAGGAGCAACTTACCGACTGGGCAGTTGCATTTCAGGAAAATTGCATTATAACCGTCGAAAGTGTTGAAGTGAAAATTGATGAAAATGAAGCTGATCAGTCAAAAAAAATAATCTCTGTCTCATGGACTAATCAAGACGAAGATCTTGGTTCTTATATCCTTCAAGTATTGCAGAATATGGATTGAATTGTGATTTCTAAAATCTGTGTAAGCCAACACTGATATACTCTTTTGAATTTTGATAAAGCAAATTATAATCTCTCAGAGTTATGGTTTATATCCAATACAATTTATTCATATAAATAAAAATTATAGCTTCTTTTTGACAAACAGCTTTTCATTTAACCTTTATATTCCTGTTTAGAAATACGAACACCTCTGAAATATTTATCACTCTGCCTATCTTATGAATTTGAACCATGGCCATTTGTTGCGCTCTATTTTACTGAAGTCGCTGAATCCCTTATTGCTTATCGATATCGATATCGATATGTGAGCTTTCTTGGGGAGAGTCTGAAGATTCGTTGATACTGATTCATTAGTTAGTTACATACATAGACATAGTTTTCGATTAATACGAGAATAACAGCCGTGTTTTGAAGATAGTGAATTCCAACATTTTGTATAAACAAACAATCACCAATACAAACAATAACAATGTTTTTATAATTAGTTGTTTTTATTGTTTTTGTGTAATTTTTTCTTCTGGGCTTATGTCGCGGATTTAGTTAAGAACTCTTTTTCGTTAAACAAAATATAAATCTTTAATTCTTCATTTTAGAACATTCTGGAGCTCTGCCGCACCTGTCGGAAACAATTGGTTTCAACGGACCAATTTATATGACCCACCCCACAAAAGCGATCGTACCAATTCTATTTGAAGAGATGCGCAAGGGAAAAACAAATTATTTTTCAACACAAGAAATAAAAAATTGCATGAAAAAAGTAACGGCCGTTGATCTTTATCAGAGCGTAATGGTTGACAATGAATTAGAAATCAAAGCCTATTATGCTGGTCATGTATTGGGTGCAGCTATGTTCTGGTTAAAAGTTGGATCCCAAACTGTTGTATACACTGGTGATTTCAATATGAATCCTGATCGGCATTTGGGTGCTGCCTGGATTGACAAATGTCAACCAGATTTGTTAATAACCGAAAGTATGCATGTCATTGCAAATCCCAATACAAAACGATGTCGCAATCGTGATTTCCTTAAAAATGTACACGAATGCATGTCCAACGGAGGTAAGGTACTCATACCGGTGTTTATAGTGGGTCGAGCTCAAGAACTCTGTATTCTTTTGGACACGTATTGGGAGAAAATGAATCTGTCATATCCGATTTATTTTGCGACAGAAAGTTTCACAGAGAAAGCCAATTACTATTATAAAATGTTTGGCAAATGGACTAATCAAAAAATGCAAAAGTCTAATGACGGAGAAAATGATTTTGAGTTCAAACACATCAAATCTTTTAATAGAACTTTTATTGATAACCCTGGACCAATGGTGGTGCTTGCAACTAATGGTATGTTGCAGCAAGGATTATCGATAAATATATTCAAAAAATGGGCACACGATGAGAAAAACATGGTGATATTCCCTGACGTTTGTATGAAGGGCACCATGGGGTATAAAATTGCAGCAGGTGCGAAAGAAGTTGATTTTGGAAATAAAGAGATTATAAAAGTAAAACTTAAAGTAGAGGAAATGAGTTTTGATGCTGTTGCAGATGCAAAAGGTGAGTGACAAAAGAAAATCAATTATAAATGTTGGCTTTCCTCGTTGTCTTCTCGTTAAGCTTTATAAACGTTCATTGCTTTAAATTTATGTCATTACATATTAATAATTTTTTTTAATTCATTGTGTAAAATAATTTAAAAATTTTTGTAAAGCCTGTTTTCGAGCTTTGATAAAAACAAATCTTGTTTGTTCTATTGAAGTCACCAATTTCGGTGCAGTGAAATAACACCAACGAAAATAACCCCGAAGAATCTTATCTTATAAAATTAAAGAAAATAACACCCACCTTTGGCACACGGTGACCAAACATACCCTAAGCGGGGCAACGGAATTTAGAGAGCTGGGCAGTGTCCCTGAAAAGGGCGTTCCCTAATTCCAAATCCTTATCAACTGGGAATATGAGGAAAAATGAAATTTCGATGATTCGAACTATATAAATGGCCATAACATAAGTAATTTATAACCATATTTTCCTTCCTTAAAAAAATTTCAAATTTGTTCTTCCAAAATTTGTTTGTTCATATCTTTTCAAACCTCTTAATTTATCTGAAAGATGACATGTTCTTGTTCAATTGAATTCATTCATAGCCATCTAAGTCACTCCAAAGTCGAAATATGCTATGCAGCTTCATGGTGATTTTCGATTTCAGAATGAAAAAGTAGTTTGTATAATATACACATTATTCGTAGCAAAAACAAGAACTTGAGTATTTGGTACACTCAGGCGTATACGTAGTTTTCTTATTTATTGGTCATAAAATTAAGAAAGAAATCATGCAAATGCATGTCAAAAGCTCGGATTAAATAGCCATTCATTCCTGATCATATAATTTTTAAAAACGAAGAAATGTCAGCCAGAAGTGGTACAATCAGTCTTCTTACTTTAAAAACCTCCAAAGTTATGTTTATTTTGTGGACTATTGACACAAGTTTTGAGTAATAGTAATAAAATTCAGGTCTACCCTAGTAATTAAAATACAAATATTCCCAAAACAAAATTATGTTTCAACTCAAGTTTTTTTATATTTCTGTAGTGGTTGGTATGAATATGATAAATTCATTATTGTATTTTCTCATAACTATTGTACAATGGAATCATTCATTTTCAAATCAAAGCATAATATACCAAATTTGCAGCAAATCTGTCCACACGTTTAGCTTGGTGTAATGGAAGTAAAATGGGAGTGATGGGAATTGTGGAGTTTTAATATTTATACCAAACGCCATAAATTGTTGTTTAGAAGCTACATAAATAGTTAATTAGTTTAGTGTGATTAGTTTTCTTATATTAAATGTTGTGTTGTTTTGAAAAGGATATTTTTAAAAATCATAATTCATTTTGCTTCCTTAATTTTTTAAATTTGATTTTTTTAATAAAAACATTTGAAATTTGTTTATTAATTTGGCTTAAAATTAACATACCTAATATATTTAAATTTTGTAATTGAGAAAAACTTATAAATGGTATAAATTACAATTTTGTACCCATCAATGGTTCCAAGAAATAAAACATGTAGAGCATTTACGAGTATGTTATTTTAGGCAGAATCTTTTTATATTCTTTCTCATAATTACCAGTTTTTATGTGAATGTGTACACAATTTTCAGATAAAACAAGAAGCAATATTGAGTCTGCTTTAAGGTCAGCTGCAAATACTCTAATTCTACAGTACGCCGTTTCACCACCTGAATGCAAGAATTTCCACCTTTATATAAACTGTAATTAAAAAAACTTTTTTAGAGTTTTTTTTTAAATAACAGTACTAAATTTTTTCGCCAAATGTTATAGTGAAAAGAGTAGGTACCTTAATCGTTCACATATTATGCTTGTTCTTGCAATCAGTAGTCTTATTCTAGAAAGTACGGTAGGTCGTGTTGAAAGCTATTTTTAATTAAGATCTAATTTTATTTGGCATTTTCCCGCTAACGAGATAGATGACCCCAGTTTTTATTTTTAAATGTAACATAGAGGTATTTTTATACTTAATTTCATAACTACTTTTGTGAAAAGGAAAATACTAGTCCCTCATTGGAAATGGTCAGCTTTTTTTATTTTTGTTTGAAATCATCACGCGAAAAAAATTTAAGCATTTTAAAATAAAATAATCTATTTTCCTACTTTCCTGGGAAAAGTGAGTTCAAATCCTTGAACCTAGCGAAGCTGGCTAGACAAGTTAATTTTATGAACAAAAAATTAAACTACTCGTAATATCGGAAAGAAAGTCTAATAGGTAAATTCTAGAACTTCAACATTTCGAAAAATCACCAAGAAAATTAACTTTGTATAATATGAATTGAAATCGGGTAAAGCCCTAAAAATTGCTAACTCATTTCGGATTTTGGGATTCGATTTTATGGCATGATGAGATTTAGTTTCCAACCTAATATTTTTCATACATATGGTATCATTGACAATTTTTTTATTGTGATTTGTCGCACGCTTCTTAGTATGTGCAAAAACTTGGGAGGATCATATAAAGAAAATTATTTGTTGTCTTATTAAAGTTTCTAAATTTTCAGACATAATAAAACTTATAGAAGCATGCAATCCCAAACATGTTATTCTGGCACACGCCAAAGAAGATTGTTTGACGTCCTTGCAAAATAAAATAATGGACAAGTTCAAAATAGAATGCCTCATTCCAACGCTTGGTGAAGAATGTTCAATACAAACAACTCTTAAAATTCCACAAGACAGCGAGTTACTCGTTCCCATTCCACAAAAGCATGTGTGTAATAGTTTTTATTGGATTTTGGTGATGAAAGAAAAACGAATATTATTACTGAGTATATATGATGCTTTGAGAGAAATATACGATCAATTCAAAAACTTAAATTACAATTACAAAATTATCTTTGAAGAACCAGCAACGGAGAGGGATACTCTAGAAAAACTTTTGGTTATTCTAAAAAAGCAGCTCGTTGGTTGGCGGGTTAAATTAGAGGAAGATAATACAATTTCAGTAGAAAATGTAAAAATATTTGTGGCTACAGAGAATACCGATAAAAGACATAAAATAATTTCAATTACATGGAAAAATGAAGACGAATATATTGCTTCATATATTCTATACATGCTGCAACACATGAGCTGATGCTTAACATTCTAAGCTTAAGGAAAACAATAATCAACCACAAACAAAATTTTAAATAATATCAACAACATCTTCAATAGGGTGGTCCTTATAAAAGTCTTTGTTTAATTTTGATCAACAATAATTTGTTGCACTTATACTTAACATAAATATTTAGTTTTAGGCCTGTTGAAGCGTTTGGTGCAACCGGCATAAATAATACAATTGCCATCAATATAAGAAGCTTAATGTAAACTGATTTTTCAGTAACAAATTTTAAATCTTTAATCTTATAATAAATTTGTATTGAATTATCTGAACTTTTTTGGCCGTTGAATTTTTACCACAAATTATTATTTTAATTTTGTTTTACATTTAATTTTTTGAAAAATAAAATGTCTCTTGGGAAAATAGTAGTTTTAGTTTTATTTTCTAACTATTTATAAAATCCAAGGATAAAACTTGCAAGTGCCTATTTAAAAAATTAATTAAATGTGCTCGCTTTCAAATCAGTTTAATTTAAATGGCTCTACGGGAAGCTAATTAATCCTGGAATTCACTGAAACCCAGAAGTAAAAAAAAACTTTCGAGTCAATTTGCGGAGGCTTCATTATAAGCAATAAGCGCTAGGGTGTTTTAGAAAATTATGCAAATAGGCTCAAAATTTCAGTGAAATTGAAAAACAGTTCGTAAAAAATTAAGCTGTTATATTTTGTGCGATTTGTTTAGACAAAAAAAACACTTGCTTCCGCATGCAGCACTTTACTTTAACTCAAAACTAATTCTAATGTTTTTTTTTTTAATCGTTAACGTTAAGTTAGTTATTTATTCAAAAAACAATTTTTTTGATAAACTCAAAATAATTATGTGCATGCATTTTTTAAAACATTTATTTTTTGTCACATTACTGTTTAAATCTTTTATCTCACCTCCAACGTTGAATCAGGCAGAATCCTGTTATCCAGAAAACCCAAAATGACAATCTAGCAAATCATCCTCCTTACTTGAAGTAGATCACAGTGCTACGAGTGATTTCAGAGTAAATTATTAATTTAATTAATTTAATAATTAATCTCACAATTTTGTTAAAATCTAGGGAACACGACCTTCTACGAACTTATTGATGGATGAAATCTTATTGTTTCTCTTCATTTTCGTGTGGTTCTTTTGTGCCTGTGTACCACCTCGATATTGATACTCTTGAAAATAATTAAACCTTAATATTCAATATTAGGAATTAAATAAAAATCTGTAAAGCAATTTATAGAAAATAATAGTAAGCAACCAAAGACTTTGTCTAGTGCGAATTCAAATGGATCAAAATAAGTTAAAAAAAATATGAAAAATACGTATGCGTCCTAAATTACCATAGTCAAAATACAAATTTTTGAAGTGAGCATGACCACCATTTTAGAAATAATAATAAAATGTTTCCTTTGATCTGTTATTGGTTAAGAAAATATCTAGTTCAGAAAGTTTAATTCTTGCAGTTAATTATTTTAGTTTGCATTTACATTATGTATGTATGTATATTAATCAACATTTGTTTTGCTTGAAAATAAAAACTGAAAACAGCACTGCCTTAACAATTTATCCTTTTCTAACACACTTTAACATTGCATACTAATAAACATTATGAAACTATTTTATGCTTATAAATAAAAAAGGTCATGGATAAACCTAAGATAGAATTATCGAAAAATATTTAGGTGAGGGTCATAAAGTAGATATTTAAAAAAAAAGATATTCAAACTTATGAGTTATTACAACATTATATTACAGGGGTAATGCAACTTATTCAGAATTGTGAACCGAAAAATGTTTTACTCGTACATGGACCTTACGAAAAACTGCAGCTTTTACGTTCAAAAATTAAAACAGAAATCAACTTCGACTGCAATATTCTTTCGAATGGCGATACTTGTGTAATTGAAACGCTTATACAAATGCCATCCGAGGACGCCTTGAATATGCTTAAAAATGGAATAAATATGTGCAAGGCTCGAGGGCCTAGACCTACTCCAATTAAACGAAATAATATTTTCACTATTCATGTTGCAGAAGAAAAAAATCGAATAATCATGATGAATATCATTGAAGTCTGCAAAGAAAACCATATCATGCACCAGAATTTTAAATATTGTGCAACATATAGATTCAATGATCCAAATCCAACGTTAAAATGCGAAGATAAACTGTTTATCATATTCAAAGAGAAACTCAAAGACTGGAACGTAATGATGGAAAAGAGCTCGAAAGTAATTGTGGAAAGTGTGGAAATGCAGATTGTTTCTGATGATAAAGACCCATCACAAAATGTCATTTCTGTTTCTTGGAACAATCAAGATGAAGATATTGCTCGTTACATTCTTGAAGTATTGTGTAATTTAAGTTAAATTTTAAAAAAAAATTCTGTTGAAGAGTTCGAATTCCTAAACGCAGAACTTGGACAAGTTATTTTCCTAAGTAATTAAATCAAAATTCTATTTTGTATAAATAAAAGTCCAAACGGCATTTGGGTAAATGCTAAAAATTTGTACTGTCCGTATTGTTAAATCGACCTGGTTTGAAAACCTTGCGTTTAGGAATTTGTCCATAGGCCAAGATTATTAAGTATTTTTATAAGTTGATATGACCATACTTTTCGAAGGTTTTTTGATACCCATACATAGAATCTTACCTTAGAATTGATTCATCATCTCAGGCTTTCGAGATTTTCTAAACTAGAGCTAATGGAGCAATTCTAAAGTCAGATTCTAAATTAGGGTACCAAGAGCAAAACTTGAAACCTTGTTGTCAGTAACAAAACGTAGCAAGTTTTGATAGGAAAATATAAAAAACCAACATTTTCTCATGTACATCTGTATATTATGTAAGTAGGTATAACTATTATTTTTTATTTAATGTGTCTTATGCATTTGTTCACGTAAGCTTCAGAAAGGTAACTAAGCTTTTTACAAAATATTAGTTCGGAAGGCGACTGTAAGATACATTTCTGATCACGGACTTTGTAAAAATGTATAGCAACTAATAACTTGAGTCCTTATAGGCTTTAACCCGCTGGTATGACATGACTCTTCGGGTTAAAAACTTGAATTTTTCGATAACATTTTAGGCCAGTTAACCTACGGCACAAGTAATTTTGATGAAATAAAAGTGAACTGCCTTCTTTATCGTTTTCTTTTGTAACGGTGTTTTGTTATTTTTCCATTTCACCATGATAAACAAATATAAAAAAATGTTAATACAAAATTTTATACATAGATTGCGTCTGGACTATGACCAGAATTCTCCTACTCCACTTTTGGGTCCAATTGTGGTTTTTGCACAAAAAAAAACGCGAATGCCATTGTCTCCCATACTTAGGTTTTTTGATTTTGTCAAAAATGGTTTATTTGATTTTGTTCAATTTTTGTATGCCAAAGCGTCTAAAAATTTCGAAAAGAAATATTTTTTGGAGTTTTGTATGCCAAAGCGTCTGAAAATTGTAAAAAGTATTTAAAACGCTTATCAATTCTCGAAAAAGACTTGATCGAATATTTTTATATTTAACATTTTACGTTTCTTTAATACATTCTTACATATTTCGAACCCAAACAAAATTATTTTATGTTTAAAAACAACGGTACTGTGTATATACAATACATAAATATTTGAAAAATCGTTAAACTAGAATTCTCGAAAACGCCTCGAAGTATTTCAATATATATTTTTTTGTGTGTGCTAGCATTAGCAACAACTATCATTTAACTGCATATAAACAATTTTAAATTAAAAAACCACAGTTTGTTTGAGTTTTTATTTTCTTCTTTAAAAATTTCAACTTATATTGCATATCCATGTTTTCAAAATGTTTGTTGAACCTTAAAATTGGATATTTATATTGGCATACCAATTTTTATTCTGAAAAATATTTAAAGAACTTATGTATAAGAGAAATTCTGTTTTTAAAACATTTTAATTGTTTTTGCTAAACTTTAAAACAAGATATAATTCACTCTATTTAGCAATTTACGAAGCACTAGTTTCGGAAAGACTATAGAAATCGCTTCTATGCATATTTGGTAGAAAATTCTGCCAGAAAAGTAACCTGAAATACTATCGGACAAACAGATTTTATTATATTTGGACTATAGCTGTTGATTAATAGCCATTTTTTCAAAAGCCGCTAAGTGAAAGGAAATCTTACGGTTGCCTCCCCTACTTTATTGAGGCTAAATGAATGTTCTTTATTACAAACAACAAATATTAAAGTATTCATTAACTTAAGTTTAAATAAAAATTAAAAATCCCTATCCATTAATGCAAAGTTTTACTAAAGATAAAAAAAAAATTAAAGTCGTAAAGCCATAGAAATACTCCTAGCTTTTTTTGTTAAAATAATCTTTCTTGTTGGATTTTTATGCTGATCCCAACTATGTACATATATATTTATATTTTCAATCAACAATAGAAATTGAATACAATTTTTAAGTCGAAATTGTTTCTGTCAAAGTAGTCTTACTTGTGTTAAGTCCGAAGTAGAAAGTATTTTCTATCTCTTTAGTTTTAAATGAAAATTATTTCAATTACCAAATATTTTAATTTATTTATAGTTGAATGTTATATTGTATTATTTAAATATTTTTTTATATTTGAAAAATAAAAAAAAAACACGCCATCGCTCATGAATTAAACTTTTTACAACATTTTTGGTTCTGGATAGTAGGTTGCTATAGTTTCCTTACATTGGTTAAATTTTGATACTTCTTTAATATTTCCAAGCAAAGTTGAGTTTCAATATTAGAAAAAATTATTTTTTTGCAATAATTAGTAATAATTTTGTATTTATGCATAGATGAACCTCATAACCTCCAATTCGCAATTTTCAGTCTCTGGGAGCTCACATTTCAGATATGTTTGTGGTGGTGGTTTTGTGGAAACCTTTTAAACTAAAAAAAAATTGAAAATATACATGATTCTACATTTTCCAGGCATAATGGAACTCATTAAATTGTGCGAACCAAAATCTGTAATACTGGTTCACGGAAAGCGTACAATGATGCAAAGAATGCAAATAAAAATCATGCACAATTTTAAACTTAATTGTTTTGTTCCAGAAATTGGTGAAACTTGCGTCTTAAATGTACCCGTAAAAATTCCAGCTAATGCCAAGTTATTCCTGGAGCAGGCAAAGATTTTTTCCGCCCATAACCCACATCCTAGTAGACGTCCAAGAATGACAGGAGTACTTCTCATTAGAGCTAATCATATAGTTTCAATGACTATCGAAGATGCTCATGTAGCAATGGGTTCAAGGCCATTACAAATTAAGTATTGTATTGAGTTTAAATATTATGATCCGGACCCGAATTGGGGAACTATAAATAAACTATTTATAATTCTGAAAGGAAAATTATTGGAATGGAATGTTTTGATACGAAACGATCGAACAATTACTGTACAGGAAGTAGAAATTAAACTAGTTAAAGATCGAAAGGATAATTCACAAAAACTGTTGAGTGTTGCATGGAAAGATCAGGATGAAGACATTTCTTTTTATATTTTTGATATTTTTAAAAATATGAGCTGATAATAAAATTAAACTAACTTACTTTTAAGCTTTAAAAATATAGATTCATGATATTTACTAAAAAATACATATTTTTAAAAAGATGTATTAAAGCAAACATGAGCTTAAAATTTTATTTTAAGAAAATATGGTACAAATAAAATATACATACATATAAAAAAAATCAAAAACCCAATCACGAGAAAAAATCAAATAAACCGTTAATAATACATATATTAATTTAAGACCGTTTGGTTATAAACGATAGGTCATACCAATATTAGTACACACAAATATTTTTCTTGCGAATGCATTTCTCCTCATTCTGATGTTTCTGTGCCCTTCTAAGGCTCATGTTTTTAGTCTTAAGATACCGAAACCAAATAGGCCCAGCTGTCATTGGTACTTATAGTCTATTTGATGTCGGTATCTATCGATTTAAAACATTCGTTTTCGAAGTTCACAGCAGCATCTAACTAAATAGCCCATCTGCTCTGCCTTAATGAAATGCATTCCCACTACACTAAACGTCGCAGTTTTTGAATAGGTACATATAAATTTACTTAAAGAAAGTCCATCTAGCCAATAAGACGAGCAGACCACGTCTTCCCCACGATAGTACTCTCAAACTTGATAAAAATCTTTTTTTTTTTAAGAATGAAAGACTTGCCATACAAGTAAAAAAAAAATTAAATTACACATATTTAGACTATGTAGTAATAAGACCAGAAAAATCTAAGTAAAATACTAGAAAACACATTTATATTCTTCCAAATTACAAAATGAAATTTTATTCTTAGTCTCTCTTCTTAAGTTACATAGAAACAAACAAACAAAAACACAATTATGTATGTTCTTTTTCTCTTGTTTACTAGAAGTTGCTATATGTATTAATATAATAAACGATTTCAACACCCAAAACATTTGTTGCATTATACAATTTAAAAGAAAAACTATTTCAGCTTGATTTTTGTTACAGGCATTCTATTGTATTGCTCTCAATAATTTGTTTAAGGCAACCTTTGTTTGATTATTATTTAATATTGTTTAAAATAATAATTACTTACTGCTTAAGGCACATGGATATTTAGTATGAACTGTTTTTTTCTTTCAAATGGGTACACGAAATCTCGAAAACAAAAAATTTCGAACGATAACATTTTAAAAAGGCAATAGCGCATATTCATAGACATGTTTAAATTATTAATTTTAGTTTAGTAAGAGTTTAAAAATAGTTTAAGTTGAATTTTATTCGATTTCAAAGTATTTATCGCCAGATATTTTTTGCCACTTTTATTTGCCAATTATCCGAAAATTCAGTTAAGCAGTCATAAAGCGGCATTTAAGTCCCAAATATAAGATACTAAAGATCCAATTTAGCAGTGCAAACTTATCCTAATAAGTTACACTTAAGTGTTTCCGATGTTAGGCACTTAAGCTCCAATTATTCAGATTGCACGACTGAACCTAAACAGTCGATTTAAGAAACTTCCAGTCGCTGAATTTTACATGTAGCTACTCTATCAAAATTTATTTATGACTATGTGTGTTAAAGGACAACCTTAAGGATCTGCTATTCTGACCATCGCGTTCACCTTCCTTTTCTTCAAACAGAACTCGACAGGCAAATACATTTTACAAAGATCGCTACGGGCCAACGACAAATATCAAAAAAAAATGATAGAAATAAATATATGACGTTCTATATAAATTTACGATTATGGCTGGCTGTAAAAAATTACCCAAATCGATTCTTATTCCGCATTTGAACCGGTCCAATGTGAACATTTTCCGACATACAACAATTCTCTCAAAAAAATGTATTTGTCTGTATTTGGCATTTAGTGAATTTGCCCTTTGTTAGCCGTTGACATTATTTTTGATGATGGTTGTAGAAAATTGTACAATTCTTCTTTAGAGTTAAGTTGCTTATATTTTGTATCTTCTGATGCAAAATAAATGTGAACTTATCCAAACGCTTAATGACGTTTTTTCCATACTAAATATGCCAATTTTGCTGATAGAATTTGGATACATTAATATGTAGTTTGAATAAATACCAAATTGGTTCTTCTTTAAATTTCTTTCTAAAAAAGTTTTTTTTAGTTCGAAATATTTGTTGTTTAAATAACGTTAAGATCCCATTTCTTTTCTTATACAATTAAATCCAGTTACCCATCAAGAGAAGAATATTAATATTTTTATGAAATTTTTATTTAAATTAAATGGAACTTTTTGAACTTATATTAGGTAATGATCATAGAATTGGTTTGTCAATAATCACATCGCATAGATTGTTATAGAAAATATTTTCGATTTAACTTATTCTATAGAGAATCAACTGTCATAGAGACTCCATTTTTAACTTAATCGTATAATTATGTTTTTTTTGTTTTTTCAATCAATCCTTTCACCCAAACACACTTATATAACTATAAATCGCATTTCAAAATCCTTAGAAAGAATACAAAAAAATTTAAATTACTTTGTGATCACATGAATTGTTTTAAAAATGATTTTCTGTCTTAGTTGTGGCGAATAGTATATTATCCTCGTTCGTTTTAACTTACAACATAGTGCCATTCTCGTATTTTGTGGACGTAAAATGGCTCGTATTTTAGGCGGCGCAAAAACAGTATTTGTTTTTTTGTTTTACATATTTTGATTTTCACTCTTAAAGAAACAAGCATTTATTAAAGTATCGACGGACGGAAGTGTTTGATTCTTGAAAACTTGAATGCGCATTGTATTGGATGTTGCAGATTCGGATGATGTAGTTCTTCCTGTTGTCGATATTGTAGTTGCTGGAAGAGATTGTATGTTGTACGTAATGGGAAGTTCAACAGAAGCTGGCGAAGAAAACGGCGATGAGTCTACTGAGCATATAGCTTTGTTTTCTGCAATGCAACAAAATACCAAAGTAAATTAAATGTCTTACAAATCTTAAAGTAAATAAATCATACCAAATTCTTTTTTTACAGAAAATTCTTTTTGCATACAGAACTGATCCAGCTGTGATTTATAGAAACAAAATTCTTCCATTTCGAGGGCTTGTTCCATAATCAATTCCTCGGCACTGGTTATGCTTAGAGAGTGTAAATCTGTGAAATTAGTATTGGTTGGAATTTCCGCAGGCTCAAGGTCGGCTTCCAGTTTAACTTTTGCTTTCATAAGCTGGACGGAAGGAGGTGATTGGGAAGATTTTGGTAACGGAAGGGATAGCGGTAACGATAGTGGTAGTTGTGGCTGTGATGTATTTGTTACTTTCTTATTCTGCTCCGTTTCGGGTTTCTTCTTCTTCCTCGTCGTCGTTGGTTTTCCTTCGGCCTTACCTCCAGCAACGGCCGCCGTAGATTTCTTTCCTGATTTTGTACAATACGAAGGCATGTGCTCTAGCAACTCTCCAGTTTTATGATCGACTTTGTGGCGTCTACGGGTGTGCTTCAACCAATTGGGAAAATTCGTAAAATCTCTAGTACAGTAATTACATTTGAATGGACGTTCGCCAGTGTGAATATTTGAGTGCTGCTTTAACTTGGAGTTACTTATGAAGCTTTTATTGCATACTTGACATGCAAATGGACGCTGTTCGAGATGTACTAGGTTATGCACTTTTAGGCAACGTTCGGTTTTGTACATTTTACCACATTTTTCACATCGAAAAGGACGGGTTTGGGCATGATATTTTTGATGACGTTGTAAATGAGATCGTTCTTGAAATCTTTAACAAAGAAAAATTTATAATTAAAATGCTCATTGGAATTTTTTTGTGCTTTATTTTACCTTTTTGGGCATTCAGCACATTCATAGGGCTTTTCTGCTGTGTGTACTCTCTGATGATGGGTAAGATTAATTTTTTGAACAAATTTTTGGCCACATATATCACAGCCGTATTTTTTATTATCACTATGGATTTTCCTGTGCATCCACATGCTTCCGAGTTTTAAACTAAAAGTTAATAGAAATATGTTATGGATATATTACAAAATGAATAGCAATAGCAAACTTCGAATTCTTATACAAATCTTTAAATATACACTCATGCCACCATGACTTTCTGACTTTCTGACTTAATTCGAATTTCTAAATAAACTTATTCAGGGTTCGAATAATTTGAATATGCGTGTTTTTAATTAAAAGTTGAAGCTTAACTACATAGGTAAAGCTCAAGGAGGATAAGATAGCGAAAATTAAAATACAAAAAACGCATTAGTTTTTTTTCTCAATCTTCCTATATTGGAAGGCGCTGAATCCGAATTTTAACTTTATTAAGGATATAGAAAGTCCCAAAAAAAATTATTATTTTTTAAATAGTTTATGAAGTAATTTAAAGACTTGCTTTTCAGTTCACCGATAGCACATTAACTCATGCAAAAGATATTATGAGCAAATGAGGGATGATTTTTTGAGTTATCGGTCTCATAAATTATGAGCTCTCGGTGAATACTGCTTTAAATATTCTCGAATAAATAATTAGTTGGAAATGCTAGATTTAAAGATTGTAAAAAGCATTATGTATTATCAAAAAGAGAAATTTTGTAATTGCGAGACATCGTAGCTATCCCGTGAACGGTATTAAACAACAGGGAGTGATTTTTCAAAAAGAGCAGAACACATCATCGCGATGTTATCTTGCGTATAAAGCTATGGAAATATATAGACTGATTCCATCCAATAAGAGACTTAAATTATTAATTTCATGTATTTAGTTACCATTTGCCACAATCTGGACACTTTTTCCAGCCGTCCTTGCGCGTTTCATCCCGATGACATTTAACATGTTTCTTCAAACCACTCTCGTTTGCAAATTCGCGATCACATTCATTGCATTTGATTAGAATCTTATGGGAAGCTTCATGCTTGGTGAACTCCTCCAATCCATTCAACACAATTCGACAATGCTCGCATTTGAATTTGTAGTCGGTTGGTATAGCAGCCTCATCGGGCTTATTATTTACAGCAATCGGAAAATTACCCTTAAAACTATTTGAGATCGAAAGTTGGTCATTTAAAATCGCTGTTGGTTGACCCTCTGCCGGTGGTAGTTGCTGGTGCGAATTCACTTCGTCGGTTCTTTGTATTGTTTGCGACGGTTTCGTCTGTTTGCGACTTTTGTGTTTTCTCTTTGTGGGAGAAGGTAAGATCGGAGAAGGCACATCACTGCCCCAATCAGTTAGAACTTTGTTAACTTCCGCAGGTGGCGGTGGAGGAAGTAGGCTTATGAAATTTATGTCTTCAACGAGTGTGGAACGATTTGCAATGGCACTGCTGCTGCTGCTCTCATCGGCTGCATGGGCACTCTCGTCGAAGACCTTCCAAAAGTCAGAAGAGACACTATTGTTGCAGATGATGGTCGGATCGGCGGATATGGTAACACATGCCGACAGATTGATGTCCAGCGATTCGTCTTTGATGCTGTTATCGAAATTATTGATCTTCAGGAGCGACGTTAATATCTCATCGTTGTTGGTGAATGTGGGTGTAGATTTATTGAGGATGCCCTCTTCCTTCATTTTATGGATCGGATTTGACAATTTGCAAAGAAAATTATAAATAGTAAAATCTAGATTGATTGACCAACTAAATACAAAAAAAAAATGAACTTGAGAGGTTAACCAGAGAGGCGCGCACAAATTTGTTAGTTCAATTTCTTTATCACACACAGTATATGAATCACAAATTTTAGGTTTATCTATAGGTGAAAGTGTTGAAAAGAGATTAAGCGATAAATTTTTAAGTTTTGCACTAAACTTTTGGGAATATTATTAAAAAACTAGGGACGATGACAAAATGACGCTTTGTTTACTCGATTCGCCATTGTTGTTTTCGGTTTTCGGTGTTTTTTGATAGATAAAAAAGCCGCCATGTTGTCGGGATTAAAAAGTGAGCAAAAAGTCGTAATTTCTGGTACGAATGAATGAGAGCTCACAGTTTCTCAAACTTCAAGAGTTAGTTTTAGCCCTAGTACACACTTTTACCTTATAATTTCTTTACTACCAGCTTAAGGAAAAATGTAGGTACAATCCCGGTTCAGTTTTCGTTCAGAGTTCTAATCAAAGTCACGGATTTCACCAGATTAGCTGTGGTTCAACAATGGATTGAACCATGGCATTGACTTTCATATGATATACTAGAACTTTGAATCAATGCCGACATTATTTCAGGCTTGCGAAAGTTTCGGATAGGACGATGAAACAACAATTACTACACGTTGCTATAATTGACAACAATACGTTGTTGTTATCGTTTTTTCGTCGTGGGTAAAGCTATTTGGTTAGTTACTCACACATATGCACATACTTTTGAGTAGTTAGTAGAGTAGCTAATGATTTGATTTATTTAACTCACTAGCTAGTACTAGTTCGTTAGCCTATTTAAATGAGTGGGATGGCAATATTTAGAGTATTTTTATTTGAAGAAAAGCAAAATGACCTAATTGTTAAGAAATATTTCACCGTTTCACTAATTTCTGTTTCAAGGATGACTTTCACGGAGAGCTATTGTCGAATTCCTTTCAACTATTTGAATTTGATTTTTTTGGTGGGAAAGAATTTGGGAAGAAAAGCAGATTTCTTGTGATTGTAATAACAATTAGGTAGTTAGTCACAAATAATCTATAAAAAATAAAATTGATAATGAAATAGAGAAAAAAGTTTTGAAAGTGATGTCAATTAATTTTAAAAAAATGTCTAATCTTCAAACTACATGTGATGGTCGGTGTAGATTTTGTCATAAAAGAAAAATTTGTTTGGAAGGAAAAATATAAATTCTTTTCTAAAGAAATTCGAAACTTTTCTTGTTCTTATTTTTTTTAATCAGATTTTTAAAGAATCCACAAAACCTAATTGAACAAAAATGAAGTGTAGACTAGGCCGAAGAATCCATTTAAACAGTTTGACAAGTACTGCTAACTGAGCTCAGGTTTTCGGACTTCTGCTTATGTCGAGACTTTCTATTGTGAATTGATATGAAGTGCAAACGTTGAAAAACAGACGTCGCTCCCATCGTATTTTACTTGTCATCTCCTTCACAGGTGTCAACTTTTTCCACTTATTGTGAATGGACAAGCAAATGAAAATTTCGATCCATGAAAATTTTTGGATTTTCCATTCGAAAAATTAAACAAAAAAAGTTGTAAATTGCACAAAATAAACCATTCAATTTGTGAATTATTTATGAAATTCTATCATGCAGTTGATGTATATAAAGTGAAACTAACTTAAAAATTGTTCCAGCTGCATTTTCAAGTGCTTATTGATTTTGCCCAAAGACAGAAATCCAATTTCCGTGTTATTTTTTTCTACAATTTTCATCTTGCGCATTCTTTTAAATCGCAAAAACTAAAGCAAGAAACTAATTTGTCCTGGACAACATAGACACTGAACAGACAACAACTGTTCAATAGTTTTTAGGTGGGATCTGACTGCTGTTGGCTATTGGCTTTTGTGGAAGTGGAGTCTCCTACGTTTTTACCTTTCCCCCCAAATCCAGTTGTATGTGTCATACAAACGAACTAAACGAATTACATACAATAAAAAAAGACGAAACAAGGTGAGAGTGCATTAGCTCGCTAATTATCATTTAATCATCGAATTTTCAAATTGAACGTGTAAAGGACATTAACATCTGTCTTTGAAAAAACACTTTTTTTTTGCTGAAAAAAGAAGCGAAATGTCAAGAGGCATTCAATAGAATTGAACACTAAGAGTGTTTGGGAATTGCTTTTTTTGTTTATTTAAATCCTTTCGGAGAATCCTCTAGAATGTCGAGTTCCATTCCGCCGTTTGTCTGTAATACTCCGCCACCAATAGAGTGCATCGCCGATGCACCACCTCCACTGGTGGAAGATGACTTTGGAGATTTTGCAATCGTGGATGATCATCAACAGTTCGAAGGTAAGAGACAATTTTGCCAACAAATCAAACAAAAAAATTAACTAACATAGATTTGTAATTTTCTCGCTAAGAGCCTTTCATAATCAACAACCATCCGAATTCTAAGATATAAACTTACATACTCATACATGAGTTCATCTTCCGCCCACGCCTGCTGATAACGAAAATCAGTAACTTAACGTTGTGATGACACAATTAACGGTGTTGATTTTGTTCTTATTATTGTTGCTAGCTAAACACAAATTGAATACCTCCCAAATTATCATATACTTACTCCCCATCTCTAGTCAGCTTGTAGACTTGCCTATATAAACTTAATTTTTTTTTTTCGGCTGGCTATTGTTTCTTTTGGTTTGGTTTGAGAGTCTATATGCTTTGTTTAAATTGGTTTCTCGTATAGTCGAACACCTATTGTATTTTGTTGGGTTTTCATTTTTTTTTTGAGCTGACGTATGTGCTTGGAAATAATGCACGTGTGTTCAAGACGATATCAGCGTCCAAAGTTAGCTTTTCAAAAGAGCCATTTGTCTATCAACTTATAATTTCATCTCACCTCCACATGTTCTATGAGTTCCTGGACAAATAAAATGTGCTAGAATCCTTAGTTACTTACCACTTATATTATATAAGCCTCAGAATCCCTTTGGAGATAAAGTGATTCGAAGTGGGTGGACACACTTTTTCCCTACGCCATCGTAACTCTTCCCCCGCTCTTCTGTCTGCCTGCGGTGGAGGGTTCCAATGCATGTCAATGCTCTCGTTACTCTTTCGAAGCGTATGTCCAATCAACTGCCACTACGTCTTTGGATTCACAAATTGTTCTCGTATGAAGTTCATTAATGTACAAACTGTTGCGCTAGAAATACTTCAAGATGTTTTTTTTTTTTTTTAACAAACTGAAACTTTTGAGCACTTATCCAAAGAAAGCTAAAAAACAGTCTAATGAATCTAATCTATTGATTCTTGTGTTATTTGACCCTTATACAAAAGCAATTAAAAAATCTTTGCTATTCCACGCCGCCGTTACTCGAATAGTTTATCACTTCTCCAAAATCTTCTCTTTATCTCTTTATTGAAAAAAAAGGACACACTGTTTTATTTTCATATTACATTTCTTAAGTTTCTAAAACAAAATTCTTTTTTCTTCAAATACAATACAAAAGCTGGTGCGTTACTCAGTTATCAAAAAAATTATCTTATCACTTTTAAGATACAACAATGATTCTTTGTTGCAGCACAATTTGTTTGAAAAATTGAAATAAACTCAGCGTTCAAATGATAAGATATCTTACTAATATTGAATAAAATTTTCCTTCTTGAACAGTTGTTGATTAATTCTCTTTTCTCTATTAGTTTCATCTTTGCCAGTGACACCTGTACACGTTGCAAAATTGCCCGATACCACAGCAGAAGAAAATAATAAAACATCCTCTTCGTCACCTCTACCTGATTCTGTTTATGATTTTCCACCGGAAGAAACAAAAAACGATGGTACAATAAATAATAACTTATTCGAAAATAAAAACCCTTCACTTTCGTTCTATCCGCCTGCTCCGAATTCTTCGAAAACAGATGCGACAAATGATTTGCCCTATATAATAGAAGCTAACAGTCCACCGCCGTTCGAATATGAACCAGAAGATGATGATGATGATCTTCCGCCATGCGATGAACTCGATGACGACTTAGAACCAGATGAATTCCCTGTGAATGACGATATGGGCAAATATGATGATAATATAAGTTTACCATCACTTAAATTCGACTCACTAAGTAATCATTCAAAGAGTACGACCCCCCCAGTGTCAGAAGAGGTTACAAAGTCAAAACTAGAAGAACCTGAAACGATTTCTAAAGTCGATGATGTGGCAGAGGTAATAACTAATTTGAGTCTGGTAGTGGAATCAGCTGACGTGGTAACTACGCATGACGATGAACTTAAATCAGTTCCAATCGAATCTTTTAATATTAGAGACGAACTCGAAAAATATGATGATACTCATTTGCGACAGTCTGATGAGGTGCAAGAAGATGATTTCGCAGAGTTTGAGGCATTCCCTGTTCCTTTGATATCTAATGAAGTTATAAAAATTCCTGAGGAATCACATGATGATGATACTCAAACAAATGAAGCAATCGAAGACAATACTACTGAGCCAGTATTCGAGGCTGATTTCAGTCAATTCTCTAGCTTTGCAACTGAAACTGTTCCGCCACCAGTGGCAGCTCAAACTATTGATAAAAATCAACTGACGGAAAAATCAACTCTTGATGACTTGGATGTTGATGATTTCGATGACTTTCAAGACTTTACAGCGCCCATAACCACTATGGAGCAGAGGAAAGCTTCAGTTTGTTCAGCTTCATCGGAAGTGGCAGAGGAGCCTACTGCAACATCAAAACATTCCGATGAAGATGACAATGATGATGATGATGATGATGACTTTGGAGAATTTAGCGAAGTTGTGGAAACTAATGAAGCAAGCAGCATTCCATCGAGCAACAGTGGTTTTAATTTAGCTAACCTCAACGATAAACTTAAGCCAATTCTGGAGATGATGTTCCCCATCGCCAATCCAAGCGAGCAAGTTGACGAAGGAGAATACACTCCATCAGCAACAAACGACCTTAACCAACTGACGGCGATAAAACAAATTGATACAGCAAAAGCTCTAGAACACCAATGGATAAATTCGGAAGTGCGACATTCGTTGATTAAATCACTTGGCGTCGATTCTAGGAATATCGTAAGTGATTGGATCTACCTCGGATAATCTTTTAAGTGTGTTTGTATGTATGTATAACAAATCCCATTCCTATGCAGCTCTATGGTGAAAAATGGAATAGTTCTATGCCACGATATGCGGCCAATTTGAGTTTTAATCCCTTGGAGCCAATGAAATCTGACAAATCAACTAATAATAGTTCATCATCAAGCACCACCGATTACAGAAAACGTTCAGACAGTCTTACATCAACATCGAAGACTTCGAAAACCGATGTGCCAGCTGTGGAATTTGATTGGAATAGTTCGGGTTTGGTGAATCCTTTAGATGGTATGCATAAATGTTTTAATCTAATTAATTGCTTTTTGTGTATTTAAAAAAAAATTAAAACGCTATTTCTATTGCTTTATCATAAATTCTAAATAATACAAAATAAAGTTAGGGACATTTTGTGTTGGTTTCTGATGTTGAGTTTAAATACTAATTAATTGATTACGGCTTCTGAAAAAAAGCTTAATTAGTTTTTATTTACGAGTATTTTTTCTAATTTACAATTTAATTTAAGCTATTTTTATGTGTTTTTTTCAATGCTTTTGTTTTGATTTGTTTTCCTGCACAATATGTAAAAATAATGAGAGATTTTTCTATTTGGTGGGCTTCATTTAAATATTTATTATATTTTATATGTTTCATATTTGGTTTTTTTTTTTTAAACATTTAAATATCAACTGTAATCAACAATTATTTTGTTAATACAATCCAATTACTCCCGAGTTAAGAAATCACCCATCCCTTTTTTTTTCAATTACTGTTTTAAATTTTAAAACTCCTTGTTTATAAAAATTATAATTATTAATATTTTTTCTTTGATTTTTGTATGATGTTTACTGTTGAAGTTGAAAAAAAAAACACTACAATTTTCATTTTAAAGTCAACTGAGGACTTTCATATATGTGGAACAAGATAGCATTCTAAAGATTTTTTCTATATCTTCGATATATGTACTTAGATCCTCAAACATGTCTTTGGATTTTGAGTTCTAGATTTAAACTGAGAACGAAAGATGCACCGAGAGTTGTTACATTGAGTTTGCTTTAGAATTTTGTCAAGAAAATAGCCGTTTTGTTTCATGTTTGGGGAGGAGAAATACATCACGCACCACCATAAGACCATTGTTTTGATCGGTTTGGAGCGGAGCATACGGAAAAAAACACCTCCCAACCCTAAAGTTTCCGGCACACCGCCCTAGAACCGCTCTTCGCTTTACTTCAGGGGGCTGACATGATACACCCATTCGGGCTCACATTCTTTCCCATTCAGCAGCCTACCGACCATATTTTCTAGATTTAGGGCTCCAAAAAATAAAATAGCCGTTAGTTATTTAAAAACGGGTAATGGTGTCAAACATATGTGCATAGATATTGATGCATAAATGTAGCCAAACAAAAAACATCAAATATGCCAAAAAATGAGTTACGCCGCTTTTGCACACACGGTCTCAAATAGAGAACAAAACAAACAGTGAACAAATGACAAAATAATAAAAAAAGTAAGGCTGAGTTAACATAAGACTAAGTGAATTTAAATAATGCAATAATATTTACTTAGAATTAATCTGGTGGACACATTCTGAAGTTTTATATCAATAAAAAAAGAACCAAGATTTTTCTGTTAAGATTGTTTAGTCATAAAATTTCAAATTACAATTAAAGTCAAACTATAGTGATAAATCATCGCTACATAACGAATTCCATAACCATGTATGACAAGTCTTTTCATGTGTAAAAGGCCTTATAGAAAATTTTAACTCCACAGGCAGTCTTTTGTGGTTCGTCCATACGAAATTTGTTTTTAAATTCGACAGTAAATATCATTTAAGTCAGGCTTAGTTTACAAAACCAAAAATATTTTAATTAATCTCACAAACTCGCTTAAAGCGATGCAATGCATGGATCTTTCATGTTCTTCTGCTCCTGCTCGTATGAGATTTGCAGTTCCAGCAAAACAGCTTCTTATGCTCTTTACTCAAAAGTAATTATTTATAATTCTTTTTATTTAAATGTTATTTACTTATAATCTTAATTTTTATTCTATTTTCAATCAAAATTTACAAAACTATTATAAACATAAAAAAAAAACATAAACCGCTTCAAGTTTGTTTCATTTCGATCCAAAAAAATGGTATGTTTATTTTAATTTAATCTTGTAATTCTAATATTTTTCTCAAACAAAACAAAATCCTAAAATCCTTCCTTAAGAAAACAAAACAAAAAAGATTTGAAAAAAAAAACAGAAAATAGAAAACATTACGTTTTGTTTATTTCGGTTTCTTTGTTTTTTATTTACTTTTTTAACTATCTCTCATGATTGAAAATTGTGTCCAGCATCACAAGCACACACTTTACTATTGGACCTAGACCAACTAGTGGTGGTGGCTAATCTTGATAAAATAAATCTTGATTCCTCCTGTTCCTCTCCATGTTTCGCAACACCGTCACCATCGTCGTCGTCACTTATTTCAACTGTACCTACAACCCAAACGGATGCTGCTATTCTTATCACTGTTAAAAAATCACACGCTGATGATTTGCTTACAATCGATGTTGAACATCAACCACCGCAAACTTATGATCTTATCACGATGTCATCACCGGCGTCCTTGTCGTCGTCATCAATGTTGTTACCACCATGCAATCCTTCTGTTTTTGTAACTGGCACGTGTCGCACTAAAAAATGCTTAAATGATTTAAATAAACCAACTAATGATCATGTAACCAATGCTAATTTTATAAATACTACTACTACTACTACAACAACTACTACTAATAATATTTTTGCTAACCTTGGATCCAATGATCATAACTTCAATCAATATTTGGACTTTAGTAAGTTTTCCACATTTTTTGTGTAAAATTGTTGTGTGGTAGTACTTACATTTCTTTTCCTATTTTTTTTTTAATTTAGTTTTTTTTCTTTGTAATTATTATTTTCATTTGTTTAACATGCTTCAATGTTTTGCCAATATTGTTGAATTATTTGAAGCCTTAAACAGCTTAACCAAAAACAAAATGAAAAATCGCAGCACCATACGTTAGAATGTATGCTCTGCAAAATAGTTACAAAAGTTTTAATGCATAATTCGGATTGCCGCACTTATTTAGCTAACAAAGCACGTCATAAAATTTTATAATTATTTTCTAGATTTTTTTAAGGTTTCCATGTTGATTTTTTTTCTAGAAGTATCACGATGGCTAAATGGATTGACACTGGACGAACAATTTTTTTATTTTTCTATACATAGGTATCTGATGTCGTGAATTTGAAAATGAAACCCGTTTTGAGCTATCATTTTTGATAAATCTATATTTTTATAGAAACTCACTCACTGCTTAAAATCAAAAACCACAATTTCAATATCTCAAAAACTAAAGCCGATGGATGAAAATGAGTTTGATTTTCGGATTCAACACCGTATAGATATAAAATAGGTTCCTCTTGCTCCGCCCAGTGTTTTCAAACTTTTTTGTGTAAGCTGCATCTGCATTCAGCTAATATATAATCTAATCTCCAAATGGTACCGATGTTTTCGATGTTTAAGCCCAAATCCCACTGCATCCAATTTGAACCACACGTCTTTTCTTCGCCTGAATCTGGCTGTGTGTGATCTCCGACATTTGAGAAAATTGTTTATTAGGAAGTTTATGAAAAACGCCTTGTTGTCTTAGACTAACCTTTTAGTTGTTTTTAATCTCGCAGATCAAATTAAAACTAATTTTTCGGAATGTTTTCTATTTGAATTTGTGAAAAAATATTATTAATTTCGTTCTTCTAAAAGTACAAAAGAACTTTTGGCAAAGAAATAGACTCTTCAGCTTTTTCATGACACTGGTTAGTAGAAGCAATAATTCTTTTTACATTCTTGTTCCACCCCAGTATAGATAAACATCTGAGCGATAAAGAGATTGTTTACTCTTCAATCCATCGACAAAAAACACCATTTTTAATATTTTCAATACTACCCCATTTAAAACTAATAAAATTTCATTTTACCCCCAGGTAAAATAAGTTATTTCTAATGCCTTCTGTAAACTGCAAGTTAATTCTTCGATATAAAGATAGAAAAAAATTAAAACAGTTGATTTTAAATTATTATTTTTTAGACAATTATTCTCACCAAACACATAAGCACTAGAACTTAAGCATCGTTAATCATGCATTCCAAAACAGTTGGCTAAAAGCGCATTAGTTCCAGTCGTGATCCGTTCTTTTACAACAAAAAATTGTCCTGGCTGCTTGTTTATTGATTTCAATTATTTTAATTTAAATATTTTTCCTTTTTAATTTTATTTTATAAAATCTTATATGAAATAAAATTTGATTGCAATACTAATATTAATTTATCTCTCCCATAACACAAATAGGGGTTAAAGAAATCTTACACGAGAGAACGATTGAAACGGTTCACCCGACGCAGCCTGGGGAATCTAATGCACCCGTTGACCAGCAACCGAGTACAGCCGTCGAAAGTACTGGCGTCATCAACAACAACACGATCTATGACAGTGACAAATCATTACGATGCTTTATCGACGGCGGCGCGGAGACAATCTCAAACGCAATTGAATTTAAGTCGAATGCGGATGCATCAGTTGCCATTCCAACAGCGACAGCAACAACAACCATCATCACAGCCCCAACTACATTATCAGGCGACTACATTAATATAACCTGCGGTGAATTTCAACCCAGTGTATTAGAAACCAATTTAGATACAATCACATCCACATCACAAGTACTTAACCATAAAACCATAACTCATGCAGCCAAATATCAGGAATGTCTTAAGACTGATCTGGAAACAGACACACAACAACACTCTGGGGTTGTGAGCACGTCTACTTATGCCGGTCCACTTAAGGAAACTCACATCTTTACTCCATCGAAAGGTGAGAATGCTCTCTCGTCGTCGAGGTCGTCCACTGCAACAAAGACACCACGCACCTCAGAGAGTAAATGTCCGATTGATTTTGATTATGAAATTGCGGCGGCTGGAATTATAATCGATGAGACGGTGGTGAAGAAGGAGTATCGGGATGTTGAATATAATCCGGGTTTCGGTTCAAAATATCGGGAAGAGACAGTCGAACATAGTCACCGTTTATCCCCAGAAGTAGGGCTCTCGAAACACACCTATTATACCAATGAACTCGCAAATAGCAGAGAACACAACCCAATCAAACCACTTGACGATGCCAGAGTCCAAAGAGAGATAAGTTTTGAGAAGAAAAACCCTTGCGTACCTAAAAGCAGCTCTTTTGATGATGAATTTAGCGATTTCCAATCCGTGCCTGCACCTGCAACTGTAATGCCCACTTCTGTACCTTCCACCATTATTCCATCGTCTGCTGTTGCTGATCCAAAAACTAGTCCTAGTCATTGGCGAGTTTTGAAAGATACTGCAGAAGTTTCTTCGTTGGGTAGTCGTACCGGTACCCCGGTTTCTCTCAATGACGAAATGATTCTCTGTCCGGCGATTTTACTTCCACAAGCAATTCAGATGGAAAGTAAACCGAAAATCGAATGGCCTGAACCGGGAATCAACCCCGAGGAGATGGCACGCATTGAGGAATTGTTTCCTCAACCGAAAGGAAGCAGCAACAAACCATCTCCTAGTCATAGTGGGCGATCTCAACAGCAAATTGGCAGCAATAGAAACACCCCACAGTTAGGTGCTGAAGACGACGACTGGTCTGACTTCGTTTCCGTTCCTGCTGCGCCATCCAATCACATCCAGAGCATAAGCCAGCAGTTTCAAAAGAGACAGGTTTCTCCAGCAAAAACTGCTACAGATCCTAACAACGATGATGAGTGGTCAGATTTCGTGTCCAGTGCACCACCACCTCAAAATAATTTGCGTCAATCGGTATACCCCCAGTTTAATAGTGCTTCATGGCAAAATGCAAATTTCTATAATAACCCAATGAGTGCATACGCTTCGCCACCAACAAGTTTTTACTACCAGCCACCTCCACCACAGCAAAATCTCAGCAATAATCTTGTGCCAAATTTATCGAACATCAATAACAATACCGCACCAGTAAACAACAACATCGTAAACAATAATTCAATCAACCAGTATTTGATAAATAATCAGGCGAATCATTTGAATCATCATCACCAGCAGCACATTCAAATGATGCGAGACTTCTCGAGTTCTTCACCCATGGACGGTGGATCTATTTCATCGGCAGCTCCATCATCATCCGTGCATCACCAATATTCAATGCAACCAGCGTCAGCTTATGGGTATAATCGTGGAATTCAGCAACAGCAGCAGCATGGCAAATCCAGTCAATTCGGTAGCGGATCAAGTAAGATCGCTCCTAGTATATCATTAATTCCAGATTTAGGTTTTGTTGCACCAGCACACACAAGTTTCATAAGCGTGCCCAAGAATAGTTTTGCAACAAAGAAATGACGTTTGTTGAACTATGATCAAGCTGAGGTTGTTAATGGCGTAAGAAGTGAATTAATTCGACGCCGCAATAGCGGTATTAATGGTTGTTCTATTAATAATGATATTATCACATAGAATTGACACCCTATTTGGTTGTTTATTTATATTTATTTAAATATTTTATTTAGTTTTTGTTTCCAATTTTGCTGTAGTTTAGTCTTAAGGAACAGTTTAGCTGTTGGTAGTAAATTGAATGACGACACGGCTTAACACCGTTCGTAACTGATTCCGTCTTTTATGCCCTTGGCAGTGAGTGATACGATTTATTAGATCTCTTCTTTAATTACAAAAAAAAAAAAAAAAAAAAAAAACAATTTTATTCAAAATTAGCAAGATAATCACAGTTCATAGAATGAAAAATTTTAGTTCGAACCTAAAAGAAAACGTACAACAGTATTGTGGTTCACGACTTTCTCTTATTTCTCTTCTTTTTTTTATTGCTTCATGATGACATGCCCCTATATCTAATTCAGGTTAATAAAAATTCAATAAAGGCAGCTGTATCAAAAAGTTGAAGTTTGTTAAACTTGTACCACACCACAAAATCTAAATATGTATTATTTGAATATTTTTTTTAACTTGGACGGTACTCCGAGTACCGATCGGTATTTGATCATAAATCAAAATAAAGTTTCATTATCTTAAAGTATTTAGTTGAATGTAATTGTTAAACTGTTTTCTGTGTCCGAAATCTAGTTAAGGAACGGTTTGTCCTCGTCCACCTTACAGGGAAAATAATCAAACTACCTGTTGATACCTAACAGTTAACAGTTTAGTTTCTTGGCGAAACGATTGGAGGACTTGTATGGTGTCATTTACAATAGCAATCGTTCTCTGCGGTCGAGTTGTAATAATTCGGTGCTGACGCCTTTCAAGCGGCTATTCAAGTGTCTTCGATCTAAATAAAAACACTTTTACCAACTTATAATAACAAAACCGTTTCCATGCATATGTTTTCTTGGAAAAGCTTAGCGTCGTTGTATACTGGGCAAATCTGTCAAACATTTTGAAAAATGTACGCAGCTTACAGCTCCTCTTTGATTTAATTTTTAGATCAATTTTTTTTAATGGACAGTTTAAGAAAAAAATTGTCTAACTCCTTTGAAAATAAATATCAATTTTATTTAAAAACTATGTTTAAAAACAACTAAATTTGAAGATAAATCTAAAAAATAGATGAAAAAATTAATTTTTAAATTGATAATTTTTAGTAGGTACCAATTGAAAACTCGATAAATCTTTCGGAACATAGATTTTTTAGCAGCTATGTGGTCTTTTCTAATCTAAAAAAGAGGAAATCATATTGAATTTGTAAAATATATTTTATTAACAAAGATCTATGTATTTATAATCTTTTGTGTTATCATCAAGTCTCCAGACTCAAATTAAAAAAAAAATACACACTTTGTTCCAATTTGAAATAATTTAATTAAATCTATTAAAATATTTTTTTTTTAGTAAAATACTCGTAAATAGAGGTTAGATCTATAATTTAAAATGTCAGAAAGCCAACTCAGCTCAATCATAGGTCAGAAGCAGACTTTCAAGCTTGTGCCGAACTATTATAAAACACGACTTCTTATAAATTGAAGCTCAATAGTGCTTGTATTTTAAAAATTGAAATTCAAAAATGGAATATGCATTGATTATTAAAAATAAAATAACATATGCAGTATTAGGCAATCATATAAATATGGTAAGTTTGCTTCTAGTCATATAAATACGAGCGATAACTTTATATGACATACTCTCATACGAACATGTTGAATATTTATTCGTCAAAAACACCATATTTATATGTAAGCTTAATGCTGCCTTAAATAACACAAAAACACCGAAGATCTGTGCTGCTGTCATCTGTTCGAGATATCGAGATGGTCGACTTAACAAAAAAAAAATTAAATCAATAACTTAACACTTATGCAATAAATCAATTATGTAGATTTAATCTTTTCGAAACGTTGGTAAAAGTGATACTTAAAACTCAAAGTAGTCGTGAATTGTAAAGTAATTTAGAAAAATAAAAAAAAAAGAAAAAGTTGTACATGTAAACTTTAATTTTAAACCGATATTTAAAAAAAAAATAAAACCATTAAACAATTTAAGAAATAAATTATTGTTATACCATAATCTTTTTTTTTTTGTTGTAGTTACGTTTAAATTAATTGATGTTTGAATTTTTTTTATTTATTTATAATTGTTGTAAAATAAAAATTAAACTCTAAAATTGTGCTGGTAGCATTTGTCTTTTTTCAATATTTGCTCTATTCTTTTTTAGATCTAAGTTAATTACTGTACATATTATAAGTACTTTAAAAAAATTGTTTTAAAATTTTAAAGAATTATGTAATAGTACTTTAATTTTATTGTCTATGTCATACAAGTATAAAATAATTAAAATAATGTACTTAACAATGTGTTGTTTAGATTTAAGGAAATTGTATGTTAATGAAAATACACTTATATAGTTTTTGTGAAAATTATATTTCTTTTAATCTAATGGAAAAAGCCTTGGTCTTCGAAATCTAAATGATGAATCCGATTTATTGCAGTAATAAATCTACCTGTACTCTCTCGGTGGACTTTTAGACAGCAAGCAAGGGGCACATTTGGTCATATTTCGGTAATTTGTAATAAAAAGACAGTTTCGGAACATCAGCGATGGTCTGTAGTATGTATAATGCAGTTGAAGATAGACATGTCAAAAAATTCCGAGCAAACATCAATTGAGATGTTATTGTAACTAAAATAAATATTGTTGATAAGATTGTCAAAACAACCGAAGACAGCGTTGCCAAAGTAGAAAAAAGAGGACTTTCTGAAAACACTGAGTCATAGTAACGTTCAAATGAGAAAGTGAGGGAAAGAGGGGGAGCGTATAGTAAATGAGTACCTACGGAAACAATTGAACAAGTTGCATCTCATGATAAAACTAAGTCGAGCTGTCCACTTATGTTGTTAGTAATACCACTAAACTTAAAAAGACGAAGGTCAAAGAATTGGTCAGTGAGCAAGAGTTCCTTTGCAAGGGAGGAATTTATAGAAGTTGTTTGATTTTAAAATCACCTACAAAAATTAAATCATCTCGAGTATCTTTGACTTAGCACATGGAGTCGATAAGCTTAGGGTGGGCCGAGACGGGTGAATATAACAAATTAACAATAAACTAAATAAATTTGAGTATATCTTTTGTTTAAAGACATTTTGTTGTATGCTTCATCACACATTGGTGGTTTGTACATATTTTTGTTTGTTGTTTTTTTTTTCTTAAAAATGTTCATGTTCTATTTCGTTAGCAATATTAAGCAGGTTTATACGAAACGAAAGCAAATTTAGTATGCCATTAGATAGACATTTTCATACGCTAAATTGCTTGTATCATATCATATTTTTTAGTAGTAGAAATGTGTATTTAGCTTTCAGCCGACCTAAAACCTCTCCTAAACCTCTCTCCGCAGCAGAATCGCGTTGATATGCGAGAGATTTTGTCCAAATTATGCACACCTGTTTATTTTATTCTCTTTTTATTTTCGTAACTTCCCCTTAGAGACAGTATTTTCTTATCTTCTTTATTTTATTTGAACATCTTTAGACATTTTTATTTACATTTGAAAACTTGTTTAAATATTCTTGTCTAAAAACATAAATTAAATAGTCTTTCTATTTACCTTCTTGAAACTTGAAGAATACCTCAAGTTTTTTGATAAAGGATCAAGATGAGTCGTGGTATATAAAAGAAGCTTCAAATCGATCATTGTCAATCTGGAACAAGTCTGCAAAATGAACCCTCGTTTAATAGTAGTTTTTGGCCTTGTTGCCCTGCTTGGCAGGGATTTTGCCTGCGCTGAGAAGGTCACAACGGTAATATAGTGAATTTCTTTTATATCTTCTAAAATTCTAATTATTCCAAATTTACCAGGAAAGCTTAGTCAAAAAACATGGTTATCCATTTGAAGATCATACCGTTGAAACAAAAGATGGCTACCTCTTGCAAGTTCATAGAATCCCATACTCCCCAGGCCAAAAACCGTCCGATGAAGAGCAACGCCCAGTTATTTTGTTGTTGCATGGCTTATCGTGTTCGTCGAGTGAATTTGTCATGTCAAATAAGGCATTGGCTTATCTTCTTGCAGATGATGGTTTTGATGTTTGGATGGGCAATGCTCGTGGCAACGTTTATTCCCGCAAAAATGTCAAACTTAATCCAGATGAATTTCTTAGCAAATTTTGGGATTACAGCTGGCATGAAATTGGCACACTAGACCTTCCAGCTATGATTGACTACATTCGTGACCTAACTGGACAAAACCAAATAGATTTCGTTGGCCATTCACAAGGAACAACTGGTTTCTTTGTTATGGCTTCTTTGAATGAAACATATCAAAATTACATTAGGTCGGCTCATTTAATGACGCCATTGGCATTTGTCGAAGATTTAAGCATGGAATTCCTCGAAATCGCCAGCAAGGCTATATCACTTTTAAATCCTTTGCCAAATCTTCTCGGTAATGTGGAATTCAAACCGAATGGAACAATTACAGAATTAGCTGGCGCTGCTTTGTGTAATAATGAACCACGTGAATTGTGCTCGAATATACTTTTCTTATTGACTGGATTCAATAATATCACAGTTGATCCTGTAAGATTAATTTTGTATTCTATCTCACATAACCATATTAGTAATATCCTTTGATTCAATTTCAGTCTATTATGAGTGATGTGCTTGCCACAATTCCAGCAGGGGCCTCAACCAAGTGCTTCTTGCATTACTTCCAACTCCACGATAAAAATGATTTCCAGCAATACGATTATGGTTTATTAGGAAACTTGCAAAGATACAACAGTAGAAAGCCCCTAAAATATCCATTGGAAAAGATCATGGTGCCTTCATATTTGTATTGGGGTAAGGAGGATAAATTGATTCATAAGCCAGATATCGATAGACTTGCACATATACTGGGAAATGTACAAGAAGTTCTTGGAATCGATGGAGCTTCACATCAATACCCAACATTTGGTATAAAAGTCGACGAGAAAGTGTATAAGCCCATACTTTCTAATCTTGCGTTATATAAATAAAAACTGCGCAAAGAATTTTTATATTGCTTGATAAAAAGGATTAGGTACATATTATACCTACGCACATTACTTAAAATTTTAACTTAGTTTTATTGATTATAGTCTGCGAATTTGAATTAATTTTTTTTTGTATTTTGATCAGTTTTTTACCTACCATATTTTATTCTTAAAAAAAATAACATTTTGAAATTTTAATTCTGGTTTCACTTTTATTCCAACTTATGCTTAAGCTCAATTTCTTAATAATAGGCCAGTTAAATGTGTAAATAGAAGCCCAGTTAATTTGGGAGCAGTTCCACTTCCAAAACGACAACATTAAATCCGAGTTTTCGACTTTGAATCTCTTTCAGGTTTGCCTACATCTTGAAAGTTGGGCCTTACGAACTTGTTATTTAGATACGTATGAATAAATAAGAAAAATGTTGCCCGGGAACCACCACCACTGGCCCAGACTAAGCTCCAAGTTCTGAGCTATCAATTGTTTCCCGATGAGAAATTGCCCGTATAACAAAATTTTAAATGAACCTCAATGGCGTAAATCTTAATTAAAGGACTCATGAACTGCACTTTTAATAAAAAAAAGAAAACTAGTTTCAATTCTCAGACTCAACCAAAATCCCTACGTGAATGGATTTTCCCTACGTCTACCATCACTGTACTGTTATAACTTGGGGTCACTTACAAATTACAATATTAAAAAAAAAAAAAATAGAAGAGCACTATACCTATTTTGCATTTATTTTATGATTTTAAGTCCTATAACCTTTGTATATGAAAACTATAGTACTCTCATGGTGGAAGTCGAATGGGGCGACATCTAATGTATGCCGGCAACCCTTACTCTTTTTTTTTTGCGGAGAGCTTATGGAGGTTTTAAATGATATTTTTTGGATGCAATAATCCAAAAAAGAGTCTCCTCTTGCCCCTAACACCAATTTTCGACGCTTAAAGACTCCCAATTTTACACCTCACATTTTGCAGCGCCACCACCAGGATCCGAGCAACCCTAAAAAAAACTCGCCATGAGAGTACTATAGTTTTCATATACAAAGCTATAACCGAAGAATAAAAATAACTGATTTCATTTTAGGAGGATTTTGCTTATTGGTTTATTAGCAATCTAAAATTTATAACAGAAACTACTTTTTTTACCTCCACCAAAATTTAAAGAAAATATTTTTTTATTTGTATTCCCCATTACCTCAACCCCTTATAAATTTATGTATATATGTATGTATATGTAGGTACATGAAAGATTCGATATTTTTTTTTCACTTATCATCTTCTACATGTGCAAGTAAATCGTATTCAACCAAATCACTTTCTTCCAAATGGGATATGAACACTTTAAAAATGTAATATCCCTTGCTCAAATATTTTTTGAAAACACTCGCATCGAAAACACATTTATCAAAAGTATATTTGGCTTCCTTCAGAGGGCACGTATCAAAGTGGGGGGCTGTTGAGCAATCCTTGATACTGTCATAGAAAAACTTCTTATATTCATTTTTCAACATCGCACAAATTCCTTTTGTTCCCTGAAATGGATAGTTTAGCAACGAGCGAAATTCACCATCGGCTGTGTCTGCTTTGAATACTTTCAAGGCTAGCTGTAAAAATAATTTTCATGCATCAAATATCTTTTTATAAGTTTGTATAAATTTTCTTTTGAAATAATACTTACAGTCCATTCATCATCAAATTCTTTAAAATGTTCAATATTTCCATTGAAGATAAAATTAGTGGGACCAGTTTTTTCAATTTTCATTTCGGTTGCTGCTAGGATATCATTACCTTTGACCATTTCCAATTTATCAACGAACATTTCATATTTATCCTTCAGTTAGGGATTTAAATATATATATTTTTTTTTAATTTGGATTATAGGTAGGAATTTAATAATTATCTTACATCGTCTGCAAAGGTTAAATTTAAAAGTATAGTAAAAAAAGCAAAACATTTTAGTAATAGTATGAGTAACATTTTTAATTTCTGCAATTGGCTTATATACAAAATGTAAGTTTACTTTGTTAGTTGAAATGTAATTACCTATAAGAATATTTTTTTATTTTCAAGTCTCATTTATAGTTCAGTTTCGTTTGCATGTTTAAGCTTTTTAAACCATGTCAGTTTGATTTGATGAGCAGATAAGTTTGCAAAACTTGTAGCAGAATATTGTTAAAACTTAAAAAAAGGTGTTCATCATTTCCTTTTGATGTTACAATTGATTAAAATGTTTTATTATATTTCAATTCCTCACGCAGTTAAAAGTGGTTAAACAAAGTTGCAGGTTAGTACTCGAAGTCGCAATTATACTCGTATGTATGTATGTATATAATTATTCATTGCCCATATACTAAATCGAACAATTTTTCTATTCTATTCTCGCTTTTGATCAGATTTTTAATTTATTCCACTTTTTATTTTATTGTACTGAATTTGAAAAAATGAGAATGTGAAAGGACATGAATTGTCCTAGTTGTTTATGCAACAGGTAGAAGGTAGTACGGACACGTCTACCAGAACTCAAAAACCCAAGTAGCTGGAATTCAGAACATTTTTTTTTGCTTATATTTTTACTTTTTGGTTTGTTGTCATCTATTGACAATTGATATTTATAGTACATACTTTGAATAATGGAAAATACGGAATTATGTTTATACAGAATAACGACCAGTTATGTTATTGTTAATTAATATTTTGCAATGCATTCAATTTGAAAAGTCGTTATGAAGTTTCACTTCTACCACTAGTAGTGAGTTGCACATGCTCTGTTCTTTAAAAAAAATGAGATTAGAAAATGTTAACAATTCAACAACCGATACCCTAAGCTCTATACAAACATTTTTTACTAAAATATGCTACCGCAGATGAAAAATTCAAAGAATCAAGTCCAAGTGATCAAACTAGAGCCTATAGTGGGGCAAGTTGGACCTGTGTGTTGGGTTAATCGGACCAATATCAACTAACTAAAGCAAAGTAAATAAAAATACCCAAAAATACAAAATATGTTATTTGAAACAGTGGAGCTAGTTAGACTACCTGGTCCATCTAGCCCATCACCTGGCTCAGAACTTATATTTCATCATACACATAATTTTACTTAAAAAGTATTCAATAAAACACACAAAGGATAAAAACGCTATATTACATTTTTAGAGCTATTGTTTTTCCAATTCCTGAATCTTCTTCCCTTCTTCCCCTGAAGTAAAGAAATAAGCCCAACTCCATTTCAACTTTTTCGTTTTTTAAACCGGATCTATTATACCAAGTTGTCTCCTTATTTCTTCATTCGGTATTCTTTGAACTAACAGTATATTTAGCAGATTTCTTTCTACTTTGGCTTGACAAATACATATGTATCAGCAAGTTTGAGTATAATGTATGATTAATGTTCATTCAATTAAAAGGTCTAAATGGAAAAACAGCTTAAGTCAGCATAATGTTTTTTTTAATGTTGAAAAAAAAAATTATTTTGGAAAAATAGCTTCATTGACCTTCATGCTATTTTCCTTACAACTAAATTAAAACAGGCTTCTTTGCATTTAAGACGTTATTCCAAATGCGCTTTCGAAAATATCGTCGCCGTTTAAAAAAAATTACGGTTGTGTTAGTCAAATAACTTATTTTTTAATATTTTTTAATTTTTAAATTCTTTACTGCGGTCATGCCGACTTAAATCATTTTTGTTAACATTTAAAAAATAGTTTTTTTCTTACAACCCTGTGTAGTGTGTAATCGGCTTTTCCATCGCCTATGTCAGCTGGCAGACAGTTTTTCAATTTGTAACACTTTCTGAAAATAAACTTTACTATGGCGACAACAAGAGAATGGTCTCAAGGTCTTAACCAGACGCAAAAAGTTGAATAATTGTTTAATATTGGCAATAATGAAATGATAGCAGATCTATGAAATTGTGTTGCGTACAACTTAATTCTTAAAAATCATATGCTCGATTGTTAGTTTTTTTTTAACCAAAAGAGTTCGTTTGAGACTACAATGTTTGCAAAATTGATGAGCGTGATAAATATATTTAGAACTCATTATTTTTTTTTATAAATTCAAAACACAATCGAATGTCCCGGAGTGTTTTAAATCACATTTATTTATCTAAATATGACGTTAAGTACTTAAAGTCAGTATTAAACAAAACTAAATTAAATAAAGTACATATCTATAACATTTTAATTGGGGTAAATAAATATTACCGAGTGATGAGTATAAAAGATTTCCGCAATTATGTTTCTTATGTAGTTATTCATCTAAAGTTCTTCTAAATGTATCTTTTGGGTTTTATGGTTTATGTATTTCTTCCTCTGATAACAGGATTAATTCTCAACAGTGGAAGTACTAAAAATATACTAACAACTGTAAGATTATAATCTTTGAAATTTAAACTAACAGTCATTTTTGTTAATTAAGTAATTTTTTTAGGGGGCACTTGTCAAGAGACATGGTTATCCATTTGAAAAACACACTGTTCGAACCGAAGATGGATATATTTTAGAGCTCCATCGTATTCCTACGTCCAGGCCTCGTCCTCCAGTTGCTTTCCTGATGCATTGCCTCTTGTGTTCATCCAGTGATTGGGTCGTTGTAGGGCGGGAAAATTCCTTGGCTTACATTCTGAGCAATGCTGGTTATGATGTTTGGATGGGTAACGCTCGTGGAAACACTTATTCCCGCAAACATATCAAATTCAACGCAGATGGGCTTTTTGATGACAAATTTTGGAACTTTTCGTGGCATGAAATCGGCGTCTATGATCTACCTGCTATGTTGGACTATGTTCTGAACAAAACACGAGTTCAGCAGCTAAGGTATTTTGGTCATTCTCAGGGAACAACAACATTCTTCGTGCTGAATTCTATGAAACCAGAATACAATAAGATTTTCAAGTCAGCTCACTTGTTAGCCCCAGTGGGGTTCATGAGCAATGCAGATAATAAATTTTTGCGACTAGCTGGTTCACTTGTGGGTCGTTCGAATCTCATTCAAAATGTTCTTGGTTCAAGTGAGTTTAGGCCTAGAAAAAGCCTAATGACTGCTGTTGGTAATGTTTTGTGTACGGATTCATCTGAAAATCAAGTGTTATGTGAAAATACATATTTCCTAGTAGCTGGATTCACCAATGAAACTGTCAATAATGTAAGTTTTCTCAATTGTCATTCCGACTTTCGTTTTAAACCTTGCAACTCTCTTTTCCAGACAATTATACCAGATCTTATGGCTTCAAATAGAGCTGGATCATCAATTAATCAAATTTTACATTTTGTACAAGAATTTGTTTCTGGCCATTTCCGGCAGTTTGATCATGGTGTTCTCAAGAATGCTGGGATATATGGGAGTTCAAAACCCCCAGATTATTGCTTGGAGAATATTAATGTGCCAATTTTCTTCTACTATAGTTTAGCTGATAATTTTGCTTCGAAAAAAGATGTTATTAAATTAAGCAAGAAATTGAAAACATTAGTTGGAAAATTTGAAAATCCAATTGAAAATTTTGATCATTTGGCGCATATGTACTCTGCGAATCTTGCTGAAAAAGTCCATAAATATGTTATGAGAGATGTTGCATCAATAAAATAATGTTTCTTTCTCTCTTTCCCTTTAAGGGAAATAAAGTTCTTAAATTAAAAAAATTAACTCAAACCCAAGACAAGGTGGATTACAGTGATTTATTTTATTTATTATTTCGATAGCATGAATTTTTGTGCCGCGTTCAATAATTTTTTTCTAAATAGTCGTAAAAATCACCTCTCTTACTCTAAGATCATATTTTAAAATAAAAATGCCTTTAATCTTCTGTTAGTTTATGATTTGGGCAAGAATTTTGACACAAGCCGTGCGAAAGCTAATAAAAAATAATAACAGATAAAACTCCTATAACTAGAATGTACCTACCTAACGCAGAAATTATTTTTTATTACGGCTCTGCTTGTGGGCATTCCGACTTAGTTGAATATAAATAACATATAATAAATTATTATAAATGCAATAAAATAATATGGTACATAGTAAAATTTCTTTTTACCACCAGTGAATTTAATTTAAATGGAAAGATATATTTGGATATTGGAATTTGATCGGAGCTCTATTAAGATAAAACATTTTTTGTTTATAATATTATTTTTGTTTTCCTTTTTTTAAATATTAGTTATGAGAATCATAATATTTCAAATGAAAATAATAAAAAAATATATAGGTGTTTTTTCGAGTACACTGGTATCTACCAGTACTTTATGTAAAAGAAGTTAAAATCTATTCACATGTTACTTTTGTCGTGAAGAGTTCGTCGATATTTCTTCTTTCTTATTCGATCAGGCTTTTTTATTCTTGCAGTCGTATTTCACCTTGAAAATTAAATAAGACCGCGATTCAAAAATTATATGACAGTGCGCGGCCTGTTCGTACTTTTCGATCGCGGACTTACTTCATTTTCAAAAGAATTTGTTCACTGCAGAAGCTTTGTAGACCAGAATCATAAGCCATTTGGACCTGATGTCTCCCGTCTTTTTTTCAGAAATCAGAGGGTATCTCGTGCGGCTCATTCGCTTTTGAGGAAAAAATGTATGTGGTGGGAAAAAAAATATTTTCGTCAAAAAAAAAAATTATTTTGTAAAACTCCAAACTCCACGATAAAAGTCGTAGCCGTTTTTTTTTTTTGGGCAAGGCACTCACGGGAAAGGTGTATTCAACTCAAAGTACAACCAAGAAGGTCCGACCAAGATAGCGTTTTTGTATAGTTTGTACTAAAATTATCGGTTGGCATCCCTTTTTTTTAAAGCTGCAATTAGACTTATGTATAAACTTACGTGAACTTTCCGTAACATAAACAAATAATAAAATAAACTAAAAAAATGCATTGCTATCAGTCCTAATTTTTCTATGTTTAGGTTTATAAATTTGTTTACAATTTTAGTTTATTAAGTTTATTCGACATTGAACAAGCATATAACTGGAACCCCTAAATTAGAATTGCAATTTAAAATGCAAATTCAATTAATTGAAATGTTTCTAGTGAGAATTTTAGTGACCCGATAAGCTTATTTTTTTGTCAATAAAATTCTAAAAATTCTTGAACTCCTGGAATCAAGTCATAACTTTATAAATCATTTCTGCCCCCCACTAAGAGCTTCGGGTATTAAAAAATACTTAATAATGATTGCCACCAATTAACTGCAAGAAATTCTTATCACACGGTGACCGAAGATAAATCTATCCGCACAAATGTTGTGCACACGTTTTTTTTTTTAAATTGAGATAAACATTGAAATGAAACAAAGTATAAAAGAATTATGGTATTCTGAATTCAATATCATTTAATTTAAAATAATAAACAATGAAACAGTCTTGGATAATTCTGGCCATTTTGGTTCCTTTAATATCTGGTGCACCACCACAAGAAAAGGCCAGTTCTGTCACAACGGTATATAATAATATTTTACATACAAAGAAAATAATTTATTAATTTTTGTTTAATTTTTCATTTCCAGCAAAGTCTGGTTGAAAAACATGGTTATCCCTTTGAGGAGCATTCTGTTCAAACATCTGATGGATATATTTTAGGTCTTCATCGAATTCCTTATTCAGCAAGAGTCGAATCCGACGGACCACGTCCAGTGGCCTTCCTAATGCACGGACTATTGTGCTCTTCCAGTGATTGGGTTTTACTAGGAACTGAAAATGCTCTGGGCTACATTCTCTCCGATGCTGGCTATGACGTTTGGATGGGCAATGCCCGAGGTAATACTTATTCCAAAAAGCACGCCACATTGCACCCATTGCTGCCAAAATTCTGGAAATTTGATTGGCATGAGATCGGTATGATTGATTTGCCAGCTATGATTGATTACGTTCGTTATGAGACAGGTGAAGACCAAGTTCATTACTTTGGTCATTCGCAAGGGACCACATCATTTTTGGTCCTCAATTCACTTAATCTAAAATTCAAGAGTCGCATTAAGTCAGCACATTTGATGGCGCCAGTTGCTTTTATGGACAACATGAAATCACCATTAGTAAAATTGGCTGCTCATTTAATGGGAAATCCAAAGAGTTGGATGAATATATTTGGAAATTTGGAATTTATGCCAAACACTAGGATAATGGAATTGCTTGGTCAGAAAGCTTGTCAGGATACCTCAAAGTATCAGTCCTTGTGCACCAATGCGATATTTCTCATGGCTGGATTCGATAGTGAAAATATGAATGCTGTAAGTTGCAAGCACTCTGCATTTGAATTTAAAGGTTAATCAATTGTAATATAAAACCAATCTTTTCAGACGCTTATTCCCGAAATCCTAGCAACAACTCCTGCTGGAGCATCAACCAATCAGATTTTCCACTACCTGCAAGAATACAATTCGGGTAAATTTCGTGAGTTCGATCATGGAAAGTTGTTGAAGAAACCGAAGGATTATCCAATTGAGAAGATTGATGTGCCGATCTTTTTGTACTACAGTGAAAACGATTATATGTCTTCTGAAGTGGATGTAAATAAATTGATGCGTAAATTGAAAGAATCAACATTGATGGGAGCCCATAAGGTTCCTCATCCGAGATGGAATCATTTGGACTATCTGTGGGGATTGAACATTAACGAACAGCTTCATGACGCTATTATGGAAGATTTGAAAACAATAAATGGATATTGAGAATTATAATATGAATATTGGATATTTTCTATGCTGTAGAATTTATTTGTTTAGATTTTTTTTCTATGTGAACTGAACTTGAATGGATGTCTTGTGTATTTGGAAAAACTTAAGTGACGTACAGTGCTTTCAGCGCAAAAAAATCTTTGAAAAAATTAATGTTTCTCTCACTTAATCGGTTTCGAAGTTTGGGAGAACTGACCAAGTTCTTAAGTTGATTTAAGCAATAGTTCCTTTGCTCAAACTACGAGAACTTCTTTTAATTTTTTCTTAAAAAAGGTTGTTCATTTATTTGTATATCTTCTAATAAGTTAGTTTCAGGCATATAATTTCATAATTAGTTCTTTTTATTGCCAAATTACCTCATAAGTTTTTGTGCTTAAAAGTTTAGAGTTCACTAAAAAATTTTGGTTGTGTCACATTCCTCAAAAAAATTTTGCCATGTTTGGATTTGGAGTTGTTGATTTGCAAAAAATTTCGAACATGATATAATTTTCCTCGGGGACGTTGTGGAATCATTATTTTTAGCTACCTCAGATTACGTAAGTATAGATGATATAGTTGTGATGAAACTGTTGAATGAAAGCTAAGTATGTCTTTAATGCCGAGTTTTTGAGTGCCGAATTAAAGCAGAGGTAATTAATCCTGCAAATTAAATGATCATGAATGCAGAATGACCTAAAAAAATCGTTAAAGAAAAAATAAATTCAAGTTAATCAAAAATTAACTCGACATATTTGGTGAGTTAACTGGGTGAAAAACTGGCTCTAATCGGAAAAGCTTTCTGGAACACCGTCTAAAAAATTATCTCTACAAATGGAAAGGTTGAGGATATGATTTTATTGGCACGTGACCCAGCATGCACCTAAGTTAATTTCTTTGGTCACAGATTTATTTATTTTATGGCAGAAAAAATGGTATTCCATTTGCAAATGCAAACTATTTCCGGATCAAGGAATTGTCATCCTAAATCAAGAATCAGTCAAATTTAATTTAGGTTTTTTATTTCAATTTTAAGATTTTTTAAGAAAAAAAATAAAAAATATTTTATTTTAAGCTCCGTTTATTATTTTTTCTCTCTGTTTTACTTTTTACTGTTCTCCTTAGCGGTCATGTTGTTTAGAAGGTTGGGGAAATATGTAAAAAGTTTCATGTGAAAAGAAAATTGAAAAGTTGTAAATATTAAAAATTATATTTTTTAACATACATATGTACATCGATCATTTACTAAAATAACACTATATCATAAAATAATAAGATTTTGAGAAAAATATACGCATAAGTAAGAGGTAGATATTATTAATTCATCATTTGAGCGTCTTATTCTGTTTTCACTTTTTTCAAAGCCTTTACATGATTATTCTAGTATATCTCGAAGAAATAAATTTTGAGTTATGAGGCCGGTAATGCAGCAAATTAATTTTTCCCATATAAAACTGCCGATCCGACGCCGAACGTCCTTATGGGTGCCCAGTTAACATCAACATTAAGAGCTTAAACTTTCCAGCGATTTTTTCTAATTTATTTGCATGAAGGGTTCAAAATTAAACATTAGAAGACCACCCTAATGTAGATACATATATGTACATATGTATGTATCTTTAATAATTGATTTTATTAGATAATCAAGAAATTTGTATTTGTGTAAATACATGAGACCCAGTTAGTGATTCGTTTGGAATGATCAAAATTTGTTTATAAAATACAAAAAACCTCTGGACACATACGTTCCACAACATTTCTATTGCCCATCGAAATTGAATTGGTTGATATTCAAAAGCTAAAGTTCAAATTAGATTCGTAAAACTTACAGCGCATCAATATCAAGTGACCTTGACGAGACTTCTTCGCATTATAAATAGGTTTATAACCATAAGGTATAGTATATTTTAATTCATTCAATGCAAATCAAAATATTTTATCAACTTTCAACATTCATTTTTTTTAACCATTTATCTTATGCTTATTTTATTAATAACTTTGTTTCTGTGAAGTCAAATAAAACTTAATAATCAGTCTGTTCAAAGGCTTTAATAATATTTTATCATTTTGGAACACATTTCGTTGGAAATGAGAAGGTTTGTTAGTTTACAGTCTGTCCAGACTTACCGCCGGAAAAAAAAAACTATAAATACTACTCGTATTTCACTACATTGCATGTTAATCGTGTCAGAAATTTTAATCTTAAATAACGTGAATCGCGGTTTCAAATCGCGCTTAACAATGATGCATTATTATAGTCTTAACTGCGACTAGATGTGATTGACGGGGCAGAGTGATTCAAAATTCAATTGTGCTATTTCGTAACTTGTTTTAACATTTTAATAACTATTTTAACCTAGACAATGGATTGTATTGCAATTTGTAATAATTTGAATGTAATGGCATAATGTTTAATAACTTTATTATTTTTTTTTTAAATTCTAGATTTAGTTTGATTTCGTTTTTCTTAATAATCAGGCAAAGTGGGTCTTGCTTGCAGAGTTTAGAAGAAAAAAAAAAAAACTAAATGAAAAATATGCAAATTTAAATTGTCATTTTGTTGATTCACTCGTTTAGATGCAAATAAATACTTCAAAGTTTTTTTTTGTCTTAGGTAGTTAAATTGTTGTTGTTTTGTGTTTCAAGAGTGATTTAATTTGTTATTGTTAAAGTCTTAAAAAAGATGTTTTTATCACTGGTTATCAGATTCGGATTGTTATAAAACTTGTAATGATTAAACTATGTCTATATGTGTCGCGTGTCTTCAAGATAATTGACCTTGAATTTTGATCTACAAAAATAAAAATAAAACCAAATTCAACTGCTACTGACTTGGAATACACTTTTAATAGTTTATGTGTTTTTGTTTTATTACACCTCAACTGTTTAATTAAATCAAATAAGGAACAAGTAAAAAATGTTTTCATTAAAAAAAATATTATAGCCCATCAAAAAGATATTAAAAATAATCATATTAGGATTATTCGATGGAATAATTGTTATCACGTCTTGTTATGAACTCCTGTGTTATACATATACCTAATATAAAAATAATTAGCCTACTATAAAATTCTTCAAGTTTTGTAGTTTGAATTTGAATTTTTTGAAGATAGTACAAATTGTAGAGTTATTATCGTTATCGCCTAACTCATGTCAGAAACATGCATTCCGAGATTTTATATCTTTTCTGAACTTCTTCTTTGTGAACAAAAAAGGCCGAACTAAATTAATGAACTAGTTCCTTCAAACGAACGAGGTGAGCTAGTTGACCCTGATCCTGATTCGTTTGGATTAGTTCATTTGTGTGCAACAAAGGACATAGGTACACCAAGCCGAAACCACCGTTACACAGTATGATAAGATACCAATAAGTGAACTGGGTATATCTTATCACTAGTTCTTGTTCTTTAGTAAATTAGTGAACTAGAGAACGGTTGAAATATAGAGAACTACCGAACTACAGAATTTATCAACTCCTAGGAACTATAGAAAAGATCCTGACAAAATAATGCAAGGAAAAAATATTTTTTACAGGGTGACTGGCAAAAATGTCAAATTCGTTGTTCCTTCAGAATATATTATTTTACCAATTTTGCTGTTTTAATTTTATTAAAATAACTCAAGGAACAACAAAGTTGATTTTTTTTTTTGAAAGCACCCATTAAAACTATTTTATATTTTATAATTAAATCTTATCTTCTAACACCTGTGCTAGATCGCATCTCGTAACTTAGCCTTTCGCAACTTTGTTTTTCGTAACTCTGTTACTATTTCTTCGTCACGCAATATGGACATGCAAAAAATAAAAATAAATAACTTTTTTTTTCACTTTTTGGCTTATAAATCGAAACTTTTATGAATGATGTCCGAGTAGGTAACAACTACTACGAATTACATATATGTTAAAGATTTTTTCTCTGCCGGGTGTTTCGTTTTCTCACGAGTAAATTAGTTGAAGTTTCAAAACTTCAATTTTAATCCATGGATTAGTTAACCTGAAAGAGAATAAAATTTGAGGATTTACATTTTAATGTTGTTTTGTGTTGCACAGGTTTTGCTATATATTGATATTATTATATTGAAAAAGTTTTGGTTTAGATTCACACCATTTTTAGAATACCATATGTCAAAATTATTAAATGAAATACTTTTAAAAATGTTCATATCGTCTATTAATAAAAATAGAATCTCACTACTAAGTATGCATAAAGGTACATCATCAATAGCATATATGTATAAAGAGGAAGGGTCCTAAGTGGCTTTCCTGTGGAACACCTGATTTATTAGCATCATGAAGCTATAATCAATTCCAACGAAAACCTTTAATAAAATAAAAAAAATAGTTCCATGCGAAAGTTGTCGAAAAGAATTGGAATAGACAGTATAAATAAAGGCGAGCTCTTGTCCACGTTCTAGTGCAGTTGAGCACTTGTGCATCAAACTAGTTTCTGAATGTAACCATGTTGTTGTTTTCAAGAAGTATGCACTACTACTCCTTAACAATATTCATTTGCTCCATGTTTTTTTGTGTTATTTAAATTTTGTTTTGTTTATTTAACGATTTATCTTTTATCAAACAATCTTATTTTATGACTGATTTTCAAAATAAATATAATAGAGTTGTAAAAAGATAAGTTTTATAAGATACATAAAATATTTTTATTTAAATTAGAAATTATTATTTCTTACGATATTTTATAATTCAACATAAGTTTATCAATCTACATATATTTAAATTTTTTTCTTTTTCTAGTTAAAAGTAAAGGACAAAGATACCAGAACCAGTAGTTCTACGTTTAGATACAATTTGTCAAATAACCCAAGAAGTACCATGTTCCATATTGCTTAGTTCTGTTTTATCAAAAGTCACACGATGAAAGGCATTTACGAGCAAACTTCGTTGCTCTTGATTATCTCGATATCTATTGTTAGCACCTTAACAACGGTAGGTTAAATAAAACGAGATTCACAAAAAAAAAAAACTTAAAAAACTAATAATAATCATTTAGGAAGATCGAATAAAAAAACATGGATATCCTGTTGAGAGGCACCAAGTTCAAACAAGGGATGGATACATTTTAACAATGTTTCGAATTCCATATCCACGGCAATATAACGGAAACTTACCCAGGCCTGTCGTGTTCCTACAGCATGGTCTTTTAAGCTCTTCTGATTGTTGGATATTGAATGGCCCTGGCTTAGCATTGGCGTATATGCTTGTCGAAGATGGATACGATGTTTGGCTTGGCAATAATCGTGGCAATACCTATTCCAAACGTCACGTTTCATTTTCTTTATATTTTCAACGATTCTGGAATTTCGATTGGCATGAAATTGCCATTTATGACATGCCAGCGATGATAGATTATGTTCTTTACACAACAGGTGAACAGTCATTGCACTATGTGGGACATTCTCAAGGCACTACAGTTCTCTTTGTTATGACATCGTTGATTCCTAGTTTCAACTACAAAATTAAATCAGCCCAACTTCTGGCGCCAGTAGCATTCATGAATAATTTAAGAGGACCATTTATTGAACTTGCAACTCCTCTTCTAGGACTTCCGAATGGATTGGTGGAACTTTTTGGGAGTATGGAATTTCTTCCGAATAATTTGATTTTGAGAACTCTTGGTGATCAAATGTGCAGAGATGACTCTATTACTCACGAAGTTTGTTCAAATGTCATTTTCTTGATATGTGGTTGGAATAAAAATAGTTTTAACAAGGTAAGGAGCTTTCGGTTCACAATTTTGAAGTTTGTAAAGAGAATGAATTCTCAATTTTACGCTGATTTTGATAAATGCGTAGAACTGAACTAAAATGTAAACTCTAGTGATAGTTACTTACATTGAGTACGTGTTTTTTTTTGATTTTCCAGAATACCTAATATTAATTTTGTACTTTTATATTTTTTTTTCCAATAGACTCTTTTGCCAGAAATCATTGACACCCATCCTGCAGGATCTTCAGTTAATCAAATTATGCATTTTCTGCAGGAACGTATTTCGGGGAAATTTCAACAGTTCGACTATGGATTTCTGAGGAATGTTATGGTTTATGGTGAATTTACACCGCCTGAGTATAATTTGAACAATGTTAAGGTCCCTACGTTTCTGTATTATGGGGACAATGATTATTTAGCACATCCTGTTGATGTACAAAGATTAATGAGTTACTTACCAAATGTCAAATATTCATACAGAGTTCCATATAAAAATTGGAATCATTTGGATCATTTGTGGGCAAATAATGTGAAGGAGATAATTTTTGACCGATTGCTAGAGAATGTAAATATAATGGAATCGCTTGCGAAAAAAGGTTGATATTGTGGTTTTTTATTTGTTTGGAGTTTTTTTTTTTAATTTAGATGCTTGGGTGCTTAGTGACAAGAAAATTTATGCATTTATAAGGCTTTTGTTATTTTTTGCATACAATTTATCAAAAACTCCTTAATTTTAAATACGTTTTCTACAGTTTTTAGAGATTTTTTTACTTGCTTGCATACAAAATACAAAATCAAAAATTGAAAAAAAAATTAACGTCGTATGAAACAAATATCCAAAGAGTTTTTTTTTTAATGGCAATAGAACTGTGGAATATGTCTTTAACGGTGACATTAATTCAATTTTCATAAGCAAATTCAATTAATTATTTAATTTTAAGACAACTATTATCACAAAAAATAAAAACATTAAATATTACATGATTTGTACCGCAATAGAAAAGTTTCTTTATAACAAAATCAACATTATTATTTAAATTATTCTTTGTAATTATTATACTTACATAAATATGAACTTATAGTGTGTGCGAAATGATGTCTATCAAAAAGTTATAGTCAAGAAGAGTGTGTTTCAATCGAGCAAATCATATAAAAGAAGCTCAACATCATCATATTTTCACGCCCAAAATTATATGAGATAGAATTTTTACAGGTAACTAATTTAGTTGAATTAATTTCTCATGCAAAGATAGTTCGAAATTAAAAAGGTGTCCGTGATATTAAGATTTAAAATACTGAAAAAATATATATATCCATTACGCTAAGGGGTACGTTTTTTGACATCCCATGCAAATCTCTTAATTTAAGTTCTGGCATGACAATGTTCCGGAATAGCATTTTTTCTGAACCTTTAGGAGGCGACCCGAAGATAAAAATTACTTTTCTCATCGTTGGTTGTAGAAAAAGATGACTCGTGGAACAATACAAATCGAAACTGTCATCTTTTGGATGAGCTGTCTTTGGTTATTAAGACTCCATTACAAAACCATGAAATAATGGTTTCATTTACAACGCTACCTTACTTAACTATTAATATCGAACTACATCGTTAGCCCATCATCGTTATTGAACCTTATGCCCACTTGTTGATGTGGACTCTACGTTATCCGTTCAAGATTTTCGTAGTATTTTTTTGAATACCATTATCTAAATTCATCACAAGTCATTTAACAGCCTGACAAATATTGTTTAGTAAGAACATCATAATATTTGAAGAAAAATAAAATACAATAGCTAATTCAAATCGATTCATATTGCTTATACTATAGTATAAAAAATGTTACCAACGTTACAATAAATTTCCAAAACAAATGTCCCAGTCAAACAAAATCACACCACAAAGGACATTTACAAATTGATACACGTTGATGTTTTAATTTATAGACAGTACGTGGCCGGTAGGAAAGTTTATTGGTCACATTTTATTATTGTCCAGTATCAATAAATTTTATTTTTCTTTTAATTGTTTTTTTGAGAAAATAAGGAAAAGTAATATCATATTTTTGGAAAAGAACATAAACATTAAGAAGCATTATGAAGAACGAACAAGTTGTTGTTGATTATTGGAAGATGTTTAAAACATCTGGACTGTTTTTATTGCTTGCGTGTTCCGGATATATTTTGATTAAGTGAGTATAACTTTTTGTCGTTTTATTCTCTCCTTTCGACCTCCCTCGAAAAACAGTTAAGGATTTCATAAATAGAGAATTGTGTATCTTAATGCTTAAATTAAAGCAACATTATTATGGATAGAAAATGGCTGCAACTTTATAACTGCCAAAAAAAAAAAATATTAATAGACCTTACATCGGTTCATCTACAATTCTACAGCACACAACACCCAGACTTAATGGAGTCCTGTTTGCGTTTAATGACAGGCTATAATTATAAATACGCACTATAAAATTTAGGTAACAGCTCGACGCAACAACGTTTTGTAACATTTATAAAATTACCGATCAGGTACCCATTCAAAATAGTTTAGTTGACAGTTTTTTTTTATTAATACCAGATAGAGTTAAGCCGATTTGTGGACACCTTTACCTAGAAATACTTAGCCCAACGGAATATTGACAATCTCAAGTCAAAATGTATTGAACTCTCAAATAAAGGGAAAACTTCAATTCAAAAATTTTGATAAAAAACTGGATTATAGTCGGTGATGGTTTACGTAGAGAATTTTGTTTAGATTTAATAGAGTAATTTATTTAAAATATTTAAAATTTAAACGCGTAGGGTTCAAGAGACATGTATTTTGTTTTAATTTTTTTTATTTAACGAAAATATTCCTTTTTATTTCAACTAGTAAATTTTTTTAAAGTGCTTCCCGTCAATTTTAATTTGGTTAAAAGATAGGTTTTACTAAAAACAATACTGTTATTAAAATTTAAAAGATTTTTGGTCTCCATTTATAAATGTATAAGTTGCGGCCATTTTATCAACGTAATTTTCAGATATGTATATAATAATTTGATTGCTTATAAAAAAAAAAATATTTGACATTTTGTTCGAATTTTTAATACCGCTTAATAAATAACCTTGAGTGCGATTGATTACTCTATGCTAAAAATGTACATTTTGAATAGAATTTCAAACTTTAGCAGAGATATGGAGCTATTTAAGGCCACCTTCCCCTACAATCAAAATACTCAAATACTCAAAAAAAAAAATTAATTTAATGAAAATAATAGTTTTGGTAGTTTTCAGTTTTCTCAAAAATTAGAAGACATAAGTCAACGAATTCTAAAAAAAAAATTATGTTAACGTATAATCCTAAAGTTTTGAAAAATAACACTTTTAAATTATGTTTTGTCCAATTTGGACTTAGAAACAAGATTTTTTAAAAACCATGTTTGTATATAGGTATACCTACATATTTTACTCGATTTGAAAACAGCTAATAAAACAGATGGCTGGCTTAAACAATGTACATACATATAATATTTACTTAATTGTAATAATTTATAATAGGTACCTACGTAATTTTTTTTTTCTAAGCAATTTTTCTACAAAAAAAAAACGTTACCTATCAATTTTCGTTGCCAAAATTGTCTAACTCATGTCGTATTTTTTTCTTTATTTTATTTATTGAGCAATTTTTTTTGACGAATTTGTTTTTGCCAGTTTTTGTTAATTTTTTTTCTACAGTATTTTTTGATAGAATTTTTAGAACTTCCAGCTGCACATATTCCTATTTCCTTCCTATAGTTTGGGAACTCGTAGACATCATGGCTATGAATACAACAACAGTCTGCCACTCCGGTTCGGTATCGGTCGGTAAAGTCTTTATTTTTAATTGTTTATAAGGCTGTCATTTTTGAAGTGTATAGTCATCAACGTTTATATCACCAACGTTTCTCCCATTTAAAGAATAGGTTCAAAAATACGTAGCCAGCTTTTAGCTTTCGTTTGGTTTTCCTCAACAAAAAGTATTTCCAACTTTGCAGTGAGTTCAACTAACTACGTCTGACATATTTCAGTGATTTTATGGAAATTGTCATCTCTAATACCTACTGTATACAGATGTGCGGCATCTGCACGCATCTCTGCAACTGAAACATGCGTGCAGAATGCAGATGCATACCCATCAAAATTTTGTATGCTGCTTTGTTTTAACTTTTTCATTGAAGAGAAATAGGTTGCTTTGGCACATTATTGGAATAACTTTAAATTATTTTTTTTTCATAAAAAAATATTTTTAAAAAAAATTAACATTGTTTGGCTCATACTATATTATGTTCTTCAAAATATTAGACAATTCATTTCGGGTTCTTCAAATCCGGTTATTTTTGTTGTAGAATAGGCGGCTTCTAGCCATTGTGATAAATTGACGAGCGTTTATGATACATAGTTGTGCCAATAGCAAAATATTTCTACCCTATAAAAATTTCCTTTTCATGAGCTATAGGATTTTGAGCTATGAGTCTTATAACTTATAAGTGTTCTGTGAATACCAACCAACTTCATAAATGGACCTCATCTATTTTTGAAGGCACTTAGAGTAGAGGGTGGGGCTTAGGTTGGACTGAAATAATAATTTAGGATTTAAAAATAGCTATAGAAATATAATTTAGGTATTATCGATGTTTTTTAAATAATTTGCCTAATTTGCACTTGCTAAGCGGCAAGAGGGGGAAAAAACAAACGTTCTATCAAACGAAAACCTTCAAATAACCTCTTATTCGTTTTTGACATAGACATACAGAACATATTCATAAAGTTAATAATAATTATTCTCTTCTATCTCTTCAGAATGGTCCAAGCAGTATTTTGGCTGCCCCACTATCTAGAGAAGAATCAACGAAAACTTGAAGATCTGGCAGCAACATACGCAATCAATTTAAAGGACACACCCGTTGAACAACCCGACGAAGCTTTCGAAGAACATCCCAAAGAAAGTAAACAACAAGAAGTCGAAGTGGAAGAGATCAAAAAGGATAAGTGAATAAAAAAAAACGCATTAGCACACGAAAGAAATAAATTAATAAAAATAATAAAGAACTAATTAATGTTGATTAAATGAAAAAAAGTTTATTTTAAGTTTCTACAATCACAGGCAAATCCTCGGGATCGTCCTCCAGCAATCCCACGAATTCCCACTTCATGGTCTTGGCCAACATCCTCCTCAGTCTCTCAGCACTCACACTCAATCCACTGACTGTTAGATTTATCAAAAGATTGCGAACATCTTTGTAGACGGTGTTGTGTTCGGTCGGTTCCATGAGCTCTTCGGGTAGATGCGGCAGCTGGTGCTGCAACACCTCACTATATTTCATGTAGAAAATCTTGAATCTCTGTACAGCGACTTCGCTATTTGCTAAGAGGTTTAAGGTCTTTCTCCATTGGGCCAAAGATTCCACAGAGTAGCCGATGAGGAACATGACAAATGCTAGCTGCACTTCTTCAATAAGTTTCTCGGGGTTTTCAAAGGATTCCATGAGTCGATCAACAGCTAGAGAGCAATCCATGTAGTGTTTGGTTATCTCCTCAGGCGTTGCATCTTTGGGCACTCGCTCAGGGAGTTCTGTAAATCGGGGGCCAGTTCCTTCGATTGGCTTTAAATTCGGCAGCAGCTCATCTTCACTGGTGATTTTGGTTATTTTTGGCGCTACTCCAGGAACACCACGGGGCCTCTCCGAGTCTGGACAGGATTGTAGTTCAACATTTGTTCTAATTGTAATTAAAGCGGGACGACATCGATTGACTGCCTCCTCGGAAATTGTGTCGGTGAGATGCTTCCAGTCACCGGCAAAGCGATAGTCGTATGGCGCAAGATATTCGTCTAAATCCAGAAGATTTTCACGAATTCTCCGCTTCTCGAGCTCGGGGTCGGCAATTTGCCGTTCTCGGAGCTCTTCATGTTCGTTGTCCCATTCGCGTACTAGAATCTCATTGCAATGAAAATAATGAACAAATCCAACCCGCGGTGCAGAGTCGCCATAAGGACCTTGAGACTCACAGTAGACGTAATGTGGGCCGGGCGGAACCATTTTAACGCCACGAAATTTTTCACCGATTGTGTAGCTACACAAATCGATACCAAATTGCGTTCCGATTGGAACTCCAGCTATGATGAGTATAGCACCTTGGGCGAACAGACGTTTCGCTACTTCCGGATCCAATTCCATGGTTGAGTTGTCAACATTCATTTTAATTTTTTCGTTTAATTATTTTTAAAATTCAAGGGTATGCAGTGTAACTTTATTCTTTTGTTTACTACTGGAAACTGGAGGATGACAAATTACAGAAAACTGACAGTTCACAGCTGCTTGTCAAAAATATTTACTTTATAATTTATCCGTTGGCGCTAAAAGCGTATATAAAGTTGGTAACACAACTATGAAGTGAATGCATTCAATGCACAAAGTTCGTTCACGGAAATATTTTTTTATTTTAAATCCAATTTTGAATCCCAAAACCTAGTTCACAGATCAAATTTAAGCTAGCATTCAAAATTCTCTCCATATTTGTTAGGAATTGAACAAGATAATTTATATCATCAAAAGAACTCGAGTATTTATTTATGAGTATTCACTTAAAATTATGATATGGTTGAATAAGTTTTTTTGCAGGGAGGAGGTGCTTGGGTTAATAATGACTGAAGTGATATTTATTTTTACTAAATAAAGAATATTTTCAAAAAATTTAAAAAAGTTTTGGTCGGTTGCATCAAGTAATTTTAAAAATAAAGCAGGCTTTTAATTTTTTTAAAGTTGTATATTGTTTTTAACAAAAACGTCATTTTAAAATTAAAAAGAATTTTTAATATTGGAACATAAAACAAGTGTTTAGTAAAAAAAATCATTAAAATTGTAGCTTATTCTCAAAGCTTCGAAGTAAAATCCTTTTTTATTGTACTACAAGGATCAAAATATTTAATTCGTGTTTCAGGAATGTTTATGCAAAGATTTTGGAGAATTTTACTGGTTAACCACATCCTTAATCAATTGGTCAGAGTCGATAGATTAAGGGTTTCGAAAATTAAGGCCTTTGAAAACATATTTATTTCTATTGCAAAACACATAAAAATGAAACAAAGTTACCTAAAACCTAATTTTTATTTCACAGTGATTTCATGTACATTTATTTGCTTATTGTATATATTTTATTTATTTCTTGACTTTAATAAATTGCTCCAATATAATTAAAAACAAAAATCAATAATAATAACAAAACCATGATATACACACATTTAATAATATTTATAAAAACGCAGACTACCTAGTACCTACCTACCTACTTACTCATAAAGCCATCCATATTATCATTGTTCCTTTTTGCCTTCACAATTGTTAACCTTTCCTCAGGGTAGGTATATTTGTAATAATATGCATAATTACTATATAATCATGTTATAAGAGCATTTCTTGAAAAATAATATAACTGCAAGGTAAACATTAATTTATTCGAAATATTACTATAATGCCAATAGTATTAAATTTAATTTATATATTTTTTATATAATATATCATAATATATTTACGTCACGATCACGAGTATTAATTTGTTTATAAAATCATTCTAATTTAATTTTGTTTTGTATAAATTATCTTAAATATATATAAATATTTATTTATCTTATTTAATTTTTTTTAATTTGGTAAATATTATTTCAAAATTTTTATGATAAATTTATCGCATTTTGGATGTCTCTTTAGTCTATATAATAATATTTTTTGTTTGATACTCTGGTACACTTTTTTATGTATGTACCTATACATATTAATTTAGCCTTAATTGTTAATTTAGATGTTGTTATTTATTAATTTATATTCTTTGAGATAAAAGGATATATATATATAGTGTGGTGTTATATTTTTTTAATTTAGTTTTTTGATTCCAACGAATTTGTTGGAATTTTTTCGAATGAATTGCCAAGATTAGCACGTGCAGTCGCCAGTAGTTCAGGATGTTCAACTAAGGTGTCGGATAAAGCTTGAAGCAAAACATCTGTAATTAAATTGAGAACAATATTATGAATGGATTTTTTACATAATATATCAAATATAAAATATCAAACATTCGACCTTCCACTTGTTTTTACAAAAATCTGTTTTTCAAAAATCAAAAAAAAACATACATATATACAGGCCAGTTCAACCACCGTGGGGTGCCATCTAGCGTCAAAAAAAAAAAAATGAGTTGAACAGTTATAGGGTTTAAAAAATAAAAATTTTGAAGCAGTTTTCAACTTTTGAACTTGATACTAAAAAAATTAAAATCGAAAGGTGCAATACATTAAATGTTTCATTGGAGAATTGAAGAAAAAAGCCGAACTTCTGGAAGCAAACCCAACCTGAATCAGGTTATGAAACGAAATATCGTAACATCCGGATATTCAGTAAGGCTTCATACTAATTTGATTAAGTACATGTTCTTTTACTTAGTCATGTTTTTTTTTTTGAAAAAGTTATCCATATAGTACAGTAAGATTTCATAAAGCAAAATCATGCTATGGAGAGAGATTTGACGTTTTTGAATGTTTCATTATTCAGTTTTCTTACGAGTCTCCATTACTATGTTTATAGGTTAGGGTCATCATGTGAAAGATTATGACGTCATTGTCGTCTAAAACTCATGAAACTCTGATATTTGAATAAACTTCAAACAATTATTTAAATTTATTACTAATTAATTATTCAAAGTATTTTGCAAGTTTATAGCTAGCTTGAAAAAATTTTAACGTAAATAGAATATCTTTTTTTTTTTGACTAAAAAATTAAATTTGAAAAAAAATTTAATTTTTAGAGACACAATTTGATTTCTCGGAGGTTCATCCAGTAGCTTTCACCAAGGTAAAATTTTCTACCATGCCCACATTTTGAAGTTTGGGAGAACTGACCAATTTAAGTCAAGTCTGTTTTATCGGCGAAAATCAATTTTGTATTTTAAATTGCGACGAAAGATAAAGTATGGGCGAAAACTGAACTTGAATTATATGTTATATAAATACATATTTTTTTGCAAATTTTATACTACCTCCTGTTTTAACTGTATACAAAATTTTCAAAAAAATACCACTATTAGTATCTTAAGACTTTTTTTTATGTACCTCCTTCAGTTTATGAAAAAAATAACGAAAAACTGTTTGAATTAAAGTATTACCCTGCAAAGGTTTGTGGTCAAAAATGGTGATTTATACTACCTATAAGGTAAAAACTTTAACGGTGCCAAATAACACTGAATTCTCATATGAATCCTAAATCTGGCTTTGGAAAAGATTGTTTTTTTGTTTAAATTTTGGGTTGTATTGGGGGAAAACTTCTGTCAGATATAAAACCAACCGGACACCTTGATATGGGTAATCATGTCATGAACATAAGATTATCCCGGAAATCGAAAATAAATCTCTGCCATTCAAAGTCCAAACTCAGCTTTGATTAAAACTATTATACCCAACCCTCCTCATTCATGAATATATAGGGTCAAGGTCAGGTCAATCTTTCCAAAAACAAAAAGAGCATACGCAAATTAAATTTTTCCCTTAAGTACCAATCTCCGAAATATTCCACAACCAAATCTCTGTATTTATCTTTCCATCTCATTTTATATTCCAAAAAAAAAACTACCAACACATTATCCCTTATTGGGAAATCTGTTCCCCACAAAGGACACCATAAATCCAACAATATGTGTGTCGCACTGTGTCGCCACAACATAATATCCACCCACGATGTGTATTATGATCCTATCACACATGGAATTATACATTTCGAAATAAGGTTTCCTTCCTTAAATGTATACCACCTATTATACCCATAGTATTAAGAAAAAAAAAACAGTATTTTAAGAAGTTAGTTGGGCAATTCCAGGAATTCGAAAAGAAGAAGGAACAGAAAACATGTAGGTCTTCTCATATCGCGTGTGCTGCTGAACAACTTAGACAATAATTTCTCAGTAACATTAATGACCCTTAAAATACAACAACAACAAAAAAGAAAAAAAATATCATAAAAAGAATATTTGTTTCATCCCTTCACCTTTACCCATCCCAGTCAGCCAATCAGCCAGAGACTTACCTAAAACTTTCTTCTGCAATTCTGGAGATATCATTCCTTGTCTGCCTTCCTCTTCCAAGAAGTCAGTTAATCGCTGAAGTTCCTGTTGAGCTTGGTCTGAGCCATGAGCTAGTGACTCGGAGAACATTACCTGGATGATGATGGACACAATTATTAAATAGACTACTTTTCTTGTCGTCCTGGTACAACATCATCGTTAAGATTTTATTACCTTGCCCAATTGATAAATCACTTCCTCCAAGGAGAATTCTGTGTAAAGAAATTTCGCTATCTTAGCACGACCAGCTGCTTCATCGTGTTCTGTACGTTCTGAAAAGAGATAAAAAGAAGCAAAAATTATTAAGGATTAAAGAGAGGGTGAGAAGTTCATTGTTTATTAATATAGTTTCTTTGGAGCTATAAGTTGACAATGAGTTTAATTCATATTCTTTGTCATAATGGGCAGAGAGTGAAATGAAGTATAAAAAGTATTTTGTCCCGTTTTCCAATTTTTTGAATGGTCTTAATAATGACCGTACTTGCCATACAAATTATTTGAACTTTGAACTTTTTAGCATATTTTTAAGCATATTAAAGCCGATTAAATTGACTAGGTAACCAGATTCGACGATTGGCCGAAGCAACTTAAGGCCCGGGTTAAAGCCAAGGGTAGCCATTTTGGGTAGAAAGTAGATAATATAATTTGTAATACTATTTTAAAGCATAATTAATAAAATTTATAACATATTTGATATTTGTCTTCTTTATTTTCAAAAAAAAATATGTGTAACAGTACTTATGGTACGACTACGTAGAAACCACAGCAGCGCCGCCGCTGTGTTTTTTTTATAATGTTTTACTGTCAAGAAATCAGCCTACAGACTTTTTTATGTACAGACAAAAGTTTTGAGAAAATTGGAATGGACATTTAGTCAAAAAAATTTATAAAACTGTCTTTGCCGCAACCTAGAAACTCATGTTTTGTAGATTGCGGTCGACTTAATAATTTTGTTAAATGAAAGAATACGTCATTACGTCTCTCAGAACTAAGAATGTTTAGAAATATAACAGGTAAATATCTATTTGTATTAAATAGATACAGAGTTCATGAACTACAAATGACAAACATGCTTACACTTATAAACAAAAATATTTCAACTGTCAAAATTGTTGCTATCTATCACTGAAAAGTTATATAATCAACCTGATGCTTTTCAAAGGTTCCAGAATCCCAGGCATCCGAATGTCATCGTGGCTTCATGCTGAAACCTAAAAAGACCAACGAATAAAAAAACCACCCCATCAGGGAATTCGTTTTCAAACTTATAACTCAACTCTGCGTTCTATGAATTTAATAAGTCATCCGTGTGTTGTGTATCCCACGATCAAAGGAACTGCACGTAATGAAAATGTCTTGAAATTGTATTTTGAATTTCATCAAAGTTATCTCATAATGTTGTTTAGGATAAGTTTGAAATTTATATTTATTTTAAGAATGAGAACAAGTTAAACGAAAAATATTTATTTTCAGGACATATGGTTGGGCATATGTATTTTAGTTAATGTATGTAATTAAATTGTTAGGGAACTCTTTTGTTTTTTAGCAAAACAAAAAAAAAACATTTTTCTTTTATTTTGAGATCTGCTCGTACATTATTTTAATATTTAGCTTTTAAAAGTTTTATACGACAACAAAAGTCGCTAAAGTTAATTCCCTGAAGAAAATAATTTGTATCCTTTTAAGTCGTCCCAGGAAATGTAATAAAGTTTTAACAGAAAAGGTGAATGCATTTCAATGTAATTTAACTTTTGGCTATGAAAATGTTGCAAAGTACTTTCTTAGTAAAATAAAGCTATTGAAAAGTTTAAAAACACAAAGGAGAAGACTTGACGTTATCACGTTCAAAATTTAATTGCTTGTATATGAAAGAGGATATCGACTAGAAAATCTTGAAAGTTGTATTTGGTTGGTTGGCTGACAATAAAAAAAAAAACAAGCTGCACACGATCTACAGGTTAAAATTGAATATTTAATCGGAAAAGTTACATGGTGCTTTGTTTTTTAATTTAAATTTGCATTTGCATACATTCGCAATCGTACTCAAGGAAGCTGGTGGCTAACTAACTAAGAAAAGTCATAATATTATGGAAAATAAAAACGTTCGATAGGTATGCAAAACAAATTTATTTCACTATTTTCGTTTACTCGATGTTTTTTTAAAATTCTGATTGACTTCTCAAAAATTGTCAGAACTGTCTTAAAATCGTCTCAAAATCAATTATATGTTCAAAAGTTTCAACGGACATTTTTTTTTGCTAAAATGAATTTCCGAATCTTTTTTTAAATTCTTAATTAGTTTCAAAAATTATGTTTCTCCAACTCCAAAAATTTAAAGAGACTTTTATGTCATTTTCGAAGTGTTTCTTTTTTGTGCAGTACAAAGCCATTGACGAAGTCATCTGTAAAACTTACAACTAATCGCACTTCAGAGTGCGATTATTTTTGACCATTTTTTTAGTTCCAAAAATAATGGTACTTCTCATGCAATTGTTACGACAGGATTAATTTACATCAAGAACGGTTCTAACGATTGTGTTGACATTTTTTTAGATTTTTGTACGTTATTTAAATTATTTTTCTCATGAATGGTTTAACGTTCATCAAATTATTTATGAAATAGATCATATATCTAATTTCAGTAATAATGTATATCAACATTTTCAAAAAAAAAAAAAAATAATTTTTTTTCAAAAATTTGTATTTTTTCGATACGTGAGATGGTATTTTCAGTTTTGAGCTCAAACTCCTTTTTTGACATATATAAATTAATATTCGTATGCTTCAGCCTCTTACCTCTTTCATGGTGAATACTGTTGACATCTTGTAATCGCATATGTGATGGCATACTTTCAATTGTCTTGTCCAAATGTTCATTCAATACCTTGTGATGGCGACCATCACTACCAGGTGCTGCCAAATATTCTCTAGCGACAAGAGACCTTGTTCTTTCAGTAGTTGTTGATAATGGTCTTCTGGTTGTTGTTGTTGTTGATGTGGTAGTTGAAGTTGTAGTAACTGGTACTGGGGTTGGCATCGGGTTTGAATTGTGAGAGTGTTTCTGCATGGAATTCAATTTGTATGATGAATAAAGTACACTTAGTTGAATTGAGCTCTGGGAGAAAACATTCATCCCAAACTCAATGTGATAATATTATATACAACATAGATATATGTAGATAGGTTAAGGTACTAACCTTAATAAAATTGTCCCTCAATTGGTCGGGGAATACTCGATTGGCATAAGAGCTCTGCAAGTACTCGATCCCTAAACGTATGTCACGTAAAAATTTGATAGCATTTTCTCTGGTCATCTGAAGGAAGAGCAAAGTGGAGAAAAAAACGTTAGCCATATTCTTAATATTTGACATAAATAATATAAAACACTGTATCATTAAATAATGTATCGACCTTAAAATAACATTCGAAAAAATTATTGAAGGACTGTCATTTATATGGCACGACAGCTCATATGTGCTTAATGGCTAAGGTGATGGTTTTAGGACTTCCTCGCCGCTAAAGTTAATACCTCTAAACTATTTGTATTTTAAGAGTGTTGTGGGGTGTTCCGATATTTCAAGTTAGAATATAAAGTGCAAGTACACGCTTTACATTCTTACCAATTATAATAGATCGTGTGTACTGGATCAAGCATTTAGTTTTTGATCTTAAGAAAAATTATTTAAAAAAATAAATTATAGCATTTTCGACAAAAATTTTCTTAAGATCATAAAATTCACTGGGGCATATTCATAGTCGTCTGACAAGTTGTTTCTCTGTCTCTTCTAAGCTAACCTGGAGTTTATGTTATACATAGACAATTTAGAACCGGGTCCAAAAGATAAACTGGAGCTCAAACTTGAAAAACGGCTGACTCTTTGACTAAATTGTATTTTTTTTCTATCTGTCAAAAAATGGATTGGATTTCAATAGATTGACAGGCAATAGTACTAAAATTGTAGTAGAATTCCGTTTTTTACTAAACAGAGCTGCAAATTTCTTTATGAATAGCAGCTGTTTCTAAGCTGTGTGTTAACTTTTGACTCGAGGCCAGTTGCAGTATTTGCAGAAACTAATAGTAATTTTATATTTTTGTATTTGTTTTGGTAAATTAAATAAAAATAAATAAAAGTCAATTTTATTGATTACAAATTTCTTAACTGTGTCTTAAAATAATCTCATCATAGAGCTTATCAAATAAATTAATTAATATTAATAGGCAGTTCCCAAATGGATTTTTGGTCGTATTTCCACCTTGTTAAGTTTGACTTTTAATTCAAAAAGGATCTGCGAGTAGCTGCACGTTATAATAAATAACATTCTAGTATCGCCTTTTTTTAGATTATCCAGTTACCTAACACACAATATAAGAACACCTTTCTACGGTCGTTCAATTTTATGTCGTGATTCAAAGGAATTAATTCTTGAACTTGGAAGAAAAACAAAAAAAAAAATAAAACAGAAGTAAGAAAATCGACCAAACACGCATATAAGCGCACGGGCAATATATGTAGCTACATAGAAAAAAGTTAATAATCTAAAAACTATTTTAATCAATTCAGAGAATGTTAAAACTAAGCGTTTTATTTTGCTAACATCAATCACTTTGCAAACAACAAAACAAAAAAAACTTTAAATGCAAGGTAGTTGTTTGTTAGTTTATTTAGGTAGGTAAGGTTGGTTCTATACATTATTCTTGAATAGAAATTAATTTGATAAAATGGCTCCACGTGTAGCCTTACCATCAAAAGTTTTTAGTTTATTTTAGTAAATTATTCACTATGACCCTTCTTTTTATCTGCATTGGGATGGGGATATCCTGTGAATATTGCATAAACAGATGGGTTATTTTATCGGTTGTTGTTATAAAATGTCTTAGATAAAGATGAATAGGTAAGAATGCAGTCTTTTGGAAAGGCAATCTTAATTAATTTGAGAACCAGCTTTCGGAATTGAAGATCAAAGCGCTTACCTACGACGGGGAAGATGCCAAAGACACTTAAGACACCCAGGATGAGACACGCCAAAGACGCTGAAGATATCGAAGACATCCGAGATACCCAAGACGCCGAAGACGAAGAAGACTTTCAAAGCGCCTAGGGAACTAAAGATGTCCAAGACCCCTAACACGACCCTCAAGACGAAGAAGACGCTCAAGTCACACAAATTCATACTTTTTGAGCCCCTGGATAAAAACTATGTGGAATTTAATGCGTTCGATTCCCAGTCTCGCGCATCTAAAAACAGATTTTTTTCACGAGCTTCTGTCTCTTGCAAGAAATTCACAACTCTCCAAGAGTATCACCCCAACCCACCCGTTCGGATTTGGCATAAAATTGGTTGTCGCTTCCATTTCTGCACGCAAACAGAAATGGTTGAGTTTTATAAGTAACTTAAGCTCTAGTTTATCATGATGGACTTTTGTGCCTCAAAATCGGAAATGAGATTTTTATACTTACCAAACCTTGTTCTATAAATTCCTCAACAGCTCTTGCTACACCTGCTTCATCACCAGTCCAAAACACATATTGCGCCATATCAAATGAAGAATATTGTCCATCTTTGTGCTTGAGTAAATTTTCAGCCGTCTAAAATAGTAAAAAAAAAATCAAAATTAAATTTATAATTTTAGTTACAAGAATATAAAAAAAGAAAATCATTTCAACCTAAGAAAAAGCAGCTTTCAACGGTCAAAAGCACTAAGTTAACATACTAGATAATTTGATATAGATATTTTTTTGGCTTTTTACTTTATTTTTTATTCATTTAACTCGCATTAAACAATAACAACAAGCTTCTACTTAAAATGTATATGTTTTTTGACAGTTTTTTTTCCTTTTATGAGCTGAAGCACATTTCATTTTATTTTATTCTTTTTTTTTCTACTTTTTAATATGAAAAGATACAACGGCAAAACGAGTCCTTAGGCGTAAACTCTTCTAAATATAAAATAAACATCAACAAAAACAAAAACTATCTTATGAGCTCCCTTCAACACACACTCTAACAATGTATATGTTACTGTAAAAACCCGAAATAAGAAAATTCTAGAATTTACCGGAAATTCTTAAATTTTTATTCAACTTCGAAGAAAAGTTTTTTTTGTTGATGTAAAGTAGTCTATGGGTTCCAAGGATTTGAAATCCCTTTTTTCCGCTTATGATTTAGTCACCAGACAATATACACATTTTTTTTAACTAACGAATTTTAAGACATAAATGTAATTTTAAAACTTAAATTTACAATATGCATATTATTTAAAGAACACGAAAAGGAACATTTCTTCGTTGCCATAAAATTAAAAAATTAACCAACAAATACTGAAATTTTTTGATTTCGGGTTTTTACAGTAACGAATACACACTACAAAACACAATGAGAACACGCTATTTTGTTCTGAAGAGGACAAAATGAGAATACATAAGAAAAAAAAGAAAATTTTAATCTACAAAACAATTAAAATGAAATTTAAATAAATAAATAAAAACTTTAAACTAAACAAAACAAAAAAGCACTTTTTGCAAATTCAGTGAAACTACAATTAAATAATTCATTGAAAAGAATTTAACTTATCAGGGTGTTTCTTTTGTTAAGGTACACTTTTAAATTGGCAACATTTACGGTAGAATTATGCTTGCTTCTGGCATTTTTTTTATTGTTTCCACCGTTCTTGAAATATGTATATATATTTTTTTTCAGTGGAACAAAAACTTAAATTTTTTTTTTCCTTTTTTTATCAAAAAAACTTGATCTTTCCCTAAGCCAAAAATCGAAAACTTACAAACTGAATAAGAATATTTTTTTTTGCAGTAAAACAGAATATTTAATTTTTTTTTAAATTTTTATCAAAAAACTGGAATCGTTCCCTAAGTCTAGAATACAAACGCAAAATTCAAAAAGGACGTGGGGTATTTCAAAATATAGATAAAGAATAGGCCTATCTTTTAAAATATTTTTTAAGTGTTTCCACTTTATTGGAAATATAGTGAAAGAAAACTACAGAAATTTTATTCAGATAATTTTCTAGAAGTCATCGAAAATATTGTGTATTTTAATCGAAACACCCTGTGTTAAAATATTTCTTCTGCTATCTTTGTGCCAGTGCGAGTGTGTGTTTGTGAGATTGTGTAGAGAGAAGATAGATAGAACCAAATCCAAACTATTTTAGAACAAAACAAAATATAATAAAATGCAAAACTATTGTTTTTAGTTTTTTTTTTTTAGTATAAGAACCTTCAAAGGCATCACGTTCATTGAACGACGTTCCGGTCCGGGTTTTGTGGCTTCCAATTGTGGAACAAAAGTGTCGCCAACTTGTTCCTTCTCATTGGAGTTCACAGACACTGATGTGGACGTAGACGAAGAAGACGACAGATTAGAATTATTATTATTTTCCTCAGAGTTCTTACTTGGCATTGGATTATTGACCTGGTCGTTGTTGGAATCAGCTGGTGGTAGAACACCGGACGTTTCAATTGATTGCGCCGATGGGGGTGATGTGATAATTGACTCGGGAATGTTTTCATTTGTTGTCGGAGATGTAATAATTGTTGTTGGGACAATTGTGGTTGTAGAGGTGGTTGTTGATGTTGAAGTTGATGTCGAGGGAACTTCTGGATTTTGGCCGAAAGCTAAACGTGCAGCTCCATAGAATGGCTGGAAATTGAATTCATTCAAAGTTGTCAGACTTGTGCAAGGACGTAGAAGAAGAAGTTTGTTTTTAACAAATTGAACAGAAAGATAAACAAAAATCAATGAACTACATCATTGTTTAAAAAAAGAAAATATTACGTACACGCCATAGTGGACCGATTGAAAGAAAACTTTTACAAGAATCATATTATTAGAAAACAAGACAAATTGTTTCTTGTCGACTGATAAAAAATAAATAATGACGAACATTAAATAATATATGTATTTTTGTCTACTATTCAAAGATAGATGGGATGAAACACTTAAACTGAAAAGATGATAAATCGGTGTCATGTTCATCAGCAAGAAATTTGATATAATTTTGATAATAAAATATAAAGTATTTAACTCAATTTTAGAGAATTTCCATGGAAATCCGATTGAGAATCTTGATGTCTGATGTGGGTGGTTGATGATGGATGAATGAATTGAAAGATCCCGTTAACATTTTATTGATAGGAGCCAAGATGGTTTAAAGGAAAAAGTTTTTTTAGATTAGATAGAAGTATTTTTTTCTTTTAATCTGTAAATGTATAATAATGAAGAATACTTAAAAAAAGTGATTGATTCATTCCTTTAGTGGCGTTAATAAATCTTTTAATTTAGTTTTTTATGAAATACACATACATTCCTATAAAGTTTTAAGTGATATTTCTGCAATGATTTTATATAAATCTATCGTTTTATTTTGACCCCTTGCTTAGCAATTTCCTCCCACTTTTACCATTTTATTTTTTTAAAAAACGATTAACTTTAATTCCTGTTGTTCTGAGAAAAAATTGACATTTCACGTCTTGGTTATAGGTTGACAAAGTTTTCAGACATTGTTTTTTACAAGAAACTGATTTTAATACAAAAACTTATAAATTCAATCAAAATTGAATGCAATTTGTAAATATGAGATAAAAATTTTAAATCAATACCTCTCCCCTAAGCTGTTTCCCGCGTTTCACAACTTTTTGAAATTATACCGATATCGGTCGTAGAGAAAAGATAAGAGGGCAAAATCAAAATAGTTCAAAGCTTTCTCAAAACCAATGCGAAACCGAAGTTAGTGAAGATGAAAAAACAATAACAACGTCGCAACGCATTTTTATTGTTGTTTGTTCTTCGATAATGTTTCGTATTGGTTTGAGCAAGTCTTTTAGTAACAAAAAAAATGTAGTTGGGAACTTCATCGCCCTCCATCTTTTTTTTCATAGTTTGGCCACTTTTTGTCTAATATTTCCTGTCTATTTTAAATATTTCCTTTTCAGAGCTAATGAGGAAGAATTTTTTTTGAGTTATACGTTTCATAACTTTATAAGGACTCAGTGAATACCGGCTTCAAATAAAATATTGAAAGTATTTTATATGATACTCGATATTATTTATGTTCTACTTTTGCTTTTATGATCTAGTTTTTCCTCATTGTAAACTATCATATGTATAAAGTCTTAAATCTGAAAAATGCTTAACGGCTGATTCTACATCAATAAATAACTTCAAGGCAAATACTCAATTTATTTAAGATTGACTTCTGTTAGTCAACTGTCGATTGCTCACAGAAGATATAAAAGTTATAACACGTTTTGTAAAAAAAGAGGTTTTTTTATATCCGCAATATTTTTTGTCACTTGTTTCAAAAAAGCATTGTAATAAAAGTTATAGACCTTTAAATTTTCTATATTTTGTGTCTAGTATCTAAAAATTTATGTGATACATTAAAATAAATGTTAAATATTCAACTTGAATAAGTAAACTTAATTTATATATTCACACATCGCGGAGTTAAATGCTGATAACTAAAGTATTTGTAAAATTTAAACATCTCAATTTGCATTTTGGAATTTTCATTTTTTATATTCATTGCAACTACGTAATTTGTCTTTTTTTACCAACAGTCTAATTTAAAAAAAAAACTTTTAAAATAATTAATATTTCGATACCTAGAGGAATTTGAAAAAAAACGTACATAGTAATATTCTTAGAATTACAAAAAGATATTTCGAAAAAGAAAAATCAAAACTGGTAGTATTGTGAATAGTAAATGTAGAAAATAGAGGTAAGACCACGTTTTGCCCTGTATATATGTATGTAAATTTTTGCACGATAAAATATACTAGCCTATCAATACAAATTTTTAATTTTACTCCAACCAAACTGTGTTAGCAACGTGACAAAATTTCGTGACTTTTTGGCAATGCTAAAATCGCCCTTGAAATTTTACTCTCCAAACACGCACAAAGAAGTTTCACTTCAAACAAATGTACATTGTACATCCTTTTGTAACTAAACTGGAAAAAAAAACAACAAATATGTTCTCAATGTATCTTTTCCACGAAGTTCTATATTCACTTAGATGTATATGTTCAATATCATTCGAAGTTTTTTTCTATTCCACCCACATCACAAACAAAAAAAAAAAAACTAGAAACTAGCAATATATCAAAGCTTATTGGACATAAAAAAACTAGCATTCCCATAACAGCCATTCAAATCGATTGCATGTTTTGCCTCGCATAAAAATAAATCACTCTAACAAAATAGGGCAGCGCATTTGATAGCTCCCACTAGCTCCCACTAGCTACAAATCTAAAATATTTAACTTTCAATTCAGCAAAAAAGAAAACAAAAACTTCTTTCCTCGTGTTCATTTCACATATTTTTTCACAATAAGCAAAATACAAAACAAAAAATCTACTCTGCACTTTATCAATGGACGAAAAAAAAAGTTAAATAAAAAGTTTGAAAAATTAAACACCAAAAACCACTTTGCCATTTCTTGTTGAACCAAAAACACCCAAACAAAAACCATTCTGAACCCTTTCGATATTCATTCCACCCACACTTTATGTATCCCGAAAACTACATAGGTATACATAGATGCAACCTTCTTCACTAATGGTTCAAATCAAAACACTACCTGATGGACAGTAAATGAAAAAAAGGGGATGCACAAAATAAAGCCGCGAAATGCTTTTGTAAGTGGAAACAGCTTTTAGCCTAATTTTTATTTTTTCTCTTCATAAAAAAAGCTATATAGCTAAGCTGTACTGCTCGTTTTGGCAGCCTGTTAAATTGAACATAGAATTTGCATCTCGACCTGGCTTATTGTGTTGTTTGACTCTAGCTGCCACTCCTCTTAAATTCCCTTGCATAAAAAAAACATAAAATAGGTAAATCCTTGAGTTCAATTGTTTGATGTTCAAAGTAAACCATTCATGAAGAAGGATCAGCGCGCTGCTTCCATTCTTATATTTTTTTTTTGTTCTTGGGGTATACATTTAATGAGCAGAAGGTATAAAAAATGTATGTCTGCACGTAAAACGAGAATGATGACTTTCTCCTTATTTGTTTTATTCATTGCGAGTTGTTGTTGATATAGGAGAACCATGGAGCAGCAGAAACAGTACAGGATTAGCTTAAATATAAAACAGGGCGACGATTGTTACGATCTCAGAAAATATCGGCACACCTCAAAGCTTTAGATTGTCTATTTAAGGATAACTTAATGCAGGTACTGTTCCCTTTGTTTGATCCAGTAGTTTTCTTTTAGCTTCATTGTACGGTAAATGATGCAATTCCTCGGTATCACTTATCACAGCTCAAGGTAAAAAAGAAGATTTATAAATTCAACATAAATTGTGGGCCTCAATTTCCGAACGCTTAGTTTCCAAGACTTTTCGTACGACGCGACGCAAGGTACCCGGATTCAAATCCCACAATAATCGTGAAGGTATATTTTTTTTTTTATTTTTCAACTTCCTTAAAATTTCTTAAATTGAGTCCAGAAAATAATTTTCCAGTTCAACTAAATTTACTTCCTTTAGAAGTGAAATTGCTTGAAACAATTTTTGTAAAACTGGCTCAAAGTCGCAGTGTCCCAGTTAAGCCCGAGTTAGCTCACCAAATATTTTCGGTTAATTCTGAATTAAATGAAAAAAATCATTTGTTTTTTTTTTATCCAACGACTGTTTTAAGATCCTTCTCCGTTCCAAAAATTGTTCCTGGAGTTAGCTTTGGATTTGTTTACTTGAAATTCAACTAATTCATTTTTAACTAACCAAAGGAAAATTGGGCGTTATACAAATAGAAGTCACGATTACTTATGAAAAAAAAACGGAACCCTTTTTTAGGGGAAGATTTTGTGAAGTTGGAGGGCATTCTACACTACTAACACCATTTTTGATATGCAGCTTGGATTGTTATGCAATGTAGAAAAATAGCAAGAAAATTGCTAGATCCGGCTCTGAATAGAATTAATTGTGTGTGCACTCACTGAAGCACTTGAAGGAATTGTTATGCAGCTAAAACATTGACTAATTAAGAATCATGTTAATTTATTTTAAGTGAATGACTTAAAGGCATTGGCTAAACATATTTTAAGATTGACCAAAAATAAATATGGAAAATAGAAAAACCTCTGGATCCCTAAGGATTCAAATAGCGTACTGAAAAATCCCTCACAGAAAGAACTAAGGACAATTTAATTTGATAAGATGGCTTTCGCTCCGCTATTTAAATTTAAAAGACCAAAAAAACAATCATGGACATTCGGGTGGTCCACGGTACAGGGTGAGTCATTAGCATTCCGCCAAAATGCTAGGGCTTGTAGGTTGACTTGAGACAAGAAAAAAATCGTTTCCGCTTAACCGGGAGGGGTAATTTTTGAAAAAATTGACTTAAAATGAAAAAATAAAAATTATTTAAATTCAACAGCTGCATCCACATAACTGTGCGATAGCTTTTTGAAAAGCCAAAAATTTCTTTCATTTTGTTTTTAAATAAATTCATTCTAATTTAAAATTTGTTCAAAATTTAAAAAAAATGAAAATTTCGAACTAATTTTTTCAAAATTTTATGTAATTAAGTATGTACCTACTAATTTTAATTTCGAAATTCAATGCTGTTATTAATTTTAAGTGAAAACCGGATGCAAAAATTTTATGTCGTTTTAAAGAAATTTAAAAAAAACCACCTTTTTCTAAGAAAATAGATCACAACCAACTTCGCTTTATAAATTGAAAAAAAAAAATACATTAACTACTAGTAATACTCGTAGCTACAATAGCATCAAAGCAAAAACTTTAAGCTCATTGAGCGCCCACCAAGTTCCATTTGAGCTAAAAAGCTGAAATTTCACATATACTTCAATTTTTTGATGGCGGGGGGGGGGGGGATTGGCAGGTAAAATCCTAATGGTTATGAAATGAAGAAGTTAAAAACAAAAACAAATATCATCTGATGAAATGGATTTATTATTTAACTGAGTTGCAATTTTAAAAAGGACAAAAAACAAATTAAAAAATACCTTTGATATAAAGACACCAGAAGATAATTATTATATATAACTCGCCATAAATATTGCAATAGATAAAAGATAAAAGAAAAGTTATCTTCATCATAAATAATGAAATGGTATATCAAAGCAAAGCAGTAATTGTATTTATGGTACAAGTTAAGACAGTCAAAGTATTTTGTGGAAAGTAGGTAGATAAATTTGAAACCGCAAAAGTTCCAGACCAATATATCTTGAAGACTTGTTTTGTAGATAAGCATCAGAGGAGTAATAATTTATGGTATAAAATAGGTTGTGATAAAATTCAAGGCTATTATGTTTTTTTTTTTAAATAGGGTGATTAATAGAAAACATAAAAATTTTAAATAAAAGTAAGGTTTTCCTAAAACAGTTAAGGTTGTCTCTATTTTAATTAAAGCTCTTAAATGGAGTAAATTCATACATAATGGAAGGTGTTTTAAATTCTAATGGTGAGATATTTTGAACAGTATTACCGAAATTGATTTGGGCATATCAACATTTGAGGTATAAATATATTTATTAGTACCTAAACAAAACTCGAACGGGTTCTGAACGAATCAAATTTTAAATGACATCAGCTTAGTTTATCAAACATCCTTATGTCTTATCTTTTTCTTAAAAGCTTCTACAGTCACCCTTATCACCCTGTATAAATAAAAAGTTTTCAAGAGGAAAGTTGATAAAAGAAAAAGTTTCAAGATGGTTTTATTAATGGACAAGGACGAATAATTCTATAGAATGATTTGCAAAGCTGTCTGGATGATTAATCAAGTGTTATTGGATTTAAATTTATATTTGCTGTTTCAGTAAAGGTGAGTTCAAAACTAAATTTAAGGTTAAATCAAGACACGAAAATAGGAATTTAAGTTAAGAAGAGTGTTATAATAACTTCAAGTTAAAGCAAAAAACTTTGTTTTATTTAATTAACAAAAATTTGTCTTTTTGAGACCGGACAAGCCTGTACGAACAGTGAAAAAACGATATAAGACAATGGTCAGAATTTCGCGATTTTAATGTTTTTGAAAAAAAATTTTAAAGTTGAACTATAATCGTCGACTATTATAGTTTTACCCTTATGGAAGTACTTTCTCAAACAAGAGACACTCCTTGCCATAAAGTTCCACTATGGTACTGACACTGGAATGATAACAAGTTATTGGGTCAAAACTGAAGGATTGCAACAAATTGGAAGTAATTTAAGAGTTGTGAGTTGGAAGTATGATCATTAAATCTGTTAGGGGAAAAAGATGATGGACAAATATACAAAATGGCGAAATACTGAAAAGACAGCTCATTTCTTAGACTTTAAGACAAAGGCATACAAAATGTTCTGGTATACGGAGAAGAAAATAGCAAAAATCGAATCGGTATCATCCTTATCGTGGGAATGTTTGACACGAGGCAGTACCAGCTGTAGGTATAAGCTTAGGACTCGATGACATTTATCGTTACGGCACGCCACTTTCAAATAAGATATAATCTCATTGAATAAAAATTAATATAAAAGATATAATACACACGGAAAATAAATAATAATCTCACACCCACTTTATTCATAACAACTCAATGTATTACTATTTATATAAGAAAAAGCATAATAAAAATAAACAAGGACATTTTTCCCATATTTTCCAGGACATTAATCATTTACAATAAAACTAAAATAAATTCAACAATAATGCTCTATAAAATAAAAATGAAAACAATAAACTCACTGACCTGGAAAAAAAATTCTCTTTTATATCAAGCCAAACTAAATTGCAGCATACAATTTTTTTTATATGAAACCAACAAAAAGACCAAAACATCCTGCTAATGGAAACCGTAGTTATGCGTTGTTTGTATATATTTTTTAATTTCACTTAATGTGAGAGTATCATCATATAATAATACCCCTTAGTCATTGCCAAATAAGGTTTTTGGTTAAATTATTATTTTTATTAATATTTTTTTTTTTAAAGGATTGAGGGTAAATGAGAAATTCCTCCACACTTAAAATTCTTAAAATTCGGAATTTCATTCAGAATGAAATTTGCAGATATATTTTTATTTTTCTGAAATCTTTTAAAAATTGTTGCTTTATTTATAACAGCTTTTATTATAATACTCGAATCTCGGTAAAGTGAACAAGGGAAATAAAAATCAAATTAATGGAAATTCAATATAACGTAAAACTTGATGGAATTTATGTCTTTAATAATTTCGTACGAAAAGTTTCTTGCAACGTCTCGTGTATGTACCTCCCTTTTTTACAGTTACTACTCCAAACAGTGTTCTATGAAATAGCAAGTTGTAATCCTCTCTTAAAATTCAAACATAATAAATACTTGCGATTCTAGGATTGAATCTCAGTTTATACTTGACCCCAACTTCGGACGTGCCATAGAGAATGTATGTAGATCCTTTTTTAGTGGCACTACCCAAATTTTTATTGCATTACTCAGCTTTTGTTTTCCTCCCATTGTAAAGTACAACGTACATAGGTTCGTTCTAACAGTCCAGTAAAATATGCTTCTTCTGTCGTACAGAAAAATGTTGTCTGACAAATATAATTTTTTTAAGTTTGTTGGCTTGTGACTTTTTTGTTATTAACAATATGGAATTATTTAAATTAATGAAAATAAAATTTATTTCTCCAGAAATTGTGTCTTAAATTTTTTCCTGTAGGACCAAAAAACCGAGATATTTCGTTAATTCGGCAAAAGCAAAAATTATGAGCTCATCTGTAAATATTTCTATGGATAACCAATTGAGATGGTAAAAAAATTTTAATAACTTGGGACTAATGTATCTGCTAATGGTGGAACTGAACTTAATATTAAAGTCGATTCGTGAAAGCAGAGAAATGCGGTGTCCTAAATATAGAGAAACAGCACTTCAAGATCAAAGGCCAAGCTACGACTTTTCCACTCCAAACTTGAAACATCTTGAGGATTTGCTGGCCCAACTGTTTCTCAAAAAATAACTTCATACGAGAACAAATCTGGAACCAATTGACTCTATCATACAAAGACGTAAGTGCCAGTGGATTGGCCATGCGCTTCGAAATGACAACTAGTGCATTTTGTGTCAAGCATGCAACAAGTGTCAATGGATCTCTTTCATGTAGAAGACGGACGAGCTGCCCGACCTAGAGTTGGAGAGAGCTGAAATACATCTCCAGAAACCGTACACTATGGCGCGATGGAGTATATTGGAGGCCTTATGAACACTAAGGGGAAACTCAAGGACCTTAGTAGTATTCCATACTCCATATACAAAACTTCTGTCTTCTGTGGGACATAAGTCCATAACGAAACTGTGGACTTATGATCCACCCAATTGGGATACAAGTTCATTATGGACTTATGTACAATTTAGAGTAATATCCTTGGATCAAGTTTTTCACTTATAGATTTTAATATACGAGGTGAATTGCATAAGGTGTGACAAAAATATAAAAATCGCATAGAAGGGCATCCTGATGAGATGCAATTTTCTAAAAACAAATACTTAAAACAGATAAGAAATTATTAAAAACATGCTCCAGCTACTGTTTAAGCCAAAACTCCTTTTAATTTGCTTAACGAAGTTGTTTTAGATATTTTCTTACATGTGCAAAAGTATATGTCCTATGTCCAGTTTTAAGTATTCGACTTTAAATTAATTTTGTAAGTGGTCCTTTTTTGTAGCTTTTAATCAAAATTGCATTTTGTTAGATAGTAAGTTTAACCTTAAACGTGGGTTTATTCAAAAATATTTAATTCCTACCATTCAATAATCCATTGGAACACATGCATTTTTTCATTTCAAATTAAAAAAAGCAGGTAGAAGAAAATAATATTTAAAATATAAAACAAATATTTCAAAATAACCAACAAGCTTTGACGAGTTAATTAAAACCTGTGTATTACTTCCTCTTCTTATTCTGCATTAAAATGCTGAGTGCGATATTAAATGCAAACAGAAAGATTATGCAAATCGCATTATATTCTCTCGTCACAACCGATGAATTGAAATTTCAATCCAACTCTGCCATCTAAAATTCTTTGAAGTCCTTGGGCACAGAACACCAACATCATTTATCGTTCTAAATGTCAGAGCCAGAGGACGAAGTTTGGTCTAAAATTCCTTCCATCACAACAAAAAGCCGACTACTTTCGGATTTTGTAGCAAAATAATCTCTTCCATGATGGTTTTATTTTTCATGACTCACATTCACATATTTGCTTGAGAGATGATTCCTGATGCAGTAGCTGTCTGTACCAGCAAAACACACCACAATAAAAGTTCACATTTCTCATTGCACTTACCTTGGTCAAAATTGGCGAGTTGACATTGCCTTCTACTGTCCCAATTGATTCTTCGTTTGTGCCTCCTGCTGTATGCATTGGAGCCTGTTGTTGTTGGTTACTGCCGACTTTACCACCATCGTGATGTTGCAACATCGGTGGCCGATGATGCGATACACCTCCGGAAATTTCTGCACCCTCCTTTTGCCCTCCGGCAGCTGCGTTATTAATGGTACTCGTTTTTGCCGTTGTCATCTCTTCCAATTGCTGCTCTAGTTCGGGTAATAAATCTGTAGGATTGATTGGTGTGTCTTCTCCTCCTGCTGCTGGTGCTGCGGCAACTGGATGTTGTGCCGCAGCGACGGATGAAATTTCGAAATGGATATCACCTCCTTCAACGGATTCATCGGCTGTAGCTGGCGGTTCGTCGTGTTTCAAATGATCCAATTCAAGGACTTCTTCGTCTGACTGGAAAGAAAAGAAGAAATAACAAAATTGATTTTTTGTGTGAATTGAAATAAATATTGATGAAGGATAAGACTTTTTATAGATCAACATCTATCAGGATTATTGAAACCCAAGGCGAAGGCATAAATTAACCATAGAATTATAAATCTCAAATGTAAGGAACTGGATGGACAGTGTGGAAGCTTAACTTACTAGGTACTCATTTACTTATAGAATGTTAAATAATTACACTGAGGTCTAATTTTGCAGTGGTGAGTTTACTGAGACTTAGGTAATCCTGCAAAAGCAAATGATTAACGATTAATTTTCTAGAGAGGAATAAATGCAAAAATCGACGGTATTAGAAAGTAGTTGCAAGATATTGCCACTTCAAAATGGTGAAATTTAGAAAATATGGGTTTTACGCATTCGACTTTTTAACGGTTAGATTTTTTTAAACCCCAATTCAAGCCTACAGTATTGCCAGATCAGTTGCCCTTCCCATTCACGATTCATGCATACAGATGATGTGGTTGTATAACGCCACACTGCGTCGCCAATAATTTGTATATGTTCTTCCGAAAGCTATGTGACAATACTTCCAAGCAGGCAGATACCGAGAGTTAGGTCAGACAACTAAAAGCTGTCAAAATCATAGTGCTTTGATAGTTTTAGCTTTTAGGATCTAAAGGAAGGCAAATGGAAGCCTTCACAGAAAAGAATTCAACAATTATTATAAAATAACAAATGTCTGACGGCCTTGAGATCTTCAACTTTCAATGAGAATAATCTGTACAGTATTTATCTTAAAATCCAATATTGATTAAGTTATTAACATTCTTGCGAGTATCACTTCCAAAATATAAATAGCAATCTATATTCTTTGCCAAATCAATGCAATCATTAACAAAATTTAAAAAAAAGATAATAACAAAGAGCACACTTAATAAAGTTTCAAAAAAACCACACAATGTTCAAATCAAAAACGAAAAACATCAAAAAACATCATGATGAATTAACATTTCTCAGGATTTAGATAATAACGAGTATACCCTCCTGGTAAATCATGGAAACAATAAATATTAGTCAATCATACACTTTTAGCCATAATCTCTGCTAAATTTCTAGCAACATGTTTCCAGACTCAATTCGAAAAAAAAAATTTTACCTAATAACCGATATGAATAAATCTTGATAGCGTAAAATTCCCAGCAGTAAGGGGAAGTTCAAATATCACTGATATAAACATTTGTTTAAAGTATAAAAGCAATTGCTAATTCGTTCAAAGGTATTCAGTGTTGATAAGGAATTCAACATGGAACTACATTGGATTTTATTAGCAAGTATTATTCCAGTTATTACTGGTTTTCCCAATTTGATACCTCCTAGTTCTGTGACTACGGTAAGTGAAATAACTAAATTTTCAACACATTAGAAACTAGAAATATCAATCAATTCTCATTCAGGGTGATCTAGTGGAGAAATATGGATATCCTTTTGAGGAACATGAAGTTCAAACATCTGATGGATACATTTTGACAATGCACAGAATACCCTATTCCGCACGAGTTGAAACATCCGAGCCACGTCCAGTTGCCTTTCTGATGCACGGTATTTTGTGCTCGTCTAGTGATTGGGTTCTCCTTGGACCGGATAATGGGCTAGCTTTCATTCTCTCCGATGCTGGCTATGATGTTTGGATGGGAAATGCCCGTGGTAATACCTATTCGAAGAAGCACGCAACAATGATTCCATTGCTGCCAAACTTCTGGAACTTTGACTGGCATGAGATTGGAGTAAATGATCTGCCTGCTATGATCGACTATGCTCTCTACGAAACCAAACAGGATCAAGTTAGTTACATTGGTCACTCTCAAGGAACTACAACATTCTTGGTATTGACCTCAATGAACTTGAAATTCAAAAATCGCATTCGATCAGCTCACTTAATTGCTCCAGTGGCATTCATGGATCACATGAAGTCCCCTCTGGTTAAATTGGGAGGTCCATTGTTTGGAAATCCTAATAGTTGGATTAATATATTTGGAAACACTGAACTTATGCCAAGTACAAGGCTATTAGAAGAACTTGGTCAGCAGAATTGTATTGACGAGTCATCATATCAATCCTTGTGTTCGAATATAATTTTCTTGTTTGCTGGTTTTGATAGTGACAATTTGAATGCTGTAAGTATATTCCTGATTTTCGATTTCTCAAACTTCAATTATAACACTTCATTTCTTGTTTAGACGTTGATTCCTGAAATTTTGGCAACCACACCGGCAGGAGCTTCCACCAATCAGATTATTCATTACGCCCAAGAGTATGTTTCGGGTTACTTCCGTCAATTTGACTTGGGTAGAGGTCATCGCAAGCCCAAGAAATATCCAATTGAAAAGATTGATGTGCCCATCTTTTTGTACTACAGTGAAAATGATTATATGGCATCTGTTGTAGATGTTGAGAAATTAATGCGAAAACTTAAAAAGAGCACCTTAATGGGTTCCTGGAAAGTTCCCGATCCAAATTGGAATCATTTGAATTTCCTATGGGGTTTGAATATCAAAGAACAAGTTTATAATGCTGTTATGTCTGATATTGAATCAATGAGATAAATTATATCAATTGAAGAGTCCGATAACATCATTATAAAAATGATAAAAACCAAATAAAAGTGAGAAAACGTTTAAAAAAAAATTGACTATTTTGTTATAAACCTAAATGATTTATTTTTATCTGCAGCAACTGTGTATTATCAGTCAGTGTGTTGTTTTTAACTTAGGAAATATTATAAAAAATATATGAAAGATGAATCTAGCAATTTCAAGTAATCATGAGTGTTGAAAATTTCGCACAAGATACAAGAAAGTAAGATAACTAGGTATGAAAAAAGTCACGTTGAAGAAAATAGCACGGTTTTTTAAAAGTGTGCTTTAGTTCTTAGCACATACATATAGGCACTCAGTAGAGACAGTACTATCAAAGTTTTCAACCATCTCAAGTGGTTGTCCAGGAGTATTAACTTGAGAAATGAGGAAGTTCCAAGTCTGATCCTGAATGTTTTTGCTGGAATGATTTCAGCATCTTTCTTCACCCTTGTTGTCATTTGATGGAGATCCACGATCCTATAAGAGATAAGCATACGTCGTCGTTGTCTTGCTCAAATGTTTGATGTACTTCCACTGAATTTAACGGTTTCCCGTCGATAATTACCAACAGGAACAGTATTGGTGACAATATACAACCTTGCTTAACCCCAGTTTGGATATCAAACTGCCCTTATCTAGAACGTGACTTTTGGATTCATCAAAGTGTAGCCTTGATATTACATATCAGTTTATCTGGAATGAACCTCCTTCGTCCGATGATCCGCAGCGGTTAATGTGGTCCACACAGAAAGATCAAGTGCTGAATCCTGTTTGTTCAGCGTCAAATTTTATTCAAGGTGATCGTTTATTGGTTTCCTTGCTATTATCTTGGTTTCTGCAGATACCACAATTACTTCTTTGAAAAACTTATTTGCTGTCTTACATAACCTCAAATACAGCTAAAAACCGTTTTTTTTGTACACGTTTTCAAAGCCTCGATAACCTTTTATATTATTATTGTATGTTTTTGTTTGGCTATTTATCTCTAGAACAAAAAATTTTTTTTTGTAAAGCGACATAATTTTTTGTTTTTCAATTTTGGTGAGCTAATTTTGTTGCTACTCGACCACTTGTTTCAACCACTATTTTAGCTTCTGGGACAAAAATAAAAAAAAAAAATAGAAACACCCCAATGTGTTTAGGGGGAGGGGCATTGTTGATAACATGCACATTTATTGGTATGCAATTTAAACAAATTGTCCCTAAATATTGCATACCCTTATGCATGTGAACACATCATATAAATATGCAATAAAACATACAAAAGCAGTACTCGATTAATGAAAACTAAAAATAACGTTTAACCATTAAATCAAACAGCAATCTGAAAATTCCATCATAAGTAAATAAACTAAACGTTAGTAGATAGATTATAATGACAAAGATTAGAAAGAGAAAAACAATAACCGTTCGATATTTGTGGTTGTTGTGTCAAATAATAAAAATCAGATAAAAAATGAATAATTTTCACTCTTCGGTGGTTAAAAAATCATAACTTACATTAATGACATTCGTGAAAGGTAACAAATTGACATATGTATTGTATAGGTTAAAAGATGTTGAGAGTTGACATTGGGTTGGGATTTTAATGGTCCGGTTCCAACACTTCTCCCCGTCTGCGAACGATATTCGCAAGTTTTTTCAAATTATTTGATACAACAGTGGTTGTCGATGATAAAAGGGCTAACAGTAATAGACGGACGCTGTCGGAAGCGGTTGGATGAAAATGAGCGAATTCAAGGAAATTAAATGCTCATAATACCACTTTCCTGTCTTTCATAGAGTTCCGTTAATTTTCGGATGGTCCTAGAATGGTGATGCGTGTGGAAAAGCGATATTTAAAGCACTGACACTCGTTGAAATGTAAAAAGATGCAGTTTTGTCTTAAAACAAAAACAAGGCATTTAAGCATAGCTATCACCAATAAAATGGAGTTTCTTTACAAACAAAACGTAATAAAGAACATGAACTTTAAAACAAGTTTATTTGCGCATTGTTAAGTTTTATTTTTGTTATTGCATGTGATGTTTATTGTTAATTTAATGCATCATTACAGTGTTCTTGACGGAAGAACAATTTTTGGAATATTTTATTTAGATTCGTCTAAATTCGTCTTACCAAATTGATTATTTGCATCTAAGCTAAATGCGTAACCTAAAAAAATGTATTGATTAGAACTCAGTAAAATTAGGAAATAATCTACATATTATATGCGTCGTAGGCAACCAAGCGAATTTTTGATCTTGAGGATAAAGTAAATTTTTAATTTCTTTTTTAAAGGTTTTAATCTTTTTAACAAAACTTAATTAAAAAATAATTGTTAACACTATGATAACACAACAGATTAAATAATAAAAGTCTTGTTTTTTATATTAATTACTAGGTAATCATTATAGAAAATAAACCAATCAGTTAACTCCGTTCGTTCGTTTTGCTTTTGTTTTGCAAATAAAATAAGAGAAATAATTAGTTAGGTTATATTCATACAATAATTAAAAAACAATAAGATTCAGCTAATGAGCTAGTTTCCCATTAAAATCTTTTTAAAAGCACCCAAATATTTCCATAAGGAAATCGGATTGATTCAATGGAGAAAAACTTGTCGAAATTTGTATATGATTTTCGAAATATTTAAAGAAGAATGCAACTTGAAATGTACGAATATGAAAAACTTATTGTTTTAAAACGTTTACTTATTAACATTCAATCCGTACAAGTGCAAAGTTCATGCACACTTGAAGAAATGTTTCTTTTATCTGCGGTTTAAGGTGATTAACTTTCAACATTACATTTTTCTACTGCGAATTGGCACAAGGTAAGAGTGTGCGACTGGGAATCAGAGGTCTCAGGTTCAATAATCAGAAGAAAAAAAAAAGAACTAAAAATCAAAGATCACCTTTGATGGGAAAACAACGTGATGAGCTGTACCTGCTTTGATTGAAAATAAATTTAAAACGAACCGGTGAAAGAATAATATAAGAGCTATTGAAATTGAACATCAAGCAATATGAAATGGAGAACTAATAACGTCTTATGTGGATTTACCTTGAGTGAGTTGAAATTGAGTACACATTCTGTTCGTTTTTTGTTAGAAGGTGAATGCTTAGGTGTTTGTTGGATATTTATTGAAAATCTTAACGGGATTTCAATTTTCATTCATATTTTTTTAATTGGTTATTAATAAAACATTAAACAGAAAGGCAATTATGATATAAAAGAAAATACATAGTCTGCACACTGAAAAAAATATTTTGGTAGTGTATGCGGTAAACACCCGCGCACCTTTGAATACCTCATTGATCGCAATGATGTAAGGGAATGAGTAAAAGCTCAACTATAATAATACAAGTCAAAATAATACAAAAATTTATGTTAATGAGTAATTTTGTTTTAATATTTATTAATTAACAATAATAATTTTATAAAAAAATGAAGATCAAACAATTTTTAACAATTTCTATGAGTTCTAAATTTTTCAATAAGTGAACCAATATGGTTCATAATAATTTACATTAAGTAAATATTCTCCTAATGTGACCACACTAATTATCATTTAGGTAGTCCAAAAAAATTTATAAATCAATTATTGAGTTTTAACGGTCACAAAACACCACTTAAAGTTACATAGGGGGGCATTTTAGCTGATTAATTTATCATTTAAGATAATAATGTTTTTTTTTAATGATAAAGCGTTTTTGTTTTTTAATTGTCGCTTTCAATCATTATCACAATCTTTTTGTTTTATCGGTCTCTCATAGTCATATTTGGCCCAAATTCACTTTAATTATATTTTGCCAATTCCACGTCCTCTAAAACTGCATCATATACTTGTTCCCTTATATTCATGCCCCACAAGAAATCCAAATGATTCCACTTGTCGTGTGGCACCCTGTAAGCACGTTTAACTGTAGATTCTGGCAATTCCCTTATCAATCTATGGACATCCACCACGGAAGCCATATAATCATTGTCGCTGTAGTACAAGTAAATGGGAACATCAACTTTCTCAAGAGGATAAGTTGGCGGCTTCGTCTTGCCATAGACCAATTTGTTTCGAATCTTTCCGTAGTCAAACTGACGGAATTCGCCAGAACTGTATTCCTGAAGATAGTGATAACCTTGATTGATTGAACATCCTGCTGGGGTTGTTGCCATAATTTCAGGTAGCAATGTCTAGAAATTTGAATGTCTCTGTAAGTATATTATGATGAAGGAATTTTTTAAAAATTAACTTACAGTATTTAGATTTTCTGCATCATGTCCAGCTATTAGGAAGAGAACATTCGAACAAATCGCTTGAATTGGTGATGAATCGGCACAAGATGCTTGACCCAAAATACGCATAACAGCAGAACTTGGCATAAATTCCAAGTTACCAAAAAGTTCTGGAATCTTGCTAATTCCACCAAGGGTGAGCGAAGTCAAATCCATCATCGGAGATTCCATGTTTTCCATATATGCCACTGGAGCCAATAAGTGAGCTGACCTTATGCGGGTCTTGAAACGCTGATTGAGCGAGTTCAACAACAAGAACGTTGTAGTTCCTTGTGAATGACCGAAATAAGTTACTTGATCTTCACCCGTATAGAATCTTATGTAGTCAATCATTGCTGGCAAATCATATAAGCCAATTTCATGCCAGTCAAAGTTCCAAAAACTACCAAAGAATGGATTCAGAGTAACGTGTTCTCGGGAATATGTATTTCCACGAGCATTTCCCAGCCAAACATCATAGCCAGCATCAGAGAGCAAATAAGCCAAAGCACTATCAGGTCCAAGAAGAACCCAATCACTGGACGAGCACAAGATTCCATGCATGAGGAAGGCAACTGGACGTGGTTCTTCTTCGGATGATGAATCAATTCGACCAGAGTAAGGAATTCGATGCATTGTTAGAACATAACCATCAGATGTTTGAACGGAATGTTCCTCAAAAGGATATCCATGACTTTCCACTAAGCTTTCCTATAGAACCATCGAATATATTCAGTTTAAAATCCTATTCTCCAATATAGGTTAAGTAATAACTCTCTTACCGTAGTAACTCGACCTCTTCTTTTCCCACTTGGTGCAGCCGTAGCTAGCGAAATAAGAACAACAAATATTAAAACCAGGAACTTCATTGTGTGTTCTTTAAAAATTTCTATACGGCACTGACCAATTGCAACTTTCTTTTATACGATTTCGCTTATCTCGAAGCTTAAAATCATCCAGTTTCATGGGGTTTGAGATAAAGTTTTTTTTTTCTATGTCAGTGATTTTAATAGATTATAATCGTTTTGGCGATTAAAAACCATTTTGCGTCCAAAAACAACAATTCAAGAGATTGTTAACAAAAATAGGTGATATTCCAAGAGCTGAGAGAGAATTGCAACAACAACAACAAAAAAAAATCAGAGTGCTCAGTATTAAAATCCTTTCATGTATCATTATATACTCATAGGTATAACTTTTTGACCACTTATCTAATCTGACTTGCAAAATAAAAATCAGTTTAATTTAAGAGGTTGTTTTCGAACAAAACAAGTGTATCTAATCTTAGCTGGGTGCCATGGCATTATGGGGGAAAATATCAGATCGTTTTTATAAATCACGTTTTTATTGACGTTAATTCATTTTTTTTTTTTTACTTCTTAGAATACAAATATTTTAGATATTAATTGTTACAAAAATAGATTTCGGTATTTGTTTTCAGTAAGCTCAATAGGGGGGCTTTGTATGAACGGAAATGCCATAAGTTTATGTATTAAACTTTTCGACAAACTGGTAAAGTAATATTTATCGGTATTTTTTAAGTTTATCAGTGATTGAACTGTTGTTTTCGCGGTAAAATGAAATTCCTTAAAATCTCAAATCATTTTTTTTTTATTTGTGTGAACGTTTTTTTTTTTGTTTATTTATAAACCAAAGCTGATAGCCATCACAGAAAACGAAAAAATGTATGTTGATGCAGCTAAAAGGTTTAAAATATAGCGAGTAGTTGAATCGCGATCTTATCAATGCATACTTAAAGGAGCTATGTATATGTGCGCTGCTAACGTAAAAGATAAGAGTTTGAAATATAAGGCTGGGTAGAAAACGAGACACATCTCGGTCTCATCCCGGTATCGTTTGGGGGAACTACAAACGATTCACGAATAATTAGTTATTAGTCTTGTAGTCCTATGAATTAGGGCACCAGGACAGAGCCATTTTACATATGCTTTGTTTTTACCGTAAGCAGAGTTCTAACTAAAACATATACCCAGCAGTATTTTATTTATTCAAGCACACATGAAGATAAATTATCATCCGTATATTTCACTGGTAGAAAGTTATTAACTCCTTTGGATCTGCTGAAACGTAAATCATCGACGGAAATGGAACTGTAGAGGAATTCATCTATGACCAAGATACTTCAAAGAAGGTGAGAAAGTCAAGGAGTACTGGAGTCAGAACGAATACGCAAAGTTTTGTGTAACGTTTCGAACAAATCCATGAAATAAATTGAAGAAACGTTTTACTAAGGTGCAACCAAGTTAATGCATATCCAACAACCTATAAACATTTTGAGGCATATTCAACCCAATACTGAAGAAGTTCCTCCTAATCCTGATTCTGAAGCAACCGGAAATCCGATTTAATGCAATGAAGATGAAATTCAAAAAGAGTTACAAAAATTACGGGCTAACCATAATAGACGGACGTTGTCGCTAGCGGGTGGATGAAAATGAGCGAATTCAGGGAAATTAAATCATGGACCTATAATATCACTTGGTTGCCTTTTGTTGAGTATCTCTCTTTAACTTTTGCTTTCGGGGGTGAAGAGCGCACCTCCGCCAAGTAAAATTGGTATTTGCTGAAGTAAGAACGAAATAAAGAGATAGATGATTTATTTTACTTTTGGCAATATGATCGACTTCTTCACTTTACCGTTACTACTTTTTGTAAGTTAGTTAGTTACAGCTTCCATTTATTTTGTATGTTAGCAACGCAAAACCAACTATTTGTATGTATCTGTCAATGCTACAAAAAGCGAGCCTTCAAGAAGATAGAACATTAGCATTACAGAAGAATTCCATTTTATTGATAAATGGAATACACATGCTATTCAGTAAGCACGTACAATCGTACATACTTTTTTTTGTACTTTTGATTTAATTAAACAAAGTCAACAACAAATTGAAAATATTTAAATTATCCTCAGTTGCACGAAACGCTTTTAAATATTTATTGATTTGATATAATATTTTAAAATGACATTTGTCAGTTGCACCCATAGATTTTAATATAAGAGGTAAATATCTAACTGAAGTGAAATGTACTCTGACATTTCTCATACTGCTATCTCAGTTGCATTGGCTTAACTTTTTCGTTCAGTTTAAAAAAAACAGCTATGATAAAATCCAGGGATGGTTCGCAAACAGTGGAATACATGTTGGAGTGGATTAAAAGGCAGTTTGGTTTTACGAAAATATAATTAGGAATTAATTATAAATAACAATTGAAAGTATGTAATATTTAAAAACAACGACTTCTTTAAGTGACTACTGAATTAAGAATGATATTAATTGAAAATACTATTAAAAAAAAAAAATAACAGTAAATTAAATAATTTAAAGTTGCTTGGCCTTATTGGTAGTACTCCTAACATATACATTAGCAATGAAAGACAAATTTTTCGGGCGAAACAACAACAACAACAACAATAGCAATTCATTTATTAACAGTTAAATACAATAGTTTGTTACAAAATTTGAATCTTAAAGCTATGGCTTAGCCGTCAGCCTGATTGACAAATTTATCATGTCGATTACAGAATCCGCAAAACTCGATCCGCAGTTAGAGCTCTGTTTCCCACCTATTCATTTATCATGAGAAGAAAAGAGAACACTACACTGTGAATCATTGCGGATCGAGTTTTGCGGATTCTGTAATCGACATGTATATTTTAATTTTAATTAATGACTATAAATAGAATAAATTTTCAATAAATTCAAAATGGTAGGTATTTAAATGTATTCAGATATTAACAATTTTCTGTATTTGTAAACTGTTTTCAAGAAATTGCTAAGGGTTTTCCATTCACATTCGTTTAAAAGTTGTACAGGTTCTTGTAATGTTAAAGTGGGTTTACCAAAATGCATAATTCTTTGTGGTCTGAATATAGGGCATATACTAATAATATGAAAGCAGTCTTCTTTTGCTTTAAGGTTGCACAACGAACAGAATTGGTTAAAGCTTCCATTATAGGGGTTCCCATTGAGGTGAAGGACCTCGCACCTTGCTTTGAAGATTATAGATATTTCATCATATCTTAACGAATCATGGAAGTAGTTCCTTTGTTTTAGATTGTAATCCAATTGGCTGTATAAGACTCTGTTATCAGACTCTCGCGCCTTAAGGATGAACATATCAGATGCGTCTTCATTCTTCTGAATAATGTTGTAGAGATTTTCTTTCAAATTGCTTAAGTTGTTAGTGTCAATTATTAAGTCTTCACCACAAGCGTGGTGAAACATTTCATGACCATTTTATAAAAAAAAAATGATTTTGGTGGATTTTGGTGCAAATGGCCATTAATTGTATATTTTTTACACTTCAAGATTTATTATTTTCGAATATCCATTTTATTATGTAGGTTTATTTGCATTTAACGATTATAATTTAAGAAGTTCACATGAGTTACATTTTTCATTGAGCCAACGCCAAATCCTTCATGACGGTATCATACATTTGAAAGAGTTTTCAGTCCCCACAAAAAGTCAAAATGATCTTCAATCTATTTCTAATTGGAAAAATCAAGCTGGAAATTACTTACTACTTACTATTTTAATAGTTTGGAACTTGGCACAAGCAAAAAATGTCCAAATACAACTGAAAGTTGTCATGACGGTATCATACATTTGAAAGAGTTTTCAGTCCCCACAAAAAGTCAAAATGATCTTCAATCTATTTCTAATTGGAAAAATCAAGCTGGAAATTACTTACTACTTACTATTTTAATAGTTTGGAACTTGGCACAAGCAAAAAATGTCCAAATACAACTGAAAGTATGTAAAATTGTCAACGAATTCATGCGTCCAACCGCGATTTCATTCTTTTTCTAGTTACTTCTAGGGGAAAAATTTGAGCTTAGGTACTAAGAGTTTCACGGAGAAATAGAAACTTATACATTATTTTATATATTTTTTAGTTTTATATGGACATGATTTAGAAAACATTAGTAAAGTTTCGAGTTATGCCCGAAAATTGAAAAAAAAAATTATTTTTTTCCACGTTGCGTCACAAAATTTTGTTGGGATACATCATATTCGGGTTCAGCACCATAAACAACATAAATCCGGTGAAAAAATGAACACAACCTCACAGCTTGCATCAAAGAAATACAATTTTCCCTGACTATTGATGAATGACTTTTGACTATTGATGCTGTGAGTCTTTGTATGTTGTAATTTAAAATATTTTTTCTTTGTATTTTATAATAAATGGTTTAACGAATGGCCACCAAATTTTTTTATGAAAAAATTATGATCTAAGTAATAATAATAACTACAAGTAAATACCAAAATCTTCTACAAAAATAGCTCATGTCAGAAGCATACAAGAATTTTTGTGAATACCGCATCTGAAGTGGAACGAAATTAAAAATACAATCGTCCTCTAAAAATTATTAAGTTAAGTAAAAAAAATTATTGAGTCTTTCTAAAAACAGATTTGAAAAATGTCATATTACAAAAAAAAAAAATAATGCTCAAAATAGTTTATTTTAAATAAAGTTTTTTTAAAGATGTCAAATTAAACTGAAGCCAAATCATTCATGATGGTATCATACACTTGCTCTTGAGTATTTAATCCATAAAGAAAATCAAAATGATTCCATTTTGGGTGTGGAACCAAATAGGCTCTTTTTACTGTTGAACTAGGAAGTTCTTCAATCAGCCTTTCAACATCAACTACCGCCGATAAATAATCATTTTTAGAATAGTAGAGATAGATGGGAACATCAACATTCTCAAGTGGATACTTTGGGGGTTTGAGGGATCCGTATTTATGCATATTGCGAACCATACCGTAGTCGAATTGACGAAATTTACCAGAATTTTTCTCCTGCATATAATGTATGAGTTGATTAACAGACGATCCAGCTGGAGTTGTAGCCATAATTTCAGGAAGTATTGCCTTAAAAATAAAAAAAATTTATATAAAATTGAACACCGAAATAGCACAAGCACTATTTACTTCGTTAAAGTTTTCCGAATCGAAACCAGCAATGAGGAATAGAACATTTGAGCAAAGAACTTTTAGGACGGAATATTCAGTGCAAGCCGTATAGCCGAGTATTTCCATCATTTTTGAACTTGGCGCGAACTCCATGCTTCCAGTAAGCTCTGGTAAATAATTCGGGAGGCCCGTCACAAAAGAGCTATATTTGAGAAATGGTGACTTTAAATGTTCCATGAAGGCCACCGGTGCCAACAAGTGAGCCGACTTGATGCGGTGCTTAAATTCAGTGTCCAACGAATTCAATGCTAAGAAGGTAGTTGTTCCTTGAGAATGACCGAAATAGGTGACTTGTTCTCGTCCCGTGGTTTCACAAACATATTCAATCATAGCTGGCAGATCGTAATTGGCAATTTCATGCCAATCGAAGTTCCAAAATCGTTTCATCAGAGGATTGAATCTAACGTGCTCGCGAGAATATACGTTGCCACGAGCATTTCCCATCCAAACATCGTAACCGGCATCGGATAGTAGAAAAGCCAATGCATTATCTGGGCCCAAAAGGACCCAATCACTTGAGGAGGTCATCAGTCCGTGCATAAAAAAGACAACTGGACGTTGTTCTGCGGTCGAAGTGTTCACTCTTGATGAATAAGGAATTCGATGAAGGGTCAAAATATATCCATCGGTTGTCTTAACAGAATGTTCTTCGAAAGGATATCCATATTTTTTCACCAATTTTTCCTTTATAAAACACGAAAATTCAAAGATTTCTAGTAATTCTATTTTTCAAAAAAATAACTTCTAAATTTATCTTACCGTTGTAACAGAACTCTTTCTTCCAATGGCCGGGACGGATACAACAAGCGAGAAGAGAGTCGCAAATAAAATCCAACTTAAATAATTCATTTGATATTGATAACTTTTCAAATATACTAATACTGGCCAACAAGTTGCTTCTTTCTTTTATACAATTTTTATAATCAATTTTTTGAACTTTAATCATCAAGATATACGATATTTGAAATGGGTAAATTTTTGTTTAGACAATTAAGATAATGGCGTCTGGAAAAAATCAAAGCATGAAGGTACTTATTAAATCTAACAGACAATAAGTATTATGTATGGAGAAAAATTTTGGCTGATTATAAACCTATGGTACACAAAATCAAAGTTTGAACGTTTTTTTTTTAATTAATTTCCATTAAAAGGTACAATCTGGCTGTAAGAAATTAGTGATTTTTAGAATTTTTTTTTGTTTTTTATCTTTATATAAAACTGGATAGCGTATTCTTTAAAACTTATAACAATCTTTTTAAAGATGACAATTAGATGGTCAGCTTCAAATTTTGCTAATTTTCATATTTCAAAAACTATGTGGGCAACTCCAAGATTTGAGGTCTATCTAAAAAAGAATTTTTGAGGATATCATTCTGCACATACTGACCCATAACCCAAGAAACAATTTTTGGTATCCGGTATCTCCCAGAAGCTTCTTGCAGGTTCAAAACCAATTTTCGACGCTTAAAGACTCCCCAAATCGGATTTACACCTCAAGTTTTGCAGCGCCACCACAAGGGTCCGTGCAACCCTAAAAAAAACTCGCCATGATAGTACTATAGTTTATATATACAAAGGTACAAATTGTCTCAAATAAATAATAAGCGTAGTGTTAACCCTCCATAAAACAAACTTTTAATTTTCACAACGAATGGCGTTCGAGTCGATGTGTTTAAGTGGCGCTAAAGGACGAACATGCTCGCGAACTGGAAAATCGGAACGAAAAGAATGTTAGCAAAATTTGTTCGCCGTGTTTGGGAAAACGAGTATGTTCGTCGTCTAGGGCCACCGGCCACCTTTATCCAGTTGTGCATTTTCCTTTATCCAGTTGTGCATTTTCTTCATGCACCCTCTTGGCCCATTGAATTTTGTCTTATCTCCTTTATTGAGAAGCCTTTCAAAATTTTGAATGTAAAAATTCTGTTTTTTCAAATTCTGGCTGTACAAGAAAACAGTTATAGTGTTTTAAAACTTTATAATGTTGATAGATACTGTTTAAAAACATACAAGAAACTTGATTTCAAACTCTCACTTAATTTGATTGTAAAAACAAAAAATTGAAATATTTTTTAAGGGTACTTTAAAGAACCCACATCAAAAAAAAATTTTAATGCAGTGTTTTAAAAATATTTTTTGTATTATATAATCCCATGGTAACATTTTTGAAATCACGAAGTTCAATAAAACCATTTTGAGGCATATATTTCATCATTTGAAATGCGATGTTTGGGTAATACTCGTATGTAATACCTGAAGACATCTTGAATTAAATTCGTATCTTTGCTCAATCACCAATCAGGATTTATTGAATTTATCAATCAATCATTCAAAAACAGAAAACATATTTAATAAAAATGTATATTTATCGACATCTTGCTCGTATATAATACGAAATATATTTACTATCACATTCCATGATTCTTAATTCTAAAATTCTTAATTCTAAAATATAACTCCCTTGAAAACTATGAGTCTTTCATTGATTCCAAATCTTCCAGAATAGCATCATGAAGCTGCTCTTTGATGTTCAATCCCCAAATATGATCCAAGTGATTCCATTTTGGATGTGGAACTCTGTATGCTCTCCTCAGAGTAGTTTCTTTCAAAGTTCTCATAAGTCTATGAACATCCACAACAGATGACAAATAATCATTGTCACTGTAGTACAAAAAGATCGGTACATCTATTTCCTCAAGTGGATACTCTGGAGGTTTCTTCGTTCCATAAGTCAGCTCATTGCGCACAAATCCATAGTCGAATTGTCGGAAGAAGCCAGAGTTGTATTCTTGCAAAAAGTGAGTTATCTGATTCATAGATGATCCAGCTGGAGTTGTAGCAATTATTTCAGGTAACATGGTCTGGAAAAATAAAGTTATTTGTAAATACACAGTAATAAGGAAAATTCGTTCGTTTGAACTTACAGAATTAAGGTTCTCATAGTCAAAACCAGTTATGAGAAATATCACATTTGCACACAATGGCTGCAAAATTGAGTTATCACGACATGTTGCATATCCAAGTAGTTCCATTGCTTTGGTATTTGGCAAAAATTCCATGTCTCCAAATAATTCTGGAAAAATATTTGGTTGGCCAAGTAAGAGAGCAGCCATATCTACCAATGGTCCCTCCATGTTTTCCATAAAGGCAACTGGAGCCAATAGATGAGCCGACTTAATTCGGCTCTTAAATCTCAAATTTAGTGAATTCAAAACCAGGAAGGTTGTAGTTCCTTGTGAATGTCCAAAGTAAGTTACTTGTTCCTCATCCGTTTGATATAGAACATAGTCAATCATGGCTGGCAGATCATACATGGCAATTTCGTGCCAGTCGAATGACCAAAACTTCTTGAAGAATGGATTGTATGTGACATGCTCTCTTGAATAGGTATTTCCGCGAGCATTTCCCATCCAAACATCGTAACCAGCATCGGAAAGAATGAACGCCAAGGAATTTTCTGGACCCAATAAGACCCAATCACTTGAAGAGCATAAGAGACCATGCATTAGAAACGCAACTGGACGTGGCTCATCACTTTCGGACTCAACTCGTCCGGAGTAAGGAATTCGATGGATTCCTAGAATATATCCATCAGCAGTCTGAACCGAATATTCTTCGAATGGGTATCCATGTTGTTCGACTATTGATTGCTATTAAACAATAGTTATTGATAAGAAATAATTCGTAAATGTCAACTCTCTAAGATAAGCTAGTTCTTACCGTTGTTACAGAACTTTGCCTACCAAGGCGAGGAGCTCCAGAAATAAGTGGAATTAAAGCGAATATAGCTAGTAAATGAACTTTCATGATTGAGTATTTGGAATTGAATATTGATATTTACTTTGTTCATACTCATTTATATAGAAGGCGTGTTATCAAAAGCCCCCTGGCGATGGCGTTTAAATTTAAGCTCCCCAATCGTTAAGAATTTATTATAACTTTATTATATTATAACTGCCAAAAATTATAATTGATACTTACCGATGAACTGATAAAACAAATTTCTGATTGCCAAAAGTTCTAAATACTGTGTAGCTATAAAAAAAAACCTATTTTAATCTTTAGTAAACAACAAACATTGTAAATTTCTATGATTATTGTTTATTAGCGTTATGCCCCCTGTTATAAAAATGCAATTTTGCTATCAAAATAATGACCAAGTTAATAGATTTGCAGATGTATTTGAAAATTTAGCTATAAAGCTTCAGCAAATATTTGTAATTGATTTAAAAAATAACAATAAAAAATAAGTGTTTTGAAATTACCATTTCAATACTATTGTAAAATTATTCAGAACAGGGCTATAAGAATTTGAGATAAGCTAATTTCACAGTTTTATAGCAATGTTTTGCTAATTTAAGAAAAATGTGTACATATTTAGTTTATTAGTAAGTGCTGCAATTTAGATAAATTTTTGGAAATGTTTATTGAAATATTGCAGTGCGCTGAAATATTTTGTTTTATTCTGTAGTTTTAATTATCGCCGAAGTTGTTTCCATTACATCCTTAATATATCTACCCTACATGTGTATGATATGATGATGACGGTCAAAGAAAGACGTTATCAAGTTTAGTATTTATCGAGAGCTGCGTGTCAGGTTCTAGCTTGGCTAAGGGATTCACAGAATAAGTGATATAAGCCCTCTTCCCGCAGGTTTCAAGTGCTGTTGCTTTTAAGATTGTTTTTTGTGATCTGTTTTTTTTTTGTTCCAGTGGCATAAGTATCCAGGATTCAGGTTGGATCGATTCGAAACCTGATGTTTCGAGTACGATGTTTCATTTCTAAAAATGTAACTATTTCCGGGGACCCAGCTAAAGGTAACTGTGCTATTGTTGCGCACAACGATCTTACTTCCCTGCGACAGCAACCAACCAATTTATATTTTGCAACATTTGACGAGATAGCTATCTATTAAGAAATCAATAAATCTGCTAGTCAGTTCAAGCTTAAAGAAATGTTTTGAAACTTCGAAAACAGCAAGCTCGTCTTTTTATTGACTCGTGTTTTGGTGGGTTTTCTCAAAAACATGCCTGACCTTACCCCTTAAAATAGCTGAATTTTTTAGAAATAGAACATTTTTTTACCCAATAAAGTGAAGATCTAAATCGAAGGAAAAAGGAAAATGAAATTCAAAATTTCAATGTTCATAGTTTTGACTATACTTATAGCATGTTTGTGTTGTTTTTATGTGAGAGGCATAAAGGTTAGAATCGTTTGTTCTGTTGAAGATCATAGAGCAGAGAGTTTATACTAATTTTTGTGTAAAAAATGGAATTAAGTGTTCAAAAACTTTTGAAAAAAACTTTTAGCAAAAAAATTTCTATAAATCGTATAATTAATTCCAAGAAGGCCGACGCCCAGTACGTCAAAAACCGTCAAAAATGTTCAGAAATTGTGTTGAAAAATCGTCGAATCCCGGTCAGAGAAATTGCTGATGATCTTATCATATCGTTTGGCTCATGGCAATCAATTTTAATGGATGTTTTTTGGGTTTGACACGTTTGTCAGAATCGTTCCAATACTGCTTATTTTTGATCAGCAGCAGTGTCGCATGAACATCGCCAAAGACATATTGAACGACTTTAATGATGATCGTGATCTGCTATAAAGGGTTCTAACTGGCGACGAAACATGAGTATATGGTTATGACGTCGAAACTAAAGCCCAATCATCCCAGTGGAAGAGCCCAGGAGATCCATATTTTTAATCGCAGAGCACAACACACGAGTCTAAAGGTAGAACTAAAATCGTCGAACGTGGTAGGAAGCTAATGTTAAAACCGGACGAAAATTAGCTTTCCGAACACTCACATATGGAGAAGTCAGCCAAATTATATGCTTCCACCATTTTCATTTTTGTATCTATCTCTCAATTCACTTTCGCAGGAGCGGTCGATGAGCTCTCTTGCTATCGATAGCGAAAGTTAACGAAGCCTAACGAAAGCCACCTAATCGCAATAATGGGCGCGTTACATAAATTCCTCGTATTCGCTTCGTTTCCTACGACCACTTCAGCTGACCTTCGACGATTATAGTTCTACCTTAAGGTTTATGCCTCCCACATAAAAACACATGCTATATGGTTAAAACTGTGAACATATGATCGTGACGAGTTGACGAACACAACAAGTACAAGCGCAAGTAAACCTTACTTTTTTTATCACAACTCGTATAGTGTTTTTTGGTATGTGATTTTTTGATTGTTTTTTAAGTCCAAAAATACATAACTCTACATCCCACCTAACATCGACTTGCTTGCCTATTTTGGCTCAGACGATTTTCAATTTTCTAATAAACGGTACATTTGATTGTATTTGTATTTAAATTTTTTTGCTAAAGTATCTAAATTTATGAAAAATATTCAATACTTCAATTTTGTGACATTTTTTTTTTATTTTGAAAAAAAAATTAATAATTTCAAAAAGGCCGATAAGATTTTTTACTATCTATCTTTAGTAATTTGAACAAAATTTTATTAAAATTTCAAAAGCAACGGTACCTCTCATATACAAATTTTATATAAAGCTGTTCTTTGAGAACCTAAAATTTATCGAAAATGATTCAGGGAATTTTCATAACCATTTTTTTTATTTTTTTTATATCAATACTCTAGCCGATAGCCGAAAAAATAAATGCTTCGCTGATTATAATACAGTATATTTATTTATTATCCATTAAAATTAAATCATAAGAGGCAGAAGGCAATAACAAGGTATAATATAGCTAATAATAAGCTAATAACAAAACACCAGAATGTGAGAAGAGTAGATGTGAGTACACATATAGCTACAAGTACGTGCTACCCAGTCTTCTACAGAAATATACGGACAATAATGTGGACACTGACTACATAACACCCCGCTTAGATTTTGATAAACCATTCATAAACTTAATTCCCAGCAGGGAGGAATGGCAATCCAACGAACCATTAACCTGCAAACCGACGACTGGCCAAGCTGAGGTCTTGGCAGTGACAAAGGCTGCTAGACAAATCTCAATGTTGGCAATACCACAAGCTGATATTACCTTTTTCATTGATAGCCAAGCGCCAATAAAAGGAATTTCTGCCATTGAAATAAAATCGAAGCTTGTAGCTTGCTGTCACGAAGAGCTTAAGGTTCTTGGCACACAGCACAATATAAGGCTCTGCTGGGTTCCTGGACACAGCGGTGTCCCAGGAAATGAAAGTGCTGATGAATTGGCAAGAAAAAGATCAACACTTGATCTAAATCAAACAGACCTAACTGTAAAAATCCCACCCTGTAACTTAACACAGGCAATTGAGAAGAAAGTTCTATCCTTGACAAACAAAAGATGGAGCTCGCTTGATACCTTTGTTACAACTAGAAAACTTTGGCCCAGTTTAAATAAACAAAAAACTGACAGAATCGCGCAACTAAGCAAAAAATCTCTATCTCTTCTCGTGAGCATCACCACAGGTCATAACCAACTGGGTTACCACAAGAAAAAGATGAAACTCAGTATAGATGACTTATGCAGAGGCTGTGGTGACGAGGACACACATGAGGATACTACTCACTTCCTGTGCCACTACCCTGCGCTATGCCATCTGAGAAACAGGCTCCTAGGGAGATACTTCTTCGATGACTTAGAGGAACTATCCTCTATTCCAAGTAAAAGCCTGTTAGACTTCACCATTCAAATGGCTTGAAAATTAAAACCAATTCCAACCTATACACATCAAACATCGGTCTATCTAACCCATCCACCAGACGCTGCATGGGGCCATTGCCCTGACAAGTCTGGGGGAGGACTGATTTTCACTGTGGGGATGTAATAGGATAACATGCCCAAGAAATTCATCTTGGCATGTTGACCTTCTTTATCCAGATGTGGCAAAATGTATAGATACAGACACCAACCACCAGTTTATTTAACCCATCCACCAGACGTTGCATGGGGCCACTGCCCCATCTGGATTTGGGTCTGGATTTGGGTTGATTTACCCAGATAAGGGTAAGGAAGGGGGACACGCCCAAGAACATTCTTGACGCGTAGACCTCATCTCACCGAGGTGATTATGTGACGACAGAAACTCCTCAACTCAACTGACTGGTAGGCACCCTTCGACTTTTCGGGCTATAGCTCGCTGAAAACGACAAAACCACGATGGGCTCTGTCATAGGACTGTCATAGGTTACTTTACATAAGGGTATCACAATGGATCTACATTGATCTATGTGTGGCGGTAATAAAATCAACTGTCAGCCCACTTACCTAACCTATAAACCTACGTAGTCGTGCATTTTATTTTCTTACCTTAACATCCTAGCCACACATAATGCAAAACACTATGTTTATAAACAAATAACTTCTTTTTCTCATACAAATATAGGTATGAAAAAAGATAGATAGTGTCTAAAGTCTAAAGAAACAAATTGCGCATGGATTTCCTACAAAAAACGTGCTCAAGGAATAGGGTTGCCAGGCCAGCGTTTATCTTCCTTCAATCACCAATTTTGATTGACAGATTGATAAGCTCACACATAAAAGAAGAAATCACACTAAGAAAAAAGAAACTACGCAAGTATTTTGATTGTGGCCATTTTCATATATTGTCGAATGATATTTCTTTTTTTTTTTTTTAAATCTTCATTTATCGATATCTTGCTCGTATATAATACGAAATATATTTACTATCACATTCCATGATTCTTAATTCTATAATTCTTAATTCTATAATTCTTAGTTCTAAAATATAACTCCCTTAAAAACTATGAGTCTTTCATTGATTCCAAATCTTCCATAATAGCATCATGAAGCTGCTCTTTGATGTTCATTCCCCAAATATGATCCAAATGATTCCATTTCGGATGTGGAACTCTGTATGCTCTCCTCAGAGTAGTTTCTTTCAAAGTTCTCATAAGTCTATGAACATCCACAACAGATGACAAATAATCATTGTCACTGTAGTACAAAAAGATCGGTACATCTATCTCCTCAAGTGGATACTCTGGAGGTTTCTTCGTTCCATAAGTCAGCTCATTACGCACAAATCCATAGTCGAATTGTCGGAAGAAGCCAGAGTTGTATTCTTGCAGAAAGTGAGTTATCTGATTCATAGATGATCCAGCTGGAGTTGTAGCAATTATTTCAGGTAACATGGTCTAGATAAATAAAGTTATTTGTAAATACACAATAAAGAGAAAAATTCGTTCGTTTGAACTTACAGAATTAAGGTTCTCATAGTCAAAACCAGTTATGAGAAATATCACATTTGCACACAATGGCTGCAAAATTGAGTTATCACGACATGTTGCATATCCAAGTAGTTCCATTGCTTTGGTATTTGGCAAAAATTCCATGTCTCCAAATAATTCTGGAAAAATATTTGGTTGGCCAAGTAAGAGAGCAGCCATATCTACCAATGGTCCCTCCATGTTTTCCATAAAGGCAACTGGAGCCAATAGATGAGCCGACTTGATTCGGCTCTTAAATCTCAAATTTAGTGAATTCAAAACCAGGAAGGTTGTAGTTCCTTGTGAATGTCCAAAGTAAGTTACTTGTTCCTCATCCGTTTGATATAGAACATAGTCAATCATGGCTGGCAGATCATACATGGCAATTTCGTGCCAGTCAAATGACCAAAACTTCTTGAAGAATGGATTGTATGTGACATGCTCTCTTGAATACGTATTTCCGCGAGCATTTCCCATCCAAACATCGTAACCAGCATCGGAAAGAATGAACGCCAAGGAATTTTCTGGACCCAATAAGACCCAATCACTTGAAGAGCATAAGAGACCATGCATTAGAAACGCAACTGGACGTGGCTCATCACTTTCGGACTCAACTCGTCCGGAGTAAGGAATTCGATGGATTCCTAGAATATATCCATCAGCAGTCTGAACCGAATATTCTTCGAATGGGTATCCATGTTGTTCGACTATTGATTGCTATTAAACAATAGTTATTGATAAGAAATAATTCGTAAATGTCAACTCTCTAAGATAAGCTAGTTCTTACCGTTGTTACAGAACTTTGCCTACCAAGGCGAGGAGCTCCAGAAATAAGTGGAATTAAAGCGAGTATAGCTAGTAAATGAACTTTCATGATTGAGTATTTTGAATTGAATATTGATATTTATTTTGTTCATACTCATTTATATAGAAGGCGTGTTATCGAAAGCCCCCTGGCGATGGCGTTTAAATTTAAGCTCCCCAATCGTTAAGAATTTATTATAACTTTATTATATTATAACTGCCAAAAATTATAATTGATACTTATCGATGAACTGATAAAACAAATTTCTGATTGCCAAAAGTTCTAAATACTGTGTAGCTGTAAGAAAAAAAAACCTATTTTAATCTTAAGTAAACAACAAACATTGTAAATTTCTATGATTATTGTTTATTAGCGATATGCCCCCTGTTATAAAAATGCAATTTTGTGATCAAAATAATGACCAAAAGTTATTAGAATTATATATTAGCCTTAGATTTGTTTGTTTGTGCATAGTTCTAAAGCTCTAACAAATATTTTTTATTGATTTAAATACTAAATAACAATACAAATGTTTTGAAATCACTATTGTAAAATTATTCAGAACAGGGCTATAAGAATTTGAGATAAGCTAATTTAGCTGTTTTATAGCAATGTTTTGCTAAAGTGCGTTGCCAAGAAAAGAATAATTTGTACTTAGTTTATCAGTTAGTCCTGCAATTAAGATAACTTTTTCGAAATATTTATTGAAATATTGCAGTATGTTGAAATATTTAATTTCATAGGGTAGTTTAAAATTATCATAGTAGTTCATGAATATGACAATAAAATTGAGCTACGAACAAAACTATGCAGCGATAAAAACTAACATCGTAATACAAGATAAACATAATTGCACAACTGTATTGGACGAACTTGCTCCTAAATTAAAGTACCTACTTTAGAGTTATGGAACTACTTAAATTAGTCAAAATAAGAGTTTGAGTTAAAAATTTTAGATGTTCATGAAAGTACCTTTCGTAAAAATATAAATTTTTGGAAAAAATAACTTCAAAAATCGTTAAATTTTTCAAAGTCTTTTTAAAAATTAAATTGAAGTCAAATCAAGAAGCAAAAATACGAATATTTATTTGAATAGAACAAAGCTTTCCAAGTGTGATAAGTTAGAATGTCTTGGATTAAGGATCAAAAACAAAGGATATTATAAAGATGGCATCAATAATCCATTAAGCAAAAGGTGGAAGTCTTCTGTGATCAAAAAAATTCATTTAAACTGGCAGAAAAAAACTGACGTTCGCCTAGTGTGGACTCAATAGCGAAATTAGGACAAAATCAAAATGAAAAAAAGCAAGAATAAAAAAACAACGCAATCACAAAAAAATTATAAAAAGACGCCCTTTGCTGAAAGGAATAACAAAAGCGACAAAACAAACAAACACAAAAATTGTCTGGGTAATTACTTGTGTCCAAAAAAATACAGTTTAAAAAAAATTAAGATTTCATATTTAAAAAAAGGGTGTGATAAAATTTTATTTTAATGCCAAAATAGAAATATTTTTACAAGAATATAAGTACTTGATTTGTTTATTTTTCGCTTTGATACAAAATGATAAAAATAGATTAGGAAAAAACCAATTTGGTTGGAAAAAACCAAAGTAAATTATCTTTATCAAAAAAATAATATAGGTATTGTACAAAATGATTAAAAGTAGTGATTTCAAATGAAAAATTTACTATTTAACTGTCACTAAGACCTATTATTTATTTATAAACTCAGCTAAGTAGTAGCTTTCAAGAATTTATACATACATATTTTGCCAAAAAAAAGTTAATTTAAACTTACTTGGCAAAATTACAAAATTATTATATTTATCATTAATTTAAAATTAAATAATTCAAACATTTTTTTTAAATCAATTTACTACCTAAAACAAAAAACAAGAGTTTTAATTTCAGATTTATCAAAATGTCAAAATCTTTTATTAGAAATTCCAAAAAGATGAAATTAGAAACTAATGTGGCTTCAATCTTAATTATTAGATAGATCTTACTCGGTACTTTTCAACGGTTGTAAGTTAAATAACTTTGAAATAAATTCTGGGATTTAATAGAGTAGTCACTGGGCACAGTTTATTTTGTTTGAAAATTTCAAAAAATGACTTGCTAAATTTCTTACACCTGACTTTGAAAAAAGCAACTTTAAAAATGAATGAAAAAGATCTATGGCTAAATCCTTTTAAAGAGTTGACCATCAATACTTATTTAATAACCTTTCAGTTAGTATAGTTTTTTTCCAATATCCAAGCAATGATCTCGAAAAATATTTAAAAATTTGTATAAGAAATCTATGCCTTACCAATATCTGAAAGAAGCTAACCTTTGATGACTTATTATTTGAGGGAAAATATGAGTTTTTTTTCGACATATCCCAAAAATGCTGTGCTCAGAATACGGACCCAAACACAGAACCCAAATAGCATCCTAAGGGATTTAGTAGTTTTGTCAATTAATCCAAAGACAAAGTTTGTATAAATACGACCCCTCTATAAATCTATATGTAGCTATTCTTTTATTAAATTGAGAAAAAATAAGACTCTTAAAACATTACCTGTTAGGAAAAACCAACCGCAGGATGGGAGTCAATATTTTTTAGTTCGTAAATAACCGGAAACCGGAAGTTGACGTTTCGAATTAAATTTAATTCACTTCTCTTGCTAACATTCACTTGTTTGTAGTTTTACAAAATAAACCAATTATTGCAAGTGATTCCTATGATTTGTCCTCCTAGTTCATTGCTCTACCTATGTATGTACACTAAAAACTCTTGCTTCGAAAAAAGCCATTCATTTAGAATTTTTCATATTCCCATCGAACATATATTCCACGCCAATAACAAAATATAATAACATCAACAATAAATTTAAGCGTCAGCTGCAGAGGCAGACGCGCAGAGTTTTCCTTATTTAATTAAAACATACTTAGATAACCTCTCACTGACAAAGTCTAATCCCACTTTCCAAAGCCAAGCCATTTAAAACACAAAACTGCAGTGACATTTATTTAATTCAAATACATGAGTCAGAACTTGCATAACCTTTAAACAAGTAAATTATGTATGTATATGTATCCCCGGACATGGTACATAACGACTTCAATCTTTTTTTTTTTGTTTTTCTTTTGTTCATTAGAACTGTGAAGGTAGGAAAAGAGGCACAAAAATCGATGCAATCTATCATGTGAATCTAAACTACGTCGTAATTGGGGGTAGAAAAAACTATAACTATGGCGTGTCGGTTTCGATGCGCCTTGAGTTTGACATTTGCGTTATTAAAACAGAAGCACAAGAGTATAAGATCCCCACATTTCGTTCCAAATTTTCTAGAGGACAGAGTGATTCCATAGAACGGAAGTGCTGGATTTATAGGAAACGAGGTCTTTATTAAAGAGTTGGAAACAATAAATTTATAATTGACACCATAATGGAAAATCAGTTAAACGATTCACAAACTTTTTTTTTAGTCTTCTTTTGCATCACTGAGTGATTATGGGGCTGAAGTACTCTTTACATTGTAAGGATCTGAGTACTGCATATTCTGCAGCACAAATCAATAAAAGTCCAATTTCCATGTTAATAAAAGCCCATTACTATGGCATACAGTGGAATATTTTAGTGCCAATTAAAGCCGAAATTCTAGTTTTGATTTCCGTATGGCATAACTTTTTTTGTTAAAATATACTACAAAAATTACGGTGGTTTTGGATCAAATTGAAGAAAGTAACTTTGAATTCGTTGATATCATAAAAAGTTGATTTCTTCGATATACATCTAAGTATATGTTACCGAAAGAATCCTAAATACAAACTTTCTTGAATCTACCGGTAAAACTTTTGGTAAAAGTAGTTTTGAAATTATCGTACTTATTAATATTAAAATTAATTCCAGGTCGTTTTCAGTACCGTCAACTTCATTTTAAGGGGGGAAATTTTAAATTTGAAAAATTTAACTTTTGTACGATTTCTAAAAAAGTCAAAATTTCTTTAAAAGAAATTTCGGTTTGCAGGATATCGTAATTAACGCTCCTCATATTAATTCAAATTTGAATCATTTCGAAATTTAAAGACAAATTTTGAAAAGACAAAATCAAACGCGGCCTTATTTCACTCTAAAATGAGCGATTTTTGTACGAATATCTTATCAGATTTATCAAAAATTTCAAAATTCCATATAATGTACTATACTCATATTTTTTATATTATACTCATATTTTAAGAGTGCAAAATTGTCCAAAGTAAACTTACTTGTACTATTTTCGAAAAATCTTAATACCAGCATTGACAAAATTTTCATAATCCCATATTGTCAATGGATATAATTTATAAACATTTTGAAAACAATTTAATACTAAATTTGAAACTGCTGAAAATCGGTTGGGAAATTAGTGCTAAATTGTCATCTCTGACTTGGCTCATAATTTTTTTTTTAATATGTGAAATTTTGAAATATTAAAAATATTATTTCGAAAATGCAAATACAACTTTACTTGGTCAACTTTTAATGTTTTCTTATCCATTTCAATGTCAGCATTAATTTAGATTACAGCTCATATAAAATTAAAGTGTTTTAAGGTACGATTGCAAAACTCTGATATGCTCTCATGCGAGGTAATTGTGTGGAGGTATATGATGAGACCTCGGAGGGTTATGCCCCAGTTGTGGCAATTTCACATCTCGCATTGTGTAATCCTATTGGCATGGTTATTATTTGCAACACTTCAGGCTCTTCACAGAACACTGAAATGTTTTGAGGTGTGTTTTTTTTATCTCTTCTAGTTGTAGGATTTTCTTTTTTTTTCTGTGTGTGTGTTTTTATTATGATTCTACTTGAGACGTGCTGCAAGGTGGAATTAATATAAAACGTCATGAAGATGTTGCAATGGGATAAAAAAGCAGACTGTTTCGAGGAGTGTACCTTTCTATATAGTTTTGCATGCTTCTTAAGTGGGTTTAAGAAATTCTATTTTTTTGTGTTTGTGATATCAAAATTTTCAAAGAAAATCTCATGCTTGTGGTATATTTTCTAAAAATTAAAGTGGTGTAATGTTTACTTTGGGAAGGTTGGTTGTGCTTATCAGAGCAAAAGGTATTTTATTTAGTAGAACGTTCTTAAACTTGAACTATTTATAGAATATCTTCAAGCTTTTTGCACTACTCAGATTTTTGGAAAATAATTTTTCATTTTGAATTTTATAAGTTTCTTCTTATAAAAATACGAAATGGTTGTTGAACAATGCTCTGCTGTACCGAGTAAGGCAAATTTTTTATGGAGTTTGATTTAAATTTGTTTGATTTTTTTTAAATATCCTTAAAAAAATATGACCTTTATAAATTCAAAAATAGTATCTCTTCCTCTGAATATTAACAAATACAAAACCCATGAAATTGCCCCCCAATAATCCCAATATGTCGAACGTGTACAATACAAAAAAGGTTCTTCCGCAACAAAAAACAAACAAAACAATCAAAAAATAATCAAATATCTAATAATACATTATGTTCGTTGGATTATTTTTTGTTATCAACCAAATGTCAAACAAGTCTAAGATTTAAGATGATGATTTGCATTTTATTCCATTATCGAATGTCATGACTTTGACAGTAGCTAAGCTACAACACATGTTGTGTACACAACGAAGAATGTGGAAAATCTCAAGATACAGCCTTCGAGAAAATGATTTTATTGACATGTTCGACATGACCTTTTTTTTATGAAGATACGAATGTACAGATATACAAATTATTTGTAGTCAATTAAATTTTGTAAAATGTTTAACAAAAAGGCACACACATATTTTAATGCGCTGGTAAACGAAATTATTCATGTTGAAATTGAATTAAAAGGAGATAAAGGATGCGAAGCGAAGCGACTTCCATTATTTGTTTTATTACTGCGATCATACTCCTTTTGTAGAAGAGGGATAAGGAAAAAAATAAATTTTCTTATCACTCAATTAAGCTTAAATCATTTTTCGTTTGAAATGGAAACAGATTTGAAGCATGAAGAAATATGATTAGGTGTACACTGTACACTGTGGCGTATGTGAAAGATTTTACTTTTATTTCTCCTAAAAACTGAAGTTCTGTTTCCTTTGTATACTGTACAATGTATTTTTAAGTAACGACCTATAAAAATATTTTGAACCGTACAGAATATATATATACCCAGATAAACTTTTGCCTCAATCACACATGAAAAATAAAGCAGGGCATACCTTGAACTTTAACTAGAGTTCGTGACCCTTGCTCCAAAATTATAATCCCAAAAAGAATATCCCCAAAGTTGAAATCCCCAAAGAAAATGGAAAAAGAAGGTATTAAAGCCCACGCTGCTTATTTTAGGTAAAGTAAAAATGTTTAATTTTAATGCACCCACAGTACAATCTAATCTCCAATACCATCGGCTTATTTAAAAAGAAAATTATTTATTATTTATAAGAAAATTGTTATAAATAAAAATATCACATTTTATAAATGAAATCTTATGCTTCAGTCATATCTGTCTATTAGTGACGTTTATTCCAAGGTACTCAGGCCCTACGAACTCCGAATTATTCCCTCACTTTATGCACTTGAGATATTCCCGTTATAAAATGGAAAAAAGTTTATTTTTACTCTTTTGGAGCTCTGTAGAAATTCTATTAATCTATTTCTTCAAAAAAAATTTTAAATCTTGTTAATACCCCTTTTAGTATCTCAAATCATTTTCGTTTTATGTAAGTATTATTTTCCCCACGTAATTTTAAATAAATCGCTTATATCGTATGTATAACGGCAAAAACACAGAGCATTTTCTCCCTTTATACTTTAGGAGAAATACCTTTGTTGAGGGCTATCTGAGAGATTTTGTAAAAATAAGATTAGGACTTTTGTAACAAAAAACAAGGTTTTTAAAATTTTCAGACGGGTATAACTCAAAAAACCGGCAATTCTGGGCTTGGATTAAAGTTCAGTTTGCATAAAAACTTGATAGATTGTGTTGAAAAAAAAATCCCTCGCACTGTTCCAAGATCTCCAATATTCCAAAAAAAAAAAAAACTGTTTCAAGGGTTCTTCAGTTTTGAAACAGAAATATTTTTTCAGAAAACAAATCATTTTGTTGACGTTATTTAATTAACGAACAACCCAATGGAAGGTACTACGGCACATTACTGCTGGATATGCATTACGAAATTTATTTTATAGCCAAAAAAATATGAATATTTTGGAATTTGGAGGTAGTGTGTTTCTCTCAAAGTTGAGTTAGCCCTTTTTAATATCGTTGTCGTTTAAGTTTTTTTTGTCTTTACTGCAAAAATAATAATTCAAGTTCCCATGACACCTCACAATGATGATGTGGGAAATAAGGTCCAACAAAATAAAAAGTAATTTCAAGAATTTGTATTATTATGCATTTCGTTTTTAAAATGGAAATAACAATAAATTTCTGATTCAGGAATTGGGTGGACCGAAACTACTCAACTTTAAATATACCACGATAAGACTCGATTTTGATAAAAAAAATAAGCGCAGTACCTTAAACAAATGTTTGAATAGCGAAAATATAAAAAAAAAATTAAACCACCCTCATCTATAACAATCAATCCTCAATGGATACTTACACCCGGATGTGAAAGCAATAAAAATACAAATTTTTTTGTTTATATAATTTTGTTATTAAATATCAAGGAGTACCAGAAAAGTATCCTCCCACAGTAAAAAATTATTTTCTATTAGATAAATACGAATATCTTTTTGGTCAATGAGGTATGAGTTATGAGGCAACAAGTTATGAAGTTTTGTTTGATTTTTTTTTTCAAATTCTGCTATTATATGAACCGACAGATAATTTTTGTTTGCATACATTTATTTCCATTTTCTCTTCCGCCCCAATTGCAAGCTGATATTTTTTTTTATCAACTTAATTCACTTTTCAATTTTGGATTATTAAATTGGATTGATTCTGAATTAACATAAAAAGGTAAATATAAATACTTTTTAGGGACTTACCTGTGGAAAATTTATATCACTTTTTTTGTATCTGCCTTCAATTGCTGAATCTGAAAAAAAGAAAGAGAATTCATAAATAGAAAAAGTTATATTTTTTATTAAAAAAATAAACCTTTTGGATAATGGTAAAAAGTTTTTTTATTAAATCAAAAGCATACGTATGTCATTAAAACATTAAAAGGGACGTCATTCGTCAACGTAGATAGATGAGTTAAAAACAATAAGAACATGTGGTTAAAAGTAATAGCACTTTCACATGTATTTATTCAAAACTAATTCTTTATTTTAGCTCAAATAATATTTAAAAGAAATTATTTCCATTGCACGAAATTCCACTAAAACCAGTTTTTGATAAAATGCTTTTAAATTTACCTGCCTGATAAAATTGTTTGTGTTGCACCAATGCCCTTCACTCTTTGTCAACCTGTATCACCTGCTTTTAAAACTTAACGAAAAATTTTAATGAGTGCAAGTGAAATAGCAATATGAGAGATACAAACTTCAATCTCTCAATACTCATACCGAGTATTAACACAATGTCAAAAATGTGTAATACTCAAACGATAGTGTATTTTCATTAAAATTCGCTTTTAAAATTGATTGAAATTGACATATCCAATGGAACGCATCTAAATGAACGCGTCCATTTGTCATTTTACTTTAGTTTCAAACATGTATCTATCTCATATGTATCTATCTATCTATCTCTTTTATTACATTCAAATTTCATGCATTATAACGAACTGGTAGTGTGCATAAATTCACTCTAAATAAAATACTTTTGGTTGTAAACTCTTTCTTCCATTTCAACAAAAATATATCTGAAGGAAATGTCATTTGCTTTCAAAAATAAAATTTTTTGATGCAACAGATAAATGTGATTTTAAAATTTATAGAAGCATCAAATATTTAAAAACGATTAAACATCAAGTTTAAAATTATTCCATCAATTGTATTTCAGACTTAGTACATTTTTATCTCTAATTAGAAATTATCCATATTTTCATTGTTCATATGAATCAAATAATATCAAACTCATAACTTTGTAAGTTGAAATATTTTCTGCCCGAAACCAAGTTACATAAAAGAATGCAAAACCACTTTATTTACCACCAAAGCACGGTATTGATATAATTCGTAATAAATATTTTATTTGCTCTCCTCCTGTTTGAATTAACTTTTTGATTTATTTCTAACAGTATTCGGAAAAACAGAGAGAAAACCAACAAATTAATTGGAAAGTAGATACACGCATAAGTATTTTTTAATAAAATCATAATAAGAAATTCCCACAGGGAATTAATTATTAAATTACTAATTTAAATTCCATTTTTGCTTTATTTTTATTGCATAATCTATTCATTGAATGGTTTGTGCATACTATATAAAAAGGTGATGGTAATGGAATTTTCGAAACGTGACGGTAAGAATCAATTTCATTATACGATTTTTTGGCATGTTAAAAGGAAAGCGTTCTGTCTGTAGAATAATGACTGGAACTCTTAAACAAAGTATTACCAAAAGTTGCAGCAAAGCACTCTATAATTTTAACGACAAAAAATAAATCATAAAACTAAATAATTTCACTTCTCACTCTACGAATCTATGTACGAGTACATAGGTATTTTATTTTGATCAGAAAAAAGAGAGTTTTAAGTTTAAGAGCGAACAGAAAATTTATTTTGTATTCCCTGGTCGCGGCCAAAGGTTTGTCAGACCGTTTGGAAAACTGTTCTAATTGCGTATTACGCGCCTCTTTGTTGACTGATGAGTCGAAGTGAAGTTGACTAGACGAAGCTCCAAGACTCAATTCCATTAAAAGCTTTTTTGAACAAGTCATGCAAAACTCATAATGGTTAGTGGCTGTCATCCCAGAGGCCTGGGTTCGATTACTAGTCTCGTTCGTCAAAAAACAGAACTGTTATTTTCACGTGCTCCAAGAGTACCTACCACTTTTCAAAAATAGAGTGCCTCTCATTCTAGCCATGAGGATTTGGCATAAAATTGTTAATAGGTTACAATTCAACGGTTGATTATTGTAAGTCACTCAGTCATTAAATTGAGATAAAAATCCTTTTTGGTTTATTTTTGTGAAAAAAATATCTATTCTCAATTTCTAATACGAGCTTCCCATTTGCTGCACTATAGCAAATTTTCCATAACTTAATGAAATCATCAATCCCGTTTACCTCGAAATGAACTATTTTGAGTTGCTACATTTTCTTTTTAATGAGCGATTTGCATAAAAATAAATTTTGTGAGAAACCATACAGAATTTATTTCAACATCTCATACCACCGATTCAGTGCACAGATTTTCTAGAGGTAAAGGGATATACGTTACTTCCGTCAAAGATTAGCTTAGCGAAAGTAGCCCTTATACGTTAAATTTGTAGGTTATTAATACCTCAGATCTTTTTCACAGCCAGTATAAATATCCCATGAATATTTATATAAATCTTGTTAAAATTCTACGAAATTCTAAATATAACACTAATTTTATGCGATAAATTATCCTCCTTTCATTCATTATTTTGTGCAGCTGGTAGACCATAATAATTTTCAATTCTATGCTGAAATGTTATCCCATTTCCGTCTAAGTTAGTTTTCACGATTAACCGAACCATAAACTTCCGGTTTTTCTTTCATATACACATCTATAACCCGAGTGTTTATCGTTTTACTCTTAACCACCTCGTTATATTCATAACTTCTGTATGTATGTAATATCTCCAAAGAGGACCGAGAGTAGAGCAACCCAATTAATTTCGTTTATCAATGAAACCACATGAGTTGGCAATTTATTCAAATGCTTACCAGTTACCACAATATTGTTTGTTAAACGCCCAGAGAGCTTCGTTAATTAAGTTTTAGTGGAATTTTTAAATTATTTTCTTTTGTTTTTGTTAATAATACTGCATAAAATTTTAATGTATAATGTTTAAATTGTATATTTTAACTTTAAGAGAATGTTAAAGTAAATTCTTTGCACAGAATATAACTTAAGTACCAAAATGTTTTTTGCAAAGGAGTATTTTACACACAACAAAAGGCGACGAATGAAATTGTTGGAAGTTAACCTACAAAAAAAAACACTATAAAAATACTACAAAAAGTTTATTTAACATTTTTGAATATTTAAACAGAAACTTACAATTATTATTGTTTTGCTTTTCTTTAAAAACAAAGCGTAAACACTTATTATGCCCTATTTAAAATTTACTTCAAAAAATTATTTGATATAATTTTTCTTTGAAGCTTCTATTATTCCTAAAAACAATTCTCTGTTTGTTTTATCGTTTTCAATAAGAAAAAAAGATAATTTTATGGCTCAAGTATATTTTTATTTGCTTTCATTTTTTAAAAGTATAGTTTGAGGCGATATGGCAACATTTTCGTGAATTTGATAGGTGCCTATTAAATTTTTATTGGTTCAATAGGCAGATAAGAACCATGCAAACCCAAACATATTCCATGGAATTTGCTTTTCTAGGTATTAAAGAATCTCAACATTAAAGACCAACGAAAAGGAAACAATTTTTTTTAAGTCATATGAACAACCACCGAGATTTTGTCAAAACTATCTATGTACATATAATAGCTTTGGATAACGTAATTAAAAAGTTCTTAAATAGTCTAGTTGAACTGTCGTAAGAAATGGCATTTGGAGGCAGAGTGTGGATAGTGTTTTTTTTCCACCATTTATGTTTTTAGTGGTGCTAAAACCAATTCTGACGTTTGCCAATAAAATTTCGTGACGCAACACTGCAAAATAGCTGCAAAAATATAACTCGAAACAATAAATTTTTTCTAAATGATGTTCTAGTACAATTTCCTACGCTTAGTATGTCTGTCTTGCTTCTCACCCTAGCGTTCTTGACTACTATTATTGACAAAATTTTGATTATAGTGTTTTTTTTTAAGTTGCCTTCACGTTGAAGATGTGATAAGTGATTCGAGTAGCTATGTGGGCAACGCTGAAATCGCTGAAAGTTGGATTCATAGTGCTTTTGGAGCTGCGATTAGAGAATACTAATAGTTTAATTTCATAGTTACGAAAATATAATAGATGATTTTCTTTGTTGGGATCGTTGTCGAGGAAACCATAAAATTTAACGTAATTATGATGGCTACTTACATACATATTTTAAAATATCATAAATCGATGCCAAAGAGCTTAATTTTGCATACAATTTACATATTGGTGTAGCCAATTCGGAATGTTAACTAAAATATTAAAGCTGATTTAGTATTTAACGTCGTGAGCTTCTTCAGCGTCTTGGTCTTCATGAGCATCTTCAAGTTCTTAGACATCATGAGCGACTTGAATATCTTTGAGCTTTTTAAATGCCCAAAATTTAAATACTCGATAGATAACTGAAAGTTTTACTGAAATATCTTTCCTAAACGTCCACATGATGCTATTAATGTAAAGATTGAAATTTTCAGTCAAAAAAAATATTTAATTTTGTTTCTTAGTGAAGTTGTCTTTGTTTCCATTTAAAAAAATTCACCAAAATGATTTCAATGAACAAAAAAGTTGAAAAAAATGTCTCCATTTTTTTTAATTTAAAATTGAACTCTTTCATAATGCATAAACCAATTTGTTAATGAGAAAATTGAAGATTTTCAACTTTCTAAATCCCGTTTTTGCGGAACAAGATAAGCATCATTGATTTATAATCATCAACCCTTGATATGCATATTGTATTTGACCTTGTCAGTATGTTTTTATTATTGAAAACAAAACCAAAGTTTAAGGAGATTCCCAAAACCTTTTATCTACATAATGTACAATTTATTGTATATTAATATCTAAATTTCGATTGAATACTCCGTCTAAGTATCAATATAATAGATAAGATCCGTAGAAGTTTTGGTTCTTAGAAATTAAGATAAACGCGATGCTATCAGACAAGACAAGGTTTTGAAATATCGCGTAACGCTGATTAAAGAGAAATGAGTAATAATAAGGAAGTCTGACGATTAAAAAAATGAGTATAAAAGCAATAAGCTACTTCTTTGTCAGCATTAGTATTTGAAAAGTTAACAATATTAAATGAATTATTTAAGTTGGATTTTGTTAGCAACTCTTGTTTCACTTGCTACAAGTTCTGTTACAACGGTAAGATTCCTTTTTGAAAAAAGGAAAAATGTTTTGCAGTACATATTTGAACTTTTCTTGTTTATTTGTTAAAGAAAAAACTGGTTGTAAGACATGGATATCCTTTCGAGAAACATTCTGTTAAGACAACCGATGGATACATTTTGGCCCTACATCGGATTCCTTATTCACCAAGAGGGAACTATTCCATTACTACAGAACAACGTCCAGTTGTCTTCTTTATGCACGGATTAATGGCCTCCTCTAGTGATTGGGTCCTCTCAGGTCCAGATAGTGCATTGGGATTTCAACTATCCGATGCCGGTTACGATGTTTGGATGGGGAATGCTCGTGGTAATGTTTATTCTCGCAAACACGTTAAATTCAATCCTCGTTCTAGACGATTTTGGAATTTTGATTGGCATGAGATTGGCATGTACGATCTGCCAGCTATGATTGAATATGTTTGTGAAACCACGGGACAAGAACAAGTCACCTATTTCGGTCATTCTCAAGGAACAACTACGTTTTTGGTATTGAATTCATTGGACACTGAATTTAAACACCGCATTAAGTCGGCTCATTTGTTGGCACCAGTGGCCTTCATGGGAAATCTAAAGTCGCCACTTCTTAAATTGAGTTCTATGTTTATAGGTCAACCAAACTATTTACCAAATCTTTTTGGCAGCATGGAGTTTATGCCAAATACCAAACTAATGGAAATTCTTGGCTATACGGCATGTACTGAAAAATTACGATTGACTGCGCTTTGCTCAAATCCCCTTTTCTTAATTGCTGGTTTCGATTCGGAAAATTTTAACGAGGTAAGCAGCCTCGTTTTTATATTCAATTTAATATTCTAATTTCTTTTCGATTTTTTGTAGGCACTGCTACCTGATATCATGGCCACAACTCCTGCTGGAGCATCTACCAATCAACTCTTTCACTATATGCAGGAGAAGGTTTCTGGTAAATTTCGACAATTCGACTACGGTATATTTCGTAATTTGAAGAAATATGGAAATCGCAACCCACCAAATTATCCACTTGAAAATATTGATGTTCCCATCTATCTCTACTATGCTAAAAATGATTATTTATCGGCGGTAGTTGATGTTGAAAGGCTAATTGACGAACTTCCTGAGTCAACTGTAAGAGGAGCATATTTGGTACCACACCCAAGATGGAATCATTTTGATTATTTGGTTGGGTTAAATGCTAAAAAACAAGTTTATAAAATCATCATGGAGAATTTGGCTTCAGTTGAATGAGCATTTGGAAGGAATTTATTTTAAAAGTTGTTATTGATGCATAGTTGTAGTCCACCAAATATTGTTTCGATTCAAAAACTTTCATTAAAATAAATTTAATTGAGCATGAATATGATATTCGCTAACTGTGTAAGGGGTAGTACGGGAGGCTAGCCTATATCTATCGCATCAAAGCTTCCAAAAATCGGGATAAAAGCATAGCTTTAGTCCAAACAAAAACGAAACTTCTGGTCGGACACCGTTTTTGAACCTTCTTATAAGAAGACGGAGAGGGAAGGAAAAATCGTTTGGCTAAGGATCTACATATAAGGAAATACATATTTCTGGATAACCAGTTGAGATAGTAGAAAATTTTCAATATCTTGGGAGTACTTATACCGAAATAGACAAAGGAATAATGTCCAAAATATGGAAAACGAGTGTTCCGCTCTAATTTTCAATCCGTGCTGAAATTTATCTCAACCATTCACGACGGCGGTGCGAAGGAATAGTGGAGGCCTTATACTCTGCAACGGGAGATTAACTGAAACATTAGGTCCAAGACCTAAAGTAGTAAGTACAGTTTTCGAGAAAATAGAATTGCAAAAATTGAAAGCCAAAAGAACAAAATCTAGTTTTTATTGAGTTGACCTACTTGCCTTTGATTTTATCTTTTTTTCTTTGCGAAAACCACATTGTTTACTTGTATGTACATACATATATAAATATTTCGCAATATAATGTCAAATTAGTATTTCTGTCTCGTCATTGTCTTTTAATCTTATTGTATTAACCACATATGTACATATGTACATATATGTAAAATAAATATTTATTGGTAAAAATAATAAGTTGCTATTAATTTATTGTTTTAGTTAGCCATACGCGTGTCTATATGAATTCAATCAGTTGAGATAAGAGTCAACAAAAAAAAAAAAAAACGAGATATGTACGAGTATCTTTTGAAAATGATTCCACACTAATCGCACTTGTTAAGGATGCATATCATATTTATTTTATTTATATGTATGTGACGTCATGTCGTCGTCGTTCATAATAGAAATTGACGTCTAGCGTAGTTTTTTTTTAATTTTCAATTTATTAATATTTAAGATTAGTTATAGAAATTTAATTAAATTCTGATTAATTGCTGGTTTCCTTGAATCACGATTAAACTGTCTATCGAAGCAGAACTTTTTAATTTTTATTATCAAAAGTGAAGCTACAAAAAGGAGGAAATTAAAATTCGATGTGACTCAATTATTACAATTGGATCTAAAAATATGTTTATTTATATTCGTAGTATACCTTTTTTTTTAAATATGTATAAAAAAAATCGTGGATAAGAGCAATCGCACATTTTGATAGCATTTGAACCTACATGGTAGATTCACCGATTGGTTTCAACTTTAAGAGCATTTTAACGCAAAATATCCGAACTTATAGAAGGTATGACCAAATGAGGGAAGTTTTTTTTTAAATAGGCTTTTAAAATGGAAATCATTTATGAGAGAATCGAAAATAAAAAACAAAAAAATATTGAAAAGGGTTTGTTTTAACGGTACAAGGAAAAATATATAAAATATAATAAAAAATTAAGACTATTATAAATCCATTACAAACCATTATTAATAAACTCCCACCGGAATAATTTCAACAGATTTCAAGGAAATTGCAATAAAATATTGTTTCAGTCGGAAATCTTCAAAATTTTGAGCTAATATTACGCTTTTTCTGGGTAATTTGAATCCCTTCTTTATAGGAAATCACATAGAAAAACAGTTTCACTTCTGAAAAATGTATCTACGTAAATGCAAGAAATGGTTGTTCCTTTTTTTGCTTAAGTCTTATGAACTGAAACATCACTCGGAAATCGTGAATAAATTGTTGCTCTTTTTTTCGTGCGGGGCTTATTTTGAATTTTTTTTGTAATAATTATTTTTTTGATCATATTGCTGACCTATTGTATGAAATACAGCCTTATATTTTTTTTTAAATCCAACAATAATTAATACTCTCCTCAAGTCTTTTTTTTTCAAAATGTATTGAATATGCAATATTATATTATGTAGGTTTTATGTATGTAAGTATCTGAACATAAATGCACATATCATTATACATAATGTATAAAAAGACATAAATTCAAGTTTGCATAAGAATATATTTGCATCCATGTGTAAATTCCTTTTCAGAAAAAATGTCCTTGTCCTTACCACATTTAACTGAAGATTTTCTTGAATGCTTGTTGACAATATATGGAAAAATAAAAAAAAAATAAACTGAATTGGTTATGGAGATCTTTTCAAAAGTAATCCCATTCCAAGGACATTCTCTGCACAGATATACGAATAGGTACTGCAACCAATGGCACCAACAACTACATTAAAACTAAAAGAAATATAAAACATCTTGGGTAGATTTATGGGGCTAGATACTTTTTCTGCTGCTTAAATTTTTTTTTTTTTCAACACATTTTATCATTTTATGTAGCACCATTAGTCGAATAAAATGACGCATTCAAGGAATACGATTCTTGTTTACAAATTTAAGTAATATAATATCCCGCATATCCTGCGACTACGCAAATTACTCCAAAACATTACTTAGCATAATAGTTGCGAGTTCTGCTGACAGAGGCAGACGATGACTGTATTATTTACATAAATAAATACGAGTATATTGATTACCACCTACAACACGCTAAAATTAATTCTTTTGGCGTTTCCTCTTGCGCCATATATTGGATAAGTTTCTTGGAAACTATTTCAAGCTGAAAAATTCTTTTAGTGGCATAATATTCAACACACACACAAGGAATGTCATAATAATAAGATTCTTTTTTTTTTTGTTGTTAGTTTAAAATGAAAAACTTTTCACTCATGATAGCACACAGGGCCGGTCTACTCAGAAAGTTGGTCAACCAAGGCCACCAATTAGAATGATGGTTAATACTAGTTCATTATGATAACTTTCCATTCAAGCTTAATCAGAAACATGGCTATTTGAAATGAGTAGGTCGATTTTTCCGAAGTAGGTATATGAAAAAATATGATATGCTGTGAGACTCTTATAAGGCGCCAGAATTATTCGGACCACAACTGACTTTGTATACGACAACAAACTTGGTAGGGTGCCAGCAGGCTATTGATTTAACAATTACGATGTATCTTTTTCTTCTTTTTGCTTGTAAGCAAAAGTACGTGCTTCAACTGAGCCATATCATGCAGTTTTTTTTTTATTTTCTGAAGAAGAAGTCAAAAAGGACTTTCGGGGGGAATTTCCATTCCTTTACCCACATATTTCTTTTTAGAAAAATTTATTACTGCAAAGTCACTTGTGGTATTTTTGTATTTTTTTTTATTTTTCATAGGACGTACAATTTAGAGCCTTTTGTGAAGTGCTAAAGGAAACGTGCTTAGAAAACCTTTTTTTATAAAAGACCTAGTTGTGAGGATTTCATTCAAAACTATACCCATAAGTATGCGATGAAAATGCATCAGTATTCGATTTTCGATATATAGGGACACTCGTAAATTTTTTAAAAAGGTTTTAGACTAGTTTTTTGACAGCACTATTATAGTTGTTGGTAGACAAACGTTTACATACTATATTGGGCTATATACTACTATATGGACTACTTACCAAATAGTCGACGGATATTTATTGTAGGGTAGGCATTCACATTGAGTTGCTGTAAACAGCAAACAATGCCAAGTAGAATATAAAAGTTGTTCGCAAACATTGTCGACCTGGAAATAAAAGTTAAACAATAATTTATATAGAGTTATGGGATTTGAAAGTTAGAAAAAAAAGTATTGATATTTAACCTAGTTGTAAAGAAATCGAAGGTAAACCACATGAAAATATAAAAAGAGTCCATCTTATGACAATTAAATGCAGTCAAATACAAAAATGTTTGTAGGTAGAGCTTAAAGTTAAACGTGAAAGTAGCTAACAGAAACAAAAACTTTGAGGTAGGGATGTGCGTGCAGACATTGATGTGGATCTTTTCATTTATTTTGGAAAACAAAATTAGGTAAATCAAAGCACCTAATAAGACAGCGTTTATCAAATCGGAGACTTTGAGGTTATTTGATCTGTTTAATAAATATTAAAAAATGTGAATATCCAAAAAAAAAAAACAAGATTTTCTAAAATAAGCAAAAACAGAAATTAGAGCTTAAAACTGAAGATGACATCATATGTATCATATTAAACAGAGAATTTTTGAAAAAAAAAAAAAACTCAAAAATCGTTAGAGCTGTTCCTTAAAAAAATTATTTTTTATTTATAAATTTTTATTTTTTTTTATTTTTGAAAAAAAATAACTTGGTATGGAGATTTTTAGTATTAAATAGTATAAAAGAATAAGTAGGAGCTTTTTCCTACAAATTTGTATGGCAATCCAAAAAACCTTTTATAAGAAAACCGAAAATCAAAAATAAACTTTTTCAGAATTGTAAGAACAATCGTTTCGAAATACATAAGTTTTGTCTTGACGTTTATATGACTGGCACCGTTGTTTTTGTAGATTCCCTCTCTAGTTAATCTTCTTCATATTTTAAGTTCAATATTGAGAAAATCTCTAAAGTAGCTTATAGGTTGCAGTTCGATTTACAGACAGACAGTAAATACCAATACACAAAAAAGCGATGCATTTGAATATCTATTATCTACTATTCATAATTTTTTCTTTTTCATAAAAAAGTTGATCACAATCAAATAAACCGCTTTGGAGAAAATCGAAAATGCGTCTAAAGCAACCTTAATTTTTCTGATAGAAATTTTATGGAAAGGTAGTCAATATTAAATCAAAATTTGCTAATTAAGATTTTTCAAAATTTTGACTTTGAAAATTGATTTTTTAGAAACTATTAGAATAGATTTATTTAAAAACAAGATGAAGGAAGGAGTTTTTGGCTTTTAAAAAAAGCCACATTTTCGAAAACTGCCCCTTCCATATAAACCGGGGGGGGGGGGGTAATAGACCCCACTCCCATACGACTTTTTCTCTCTTGTCTCAACCCAACCAACAAGCCCACTCTTCCGATTTGTTGTTTTTGTTGTTTTCGTATGTCTAAATTTTGAATAGAAACAAAAACTAATGTGAGTAACAGTGACCTTAGATCAAGTGTCTTAGAATGAAAAAAAAAATATTTAAAAAATAACCATAACCAGAATCCATACCGATGGTCCATTTCTATGAAAATAGTACTGAAAATTTTTTTTGTACTTTGAGCTGTTCTAAAGATATCGGCTAAAACACTTTATTCGAAATGGTGGCTAGCACACAACACTTACAGACGCCCCATTTCTAATGTTAAACCTAGATTAAACCCATCTATCAATTCCAATCATAAAATTCATTTTTTCCTTCCCACTAGCCTATCATACAAATCTTTTAATTAAGAAACTGGATTTTGACCTAACTGCATATATAGGTACATATATAAGGTTAGTAAGTTCATTTAATCATAATAAGATAGGCAAATGCACGAATCATAAATCTTTAACTTTCCGTTATCCTGACTTTATGTGTTGGGCTTCCGGAACTTAGAGCCATCCATCGCATCAGAGGTGGTATTTTAATCCCATTTGCCTCTGATCCATCACGATTTTGTTAAATCTTTTTTTTAATGTGTTTTGTCAACATCAGAAAATCTTTTTTGCATAATATAAAAATAATAACGGTCTTTTGTGGAGTGCTGATGGTTGTTCAACCAGTTTATACTTTTCAAAAGGGATTTTCTTAATTCCAAGTTCCTTTTTTTTTAAAGGATGTTGATCCATAAGGCATTTAGATTAGTTCTTTATTTACAGAATTTTATGTACATAGAAGCATACAAAAAATTTAATGGACGACTGGTCTCATGTTCTTGCTTCTATGTGCTATCACATCTTCTTAAAAATCCGAGTAAAATACAAACAGTTGATTTTAGACTCAGGGGTAGAATAAAAAAATTATATATGTACGTAATATTAGCTGAACTTTTTCAAATCTTCTGTACCTATAAAAAAAAGCGAAATTGGTTCAGCCGATACTGAAAAAAAGGTATTTTTTAAAAAAAATATTGGCTTATGAATGATATATCTCCTCGATTTGTGGAACTAACTTTACATTGTTTTGGAGAAAGTAAAATTATTACACCTGATATTTCAAAAGCGTTTGATAAAATTTTGCATCAAGCGCTCTTATCGAAAATGCGTATATTTGGCATTGATTGGTTGAATCTGTTCTTCGTTTGGATTAGAAATACCCTTTCGCACCGCTCAAAGCTCAATACAAGTCGTATTGAATGGTTTTAAGTCTAATTCTCATAAAATAAATTGTGTGTCGAAATTTAGTTATTTTGGCAAGTGAAATTAGATGACTCGCTTTACTCGCCTTAATTGCTGACTTATCTCACTCAACTCCCAAAGACGATTTAGCTATTTAAAGAAATGGGTAAATCAATTTCAGACACATGAAATATATAAGTGAGACAGGAAACAACGAAATTATTTACTCAATTTTACCAATTAAATCGATTTTCAATAAAAAGTGACTCGTCTCACTGGTCTCACTCGTCTACCTGTCTCTGAATATTGAAATGGTAAGGAAAGGTAGTGCATTCCAAATTCTTGTAGTATAGCTAAAGAAAGAATCTTTTTACTTCTTTAGGCTCAAGGGTTAACTGAATGCACAATCATTCAAAAGCGGTATAATAACGGTTGAATTGTTTATGGAGAGGAATGCAGCTGGCTATTTCACTTGAACCCTGTTTATAAAAGTTTGAATAAAATAGACCAGAGTTTGAATAAAATACGACACCGAGGCGGTGTTCCAGAGAAGTTATTGTTTTTAGGCTCTATCGCCTAGCATTCTTAAAGTTCTTTTATAGGTTCTATCCAAGAGATTTGCGTTGTTCATTGGAGTACTCGCCCAGGTCTGTCGATGTTTTCTTAGGTTAACCAGCCGGCTAAAGTCGAAAAATTCCAATGATATATTTGAATTATTTGTAACGAGTACCCTAGTATATAGAAATCTTAAAAAATAAATCAGTTATTGCGAAAGTAATATTTCTTTTCCAATTTCATAACATTCAAATCTCCAGAATAATATTTTCGGCCGAAAACTTAACTTTTATAGTACATATTTTTTCGGGTTAGTTAAGGTTGAATGAAATCAATAAGAGTTCGATCAATAGCAGAAAAAAATGTATGGAACAAAATTGCAGTGGAGTCAACTTTCTCAGAAATGTACATAAAGGTAAAATCATTTACATTTAAAAAAAAAACATGTCTTTTTATGTGGCCTTTCTTTTTCGTAAAATCAGATGTATTTGAGAAATGATTTAAATAAAATTATAAAACATCTAAAGCAAGAAGAGAGAAAACCATCTAAGTTTCATAATTCAACTTAAGGTTGATTTCGAAAATTTAAAAAAAAAAATAATTAAATACATACATATGTAACATGTTTTTTTTTTTCTTAGAATTATTTTGAGAAAAGTGAAGTACAAATATTTTTATTATGACCAATCTAATGTAGGTACATACATAGGTAAGTATGTAGAAATAAAATTTAAAAAAACTTAGAATGCCAAATAAACTTTTATGTCTTCCACTCGAATTGGAAAGCCACCTGCAGAGAAAAAAAAAATAAAAATGTCCTTTGCATAAGTATTATTTTTCTAATTATATACATATAGTAAAGGTATAAGGCTGTCAGATATTTGAAGGTGACAGACGTAGGTACTACGATATAGCTAAGCTAATAAAGAAAAGCACGTTGCTTCGTTAAATAATGTTTCCATTTGTTTATTTAAGATTTTATTTGGTTATTTATTGACTTTTATTTGGAATACTTGTGCTGGAGGTAAAAAAGGTCCTTCGAAGGACTTATTTGGCTGCAAAGCTAGAAACTTAGGAACTCAATTAAAAGTTTATAAAAACACGCTAGATGTGCCAGTAAAAATAAAGTCCTAGTCTGGGTACCGCGTACTAGCTCCTCTGTGCAATTCCAAGCGGAAATTCTGGCTGAGAGAAAACGTGGTATAAACGCATCCTCTTGAATTCGTCGCACCCCAAAGCATTCATTCATCTCTAAACAGTTTAAAATTCACCTTATCTGTGTGACAAGTTCTGGGAAATTGCAAAGCTGATGAATTTGCCAGAAATGGAACTCTGATAACTATCCCGCCTAACAAGCAAATTTTGAGGAATTACGATATTCTAAAAAACCTAGAAAATGTGTATGGCGGGTACCGATACAGACAGACCTTTTTTGTCCAACCTTTCATTGTAATGTCAAGTTTGATTAAGATCTCGAGTTTGAATTTTTCTGCGATTGCAAGACTTTCACTATTGTACCTAACTGTAGGGAAAAGAGGAATCAAATACAAAAACTGCCATAAAAAAATATCAAAAACAAATAAAATTCATTCGTGGAATATTTTTAATAACCAATGTTGTTGGCATAATAACACGAATTAGCTATTTTAATCTGACCTTGAAATTTATGTAGACATGTTCGTATAATATTAGTTAACACCATGAAAAATATTCTATTTAAGGTATTATCTAACCGATTGTAAAAACACCCACGTACAGTTTTCGAACGGAAAGATACCCAATTTACTTAGTATTGAATGTCTTTGATATTTAAGATTATAATTTTAACACAATTAACCAATTTCTTACAGACAACAAGTTGATAGCTGAAAAAAAAGCTGTTGTCCTTTTTCACACTTAAGTAAGTACCTTTTTTATTTTGGCCCTCGTTCTCTTGTTTCAGAAATTAATTTTACTTCAGTCAAATTAGAATTTTAAGTGCAATTCAAGTTTTATAAAACAATTTAAATGTTAGTTTTCAATAGGGCTGGCCACAAGACCGATACCACTATCCGATAATTCTTCTGGCACAAGGCGAATTTTTAGATTCCACGCCCTTAATTCTAATTCTAAATCTTTTTTTAGCTATAACTCAAACCATTTACATGAGAAGGGAGAACTTGTGTCTCAAGAGCATATTCTTAAAATTCAAATCCTGAAAATTTTATTCAAATCGTTAAGGCCGTTTCCGTGAAAAAAAAAGTATGGAAAACGGGGTGTGGCACCAGAAGGAGTGAATATATAATTTGCGTCTTTTTCCTGCATTTGGTTTAAGTCAAAGTGTCTAGATTTACTTGACTATTTATAGAGTTGAAATTTGTTCTCTACAGACAATGTACATTGTTCCCTTTTTGTAATTAGAAAAAAACCATGGTGATAAAAATTGATGCTATTAGAAAGACTCTGGCTACAAGAAATGCGAGAAGGAAAATTGATTTTTTTTAATATCTTTTTACTTTCTTTACTACACCTCTTGTTTTCATGAAAACAAAAAGTTCTCCATTTAAACCAGACCAATTGATCAAAATGTTAACAAGGTACATGAAGAACCTCATATATACCTACGTCAACTTTTTTTTCAAAAACGTTAAACTCAAAACTGAATACTGGTAGGAAATCAGACACGTCAAAAAGCAGGCCACTAAAATTTAGAAAATTGGTACATTATAAACATAAGCATACATTTTGAGTATATTATGAGAAAAACCGTCCAACATGATTTTTTGAAAACGCAACAGACGCAACGGATGATGATACCAAAATTTTCAAAAAAAATTTCTTTTTTTGATTTTAAAAAACAATCAAACTTTTTTTCAAAACTCAATATTTTGAAAACGGGTTATAGTTTTGTTTGAATATACCAAAAACTTTAGAACCAATTTGTTTTACAAAAATATTTAAAAAAAGTATAATTTTTCAAAAATTTGTATTTACATGATAGATGTCATTTTTTACCAATTCAAATAATGAATTTCATGATTTTTCACCGATGACATTCTTGACAGCAAGTTCATGCGATCCAGTCGTGCATTTTATTTTATAAGATACCTCTACGCTCTACCTATACATACTCTGGCTCTCCTAGAGAGCAAAGTCAAAATTGTAATTAATTTCAGTTTTTTTTTTCCCAAAAAATATTTAGCTTTCTACGCCCCTGCATTAATTTGCTTATTTTTTGTTTGAGCAGGATGAAGTCAAATTGATGGTAATTAGAGCTCCACTTTGTATGAATTAGAACTACAGTGTACAGTGTTTGCTTGTTTTGAGTGGGGAAATTCTGTGTGGACATACTCGTACATAAATTGCTTATTGTGTATTTTTTTGTGAGTGTGTCTGTTTTTTATTTTTAAACTGTTTTTTCTACCAAAGTTAGTAGCACGGGAAATGTTGAAAAGTGCTTGCGAATCTATGTAATTACTTACTATAATCATGGGATAGAAACTGACGGTTGATAGATATTTAATTCTAAGCCTTGTGATAAAAAATTGCGTTTTTGAACTGCGGTTATTATTTTTTTTTGAATGCGTGATAGTTGAAAAATTACAAATAAGTTTTGGGAACAAATTGTTATTCTGCATTCCAAAATTATAGCCGTATTATTTTTCGTGCACGGCTATCCAATACCCCATCAGCTTTCGCAATTCCGTGTATCACCCTTATCCCCTTGTATAGATTGGTAGAAGGCAACATTTAATCCACTGATTTTGGTCACCCATTTCGGAGTTTTTGCGCCGCAACAGTAACTTCTTCGACTGTTTTACTGGTCAGCCTCTTAACATTTTTTGTGGAATAAGCCAAATTTTAGAATTTAATCAAGGGACTTTTTGCAAGGAATAAAAACAAATGATTTGCATAGTTTTAATGAAATATTTCAATATTTGAATTTGAATAATATGGAAGTGAATACAAAATAATCTTTCTTTTTGCCAGAACAATTTTTTACTAGACAACAGAGAATAGGGTTAGGAATTATTAAAATGTCCCATAGCCATAGCCCTATTGTATAATGCTAATTTCCGATTCAATGTTTAATTATTATAGTACGAAATTGAAATGTATTGAAAACATCTGCTACGGAATTGTATAATGCAGCAACAAATTGATCAAATAAAACCTTCTTTGTGACAATTCTGACATATTCCTCTTTTAATTAGCTTTTAAAAAGGGTACCATTTTCAATTTGCAAAGTAAGAGGCTGTAATTAATCAGATTACTTATATATGTATGTGTCATACTGAACATACATACATGACTAGGTATACATAGGATTGAGCACACAAAATTTCTGCTGAAAAATATTCCCATTTCAAAATACCCAAGTGTTACGTAGTGCTTCAAAATTTTGTTGTCAGTTGTCAGAAACAAAAAAGGTTCCCTCTTTAATACCAATTTAATTTAAATTAATTTGATTTTTATTTTTATGAAAAATATTACAGCATGCATTCAATATTTGTAATAAGATTTTCTGGGTATTGGTTTTGTTATTATGAATTCCACGTGAGTGCTTTTTGTTGAGTGGAAATGAAGTGAAGTGGTAAGATCCTGAACACACAACCCAAGGAAATAAAGTTACCTATGATACGATTTATTACCCCAAAAAAGTTTCGTTTTTTTTTTTTTTAACCAGCTGAACAATAAATTTTAAATAAATTAGGTGTGGAAGCAGAGTCAATATTGTAGAGAAAAGCGGATTACGAATCCAGTTTTGCGTTTAATTTTTTTTACTTGGAGTATTTTTGATCTCGGAAACCAATAATGGAGAATGAATAAAGTGTGAAAACATTAAGACTTATTTTTGAAGAAAAATTATATTAAAAAATTCATACCATTTTTGATTTCTTGATTTTCATTTAGGTTAATACATTTTCTTTATTAAACAAATGCATACATTATGTACATAAATGTACAAAGGAAAAGGATGCGAATTTTTTTTTTCTTGGAGAACTACACTCTTGTCAGTTTCATTTCAAAACAAAACGACATTTCTTATAAATTTTCACGGCCTTTTGGTTTTCATCTAAGTTTCAAAAGAAAATGATTTTTTTTTCACAAAAACGAACAATTTTAAATCGGTTTTCTGAAGAAAGGCATAAAGTCACCCTTGTTCTGCCATTGCCACGTACATACTTATAATATCTGCACGTCAAAAAAACATTTAACAAACAATGATATGAATTTACCTAGCCTACGCAGACGATTCTCTCGATTGCGTCAAATCCATAGTTCCTGCATAGTAGAAGATCTCTTAGGATGCCTTTGGGAATTCTGCATAAGATGAGGCATATCAAGTGAACTCAGGCAAACCCGAGTTGGCTTGCTTCAGCAGACATGCAGATCAAAAAACCACAACGTTAGCTTCAATCTACCAAACACCATTCTCATATTATCGGACACCGCGCCGACGCGACGCCGCGCCGCGGATGGATGGCAACTAACAGCCAAATCAACACTTTCTTGATAAAATTTCTTGAAAAAACGAGCAAGTGTTGAAATTGGCTATTTTACAAATCATACGTAGCTTACATTATTTCTTACATCAAATATAATATTTTTGTTTTTGAACCCAATAAATAAATATAAAATTTAAAAAAACGCAGTTTTTACAGTCAATTTTTAAACCTAACGGAATTTTTTTTGGAAACTTCTTTTCAAGCGCATATAAATTCAATATATATTATGAATCCCGAAGATGAAGAGAAGGAGAAAGAGAAAGAATAATACCAATAAATCAAAATAAATAAAATGATCCGATTTTGATGATTTTTAAGAATAAGGAAAGAGAAGAAGAAGTAGAAGATGTAGGAGAAGAAAGAATACTTCAAAATGATTTAAAAAAAAAAAAACTTTGAATGATGCAGAACACAACTTTGTACATCAACGATATTATCAGCAGTATGTGTTTTAAGTAGCGTGACCTGTACCTAACTTTATATCTACTTCACTGATACTTTTTCTTCTCCCTACTTTTCAAACAAAAGAAGCTATGTCACACTCTATTCCATTATTGTTATGATGAAAATGGCAAACCAAGAACCAAGAAATAAATCAACTCCAACACTAACTAGAGAGTCCTATCTACATTATCATAAACAAAAGGCTCTTCGAATGAATATTTAATTTTCTCAAGTAAATTAAAGCAAGACAAGGTATGACAGGTGAAGGAAACCGACCCGCTATGGTATATTTTTCTTACCTTCTACAATCTACATTATATTTATTTTATGCTTCTTTATTTTCAAAACCAGAGCCTCGGTGGCGCCATGTAATAAAAACCTGCATTGTTTTTGTCTTTCTCTTCATATATATCCACAGACACATACAAACATAAAACATCCACAACTAAAGAAAGAAGAAAAAGGATATCCTAGACAAAAACAAGAATTGCAAAAAAAAAAAATTGAAATAAAAGTCATTCCTTTGCAAAAAGTCATTGAAAGGGGGTTTGTTGGTGTGTTATTGAGGTTGAGTTTAGGGCTGAATGTTGTATCGATTTTAAAAGAAGACTCACAATACCAACAACAAAAAAACCGTATGGCGGTTATAAATAAAAACTCAACCAAACACCCCTTACAATATGCTGGATATGGGTCTTCTTTGTTATTGATTTTGAGAACCACGAGGCTCCAGAACAACAATTACTATAGGTATCTGCTATTAAAGCTGAAATCATTGGTATTATAATATCGCAACAAATCGATGATGGACTTCACACACTTTTCATAAAGTTCAACGAGTTGGAAGTGAATCGAATGGTGTTTTTGGTCCCAATCCACATAAATTATGTTATAGGCGCAGGAAAATTTCAAACTATGTATATAAAATTGATGCATGAGCATTAACTTAGCCGTTAGAGGAAAAACACTTATGTACATACATATATCTAGGTACATAAATAAAACTAGTAGAGAAACAAGCTTTGTAGAGCAGGGTAATCACAGGAGTGTCCTTTCTCCTCTTTTAGCAAAAACAAATGAACTTCGGTGTAACTAATGCAGTATCCACTCCGGAAAATTCCAAAGACCGGTACAGGATATTTTAATGGCTGTTTATGAATTCATGGTTTACGGATATCACCTCAGGGAAATGTTTTGTGTATATAAGGTATCTTGTTACAGATGAGCTAAGCCAACTGGGTCAAACGCAAATTCCACTCCCCACATGTGTGCAAATATACATATGTACATATATAGTTATGGCTACCACTTTGATTATTTTCTACGAAAGTCCGTAGATTATATCATAGTTTTTTTTTTTTTTTTAATTATCGATTTGAAATTTTTTGTTCTCACTTGAAATCGGACACGAAAACATGGCATAGCCATGGCTTAACTATTGGCCACAATGTTACGGGCTTAAATCGACTGTTGTTGGAGATACTTATGTTTGTATATAATTGAGTACAATCGAAAGAATTTGAATCGTAGTTAAACAGTCTAAATTGGGATACAATTGAAATATAAATTGATTTTATTTAATTTTTTATCAAGGAAATCCTAAGGCATAAAACGATAAAAACTTTTACGAACTTATATAATTCATAAAATATTTAATCCTTGTGTACAAGAACAACAATAAGCATAAATAAATCCATAGCTCCAGCCGAGCGCTAGGCACTACCCTATGAAAGCGAATGCTCTGAAAGTCCTTACTAGTCCTATATTTTATTTTAGACTTTTGATAAATATTATAAACAACAAACAACAACTTTCAACAATGGTCTGCTGTTGAAAAATTAATTCCACATACGCCACCGTAATCTTTTAAGAAGTTCTCTATAAAATAAAATGCACGGGTTAATCGCATGAACTTGAAGTAAGTAGCAATGGCACTTGACACCTGTCAAATTGAGCTTTAGCTTTCGAGGTGGCGAAGTACTTGCGAGTACTTGGCTGGGCAATTCCACTGAAAAAATAGTACTTTGCTTTCTATTTGTCTTACTTTTGAGTTTTGGTTATTTTGTGTTTTAGACGTATGTATGTAAGTTAGTAGAAGAGAAGTAAGGCCACGTCATTTGTCTGAAAAAAAATTCGCAACATAACATAGTCGTCCTAATCGATCGAATACGCAAGCAATCAATTAAATTGTGAAGACATTTGAAAAGGGTGGAAGCGTTAACTATGTCGGAAGGCGTGTGCATCATCGTTATAAACTCTCAGTCGAATATGGGTGTTTTTCTGTTTTTAGTTCAGAATATAGCACTGAACATGGTCTGAACACTCCGAGCATACTCTGAACAATCTCTGAACTGAACGTGCTCTGTTCTGAGTGTTCCGATTTATTTACCTTAGAAACATACTTCATTGCTGTCACCTTTTACATTTGTCATTTTCCGTGTTCAGCTTTTGAACTCCGTTTGCTCCACCTTTTATTCTGAGCTCAGAGAGCGCGCTCTGAGCATACTCTGAACATGTTCAGAGCGAAAAAGGAACCACAAAATTGAAGCTCTGAGCTAAAAAAGAAACACGATTTTTTTTCACAGTTCAGGCTCTGCTCTGAACTAATAAAGAAAAACTCCTTATATTGCTGCGAGTGCAAGTCTTGTGATGATCCGAATTTATCGATTTCTCGATAACCGATAACAACCTTTTTTGGCCAGCGATTGAAGATAATGAGTTGTGATTCCAATGACAAGGCAACAAACGATACAACCCAACTAAGAACTAACTATGACTTTATTGAGTATAATTTAACTTTTTGTAACGTCAATCGGCCACCAAGATCATGCGAATTGTCACCGAAAGATTTTTTCTTTGGGACTTCTAGACGAAATAAAAGATGAACTGTACAAAAAGAAAAGGTTAACGAAACATTTTTGAGTTATAAACTCAGTTTCCATTTTTCTTACTACATACATATATCAATACCAATAATTTTTTGAAATTTTTGTAATTATTTTTTATGTAGTTACTATTCCAATTAAGGATTACATATATGTTTTGAAAATTCTTATAATCTGAAACCCACTATAGTGAAGTCAATTTTTGTTAAATGTTAAATAGTATTTTGGGCTTGGATTTGTTATTTTAACGTTAGAAAAATTAAAATTACGCAAGGGGTTTTCCTCCTCTTTCAGACAAAAAATGGAATAATATATGTATACATATGTACATATGTAATGTCATAATGAGTTAATTTTTACCTAACACTACCAAAACCCTAAAATGAGATTTTGAGTGTATAGTATATTGGAAATTTGTGCATTTTTTTTTTGTAACAGAGTGTTATTGACAAGTTATTGCTTAGTAGGATTGTTTTTTTTTTATCTATGTACTTTAAAAACGAAGAATTTGTTCAAACTGTTGAACTTCGAAGAATTTTTTTTTTAACAACATAATGAACTGAAGCAACTCGATTTTAATACATGGGAAGAACAATTATTTGTGACTTTAAAAAAGTCACGCATACCTGATAATGTTTTGTCGTTGGTCTTTTTACATAACCTCAGGGGGTTGAAACTTGAAATAAAAATCTAAAAATCTGAAAAACGTGTGGGTGTTTTTAGGACCATTGTGAAACTAAAGGTATGTACATTGTACATATTGAGGAATTGAGAATGAAGATGACATATTAAATATTTAAAATTAATTTGTAAATACATACATACATACATACATATGTACATATGGACAAACAACACAAAAAAATTCCAAGAAATATTTCTTATCAACTGTTTTCCCAAAGTTATAACCTACATAACAAAGTCTAAATCTGTATACATGTTGTATTTATTATATCATATATTATTACTTTTTCAATATACGTAGATTAGTTTTAAAATATGTAGTGTAAACTCGGGTAATGTAGTAATAGACCTCCAATCTTATTTTTGCTAATAAAAAACAAACGGTTAAAGTTTTTTATTTAAAGATTTTTAGTTGCACATTTAGTAACAAAAATATTGATTCACTTTTTAAAAAAATAAAAAAAATAAAAAGTCAGAAACGTAAAGAATAGAAAGTGGCGGGTAATGTCAAACACCACTCAAACATAGAAAATACAAAATTTACAGATCGATTGAGTTTTTTTGTCGATCATCAAAAAGTGAATCCACAAAAAAAAATCGAAGGAACAGATAAATGATGGTTTTTTTGCTTCCAGCACAAAACTTGCTTCGATGCTAGCTAAGTCTACAGCGTTGCCACTATGTTACAAGTGTAACAAAAGTGTTACACTTTTCTTAATTGTTTTATATTTGTTACTATATTATTTTTTTTTCTTTTTCTTAAACTTTAAACTTTCTTCTCAAATTTTTTTTTTTCTTTAAAATTTGACTTTTTATCATTTTTTAATCAGTGTTCGTACACATAGTACGCCCTAAATTGAGTTGAAATCACCTTCTAGTCGAACTCGTTCAGTTGTAGTTTAGTCGAAATCTTACTAAGGGTATTCATGCAACGAGATAATATTCATGCAACGAGATAATTTTCCGCTTTGCAGAAAGAAAGATATAAATTTCCGCTTCACGTTTGCATGAGCACCCCATAAAAATTCTTGCATAAATGTGAGAAATAATCAGCTGTCACAACTAAACGTCACAAATTACTTCGCGAAACTTTATGAGGTTTATTTCTTCGCTTACTGCATCAATTCTGTGAGATAAATTTATCTGGTTTGCAGAATATTTTTCCCATATAAATTTTGACAGCTTGTTTCTGCGGAGATAAAATTATCTGGTTTCCGAGGTTTATCCGAGTTTTCCACCGTTGCATGAATACCCCTACTATCTCTCACTTTCACTTCAAATTCGAACTCGATCTCTCGATCCAGCATATATCAATGGTCTAGTCCAGCGAAAACGCTGAAAGTGTACCATGTCTCAACATACGATTTTGTGATGAGCACTCTTTTACTCTGGCAATGAGCAAGGGCGCTGAATAAATATGTTCGGCACCAGCAATATTAGCGGTGCAAAATATACACAGATCAACACAAAATATTTGGAAAAATCGTCTCTACAAAAAAATTGGCATTCAAACATTTCATGGCATCGTACTTTCGATTTATGCCAGAATCAAATTAACTATGGCGTAAAAGGTGTTCCTTTTGAAATTTATTTCGCCGTTTATTTGAATATTTTCAATGCTTTGATTTTCGCAAAATGAAAATGAAACTGAAATACTTCCAATCCAGTAAATTCACAAGACGCGAATCAGAATTCGTGGTATCGACAATTCGAGCAACATATTTGGCATTTGATTGCTCATTCAAAATGGCTGAATTTACATTTTGTGCACAAATTTTGATGAACTCGTTCCACGGAAACGAAGTGGACTTGCATTGGTTTGAGCTCTTTTTGGAAATATGTAACTTTTTCCAAGTGGCCACAGTTGATGTGTTTGTGTTCCAAAATGCCGGCATCCCAAACGTAGCCTTAGCTTTCCTAATACGACTGTTAATACCAAGTTCGGTTCCGCCATCAGTAGATGGTGGATCTGCTTCTCTCTCCACCCTTTATGTCATTTGATGGAGATCCGTGATCCTGTAAGACAGTAAGCATACGTCGTCCAGGTGTTTGAAGTATGATTGCAGAGTCCACTGAATTGCGTGCAGTAGGTACATAGCTAATTACCAATAGGAACAGTATTCGTGACAGCAAACAACCTTGCCTAACCCCATTTTGGATTTTAAACTGCTTTGACAATTGAATTTCATTATTTTTTTATAATTAAAACGATTAAATTTTAGTTTTTACAAAATGAGCACTACTTATTTAATTTTATCTAAGAAAATAGAATCTATTTTTTCTGCATAATGCATATGCATGATAAAACATATAAAATTTGAATATAACTGCACTTAATTTTGCCCCAAATGTCACGTGTTGGAATTGCCCTTTAATATTGTATTTGTGAAATTGGACATTAGACTCAAAAATAATATATCTAAAATTGCTTAACACTGAGAACATACGAGTAACTGAAATAGGAGAAAAGGGACAAATAACACCCACTTTAAGATTTTCAACTAATTTGGCAACCTTCACCACGGTAGATGGTAATATGTAGTATATCTATAGCTTTATTGAATTGGATGATGATGAGACAGAAGATGGTTCCCTAAATATATTCCTGTGACAAAATGCTTTAACTTAACAAGGTAATCCAATTTGCTTTACCTTAATGGGATCTGGCAATGTTTTCGTGCTACTGATGTTGTTGTTGTTGCTGCTGGTACTCCTGATGTTGTTATTGTTGTTGAATATTATGTTGTAATAACCATACAAAAAGAAAATATCACTGTTTATAAATTTTTAATCGAATCAGAGGTGTGTTAACTTTTGTCAATTTTTCACATAAAACTTTTTTTTTTCGTAAATTTTATTTGGATTTTTTTTTTAAATTTTTTTTGTGTAAATTTTAATTAAAACATGAATTTTTCATTTTCATAAATTCAGGTCAGTCCAAAGGAACTGAAAACAAAAACACAAACCAGAAAATTATTTGTTTTTGTTATTCAACAATAGAGAGAAAAAAAAAATATAAAACGAGAGAAACAATTTCACGGATGACACTGCGGAACGTGTATTCTGTGTAATCGTTCTTATGCGACGGATTGTAATTATGTATAGATACTTCTATTTTTATAAATAAAATTTTAATAAATTCCCATACGGAAGGGAGATAATATTTTCAAAAAGGACGAAACGTGTGCTTACTTGGCGAGTGGTAAAAACACTTTGAATCAAGCTAAGTGCACGATGAAACAATATGATGTTTTGATGGGGAACCTCAAAATGAGGGTTGAAAATATCTAAAGGGGATGAAAAAAAGCTTTATAAAGTTAAATTTTGAAAATAAAAAGTTGAGCTTTTGAACTTTTGAACTTTTTGGAAGCTGTTATTGAATAAGATAAGATATAGTTCTAACATTGGATAGACAAGAGTGTTGCCTTTATTTCACAAATTTCAAAATGAAAAATTAGATACCTACATATATCTATATTTGAAAATTTATACAACAACTTAATTAGATGTTAAAATAGGCGTTTCCCTCTGAAGGTGGAGACTACTAAAAAATGAAATCTAAGAATGGGTCAAATTCATTTTGACTTTTAGGCTTTTGAACATCCGTATTTTGGGTGTTCCAAAGAATCTACAAACAGCAATGCACTTTAATGCCATGGTTCTATATGACGAAATGAAAATTAAAAAAAAAAAATGGTTGTTAAAAATGTTCGTTGATTTTCAAAAAAATATCGAAGAAAAATTGCAAAACAAAATATCACGGAACAACCAAGTGGGAGTGTTTTTGAATCGCGAGAATATAACGGTGAAAAAATAAATTGCGAAAAAAAGTTTTGTCAAAAATTTTGTATAAATAAAAATTAATATAATATGAACGGAATTTAACAAAAATGGTGTCTTAAACAGGTCCTCACTGTTAACTGACAAATCCAAGTGTGGTTTCTGTTGCGAAACATCAATTTTTGTGGACCGTTTAGGTAACTATTTTGAAAAAAAGTTATCAAAAAAATTTTGTGGGAACAACCAAAATTAAATCGCCCAATCCAATCCCAATCTATCAGGCCATCAATTTATCTCAGTGAATAGTGAAATAAATGATGATAACATGATATGAATTTCAATCTTAATAACTACTATGTTAAAATCTGTTTAAAAAAATCGATAAACATATTATATTTGTCGTCACCGTGAAAATTATCTACATATGTATATATTTTTTTAACATCATCAGTACGTAGGCAGGTTATAAAATAAAAAACAATTTCAGTTTTACTTCTTCATCGCATAATAAATGTTATGAAAATTTAAGGGTTTTTTTTAATTTTTGAAACAATATGTATATAACCTTATTCTTTTTCATCATTTGAAAAAATTTTTAGCTTTTATAAAAGTACCATTATATTTTTTTGTAGTACCTTTAATATTTCCATATGTTTGTTTTGTGCATTAAATTGAATTGGTACCTTTTCTGGTTCTATGGGAAAGATTTTCACTTCTTTAAGGTAAGTCCTATAATGATTCCTTGAAACAACGCCGAAAACATCCATTATGAAAAAATTGCTTTCATGTTGACCATTAAACGGGATATGTCCATATCCCATACCATAAAGAAAATAAATATAAAAAAAAATTTGCGACTGGATCGCAAATTAAAAAAAAATTAACACCAGTTTGAAAAACATTGAATTCTCAAAATCAATTTTTTTTTTCAAAAATCCTTTCAAAATTTTGTAATGCTAGAACCCCATTCCTAGAAACCCAAATAAAATATTTCATCATAATCTTTAGAGATGAAGATAAATATGTTTTATGTTAATAGCTTTATGAAAGGTACCGCTCTTTCTGGAGCTAAGAAAAAAATTCAATTTCGCCTCTGCGGAATTAGCTGAGAAAGTGAGAACCTTAATTTCTAAGTTTGAAGAAAATCGCTTCACATGCTTGTGCTGTAGGTCGAGCTACAAACAGATAGAATTTCGGGACCCACTTTTTTCGCGTTGTCTAAAGAATCGTAATGTTATTTATACGTCGAGGTGTATTTTTGGCCCGATTCCAGTAGTTTCCCTATGCTGCAATTAATGAAAAAATATTTACCGTAATATTTTTTCTATAAATAACTTTTTTCACAAGTTGTCATTGTCACTAAATGATATAATTTTTAAAGAGAGGAACACAAGAGAAGGTTGTGAAATTCATCAAAAGAAAAGAAAATATTTAACTGTGTAATTTTTGAGAATGTTTTTGAAGTTTTCGATATGATACATATTTTTCTTTTGTAAAGCTGATAGTTTTTCAAATACTCATACTAAAATTACCAAAATTTTGCACAAATTCCCAAATTACAAAGACAAAATGTTAGGCAACCATCCTGGCGAAACTGTCCTCCAGACTTGAATATTATTAGAAAGGAGTGGGTATAGAAATCAAGAGAAATATACCGAAACAATGAAGTGACTTCACTGAAATTTTATTAGATGTTTCACAATCTTTTATTAAAAATTAGTGAGTGTGTTAAAAGTTACTAAAATATTTTCTTAATTGCAGAAGTTTTAAAAGCTACATGAAGGTTTTATTAACCTTCATGTAGCTTTTAAAACTGTGAGGTTTTTGAAATGTTATAAATCTAAAAATTTGGCAAAGCATTTAGCTTTGTTCGAACGATGAAGTTTATTAGCTTTTCCTAAAATGACATCTTAGATTCTTTTGGCTTTGGGTCGAAAGTTGGATTTACTGTCCATTAAGGGCCAATAGATGGTTTTGGACTTTTCTGTTTTTTCAAAATTTGAAGAAATGTCTTATTGAAATATGTATAGTTCCTTTTTTTAGACAGAGGAATCTTATTTGTTTCATAAAATTCTTTAAATCATAACTTCTTATCTACATTATTTTATTTAACAAATCGAATAAGTGTTAAAACTGAAAATCACATTTTTAACTGCATCCAGGGAATGGTTCCACACGGTTCTTACGCAAAATAAATTGAATTTTTCTGTTAATGTCTTCATTGTAGATGGCTTTGCACTTTTCAAAATTAACTCTACGACGAACCTATGAAAGAAAATTAGCTTCAAAATCGAGAATCCCAACAATATATTTATGTAATACAACTCACCTGGAATGGTTTCTCGTAGCGTCTTGTACGACGGAATTGATCGAAGATTTCTTCTTTTCCGAGAATCCGATTTAGCAGGCGGCAAGCTTCTTCGACATTGTTGTTTTGAACCAGAACGGTACGTGCAAGAAAAAGTTGATGTCTCATTGGGTATAGCTTTAATTTTTGCAAAAGGAACAAATCACCACGAGAATTAAAAAAATTTATTTTTTAATTCCCGAAATAAATAGTGTCAAATTTTTTCGCTCACTTTTAAATGTCACTTTTTTAACAAATCGAATTAAGGATGGAGAAAGACAGCGAAAAATAATGAATGTATTCAGTAAATCTTTGCCCAGAGGTGTTCTGAGAACTTTTTTTTTAATGATTAGCATGAACAATAACATCCAGCTCTAAGCAGCAACATCCAGCTCTTAAGACATTTTGTATACCCAAGGCTGTTAAATCAATGTGCTTTTATTTATTATCTTAAAATTTTTTTGCCGCGTTAATTTAATTCCTCATAGAATATATTTTAAATATAATTATTATTTATTTATTCGTATCAAATAATATTATTTAAAAAAATAAAGAGTTTCGAAAACTATGTCTTTCTAGTGATTTATCCACATCATTTTATTTATAACTTCCATTTTTTATCGTTATCGCTACCGCCACCTGGTAGTTTTGCACGAGACTGTAAAAAATTCTCCAAACCAATAGTCCTACAATTTCGCTTTCTTGCCTTTGTTGAGTTTCATTAACTTTTGCTTTCAAGAGTGAAGAGCTCTTCTCCACCAAGTAAAATTCACATTTTGGTGAAGTAAAAGCCTTAACTGCATTGATTATTAAATTTACACGAAATAAATTCGAACATGTCAACAAATCTTTTACAAATAGCATTTTTCGTATTCGGGATGCCAAAATCTTTTATGAAATCTGTTATAAATCATAAAAGAATAAAAGACAGATATTTGTGACTTTTATCAAAAAGATTTCAGTGAAGGAGTGAAAATGGAAATCAATGCATTATTTTACCAAGGAAATGTTGCTAAAAGGAGGCAGATGTAAGAAAAAAATATTAAATAAAATATTATGAATAAATAAAATTCCATATAAATAAAAAAAATTGATTTCATAGGTGAAAACACAGAACACTTTTGATGGGACTACGACTCAAAAGCAGTCCATTCGATCTTCTTGATGTGCGTTTCACCCAACTTTTTAGACTGGTCAAATTAAATGCAAGAGTTTTGATGGAAAAATTGCAACTATTATTTATTATTTTTATAAATCAGCTGATTATGATAAAAGATTTTAGTTTTGTTTGCTAACAAATTTCGTTTTCGAAGTTTCATAACAGAATTTTATAAAAGGTCGAAGAACTGAATACCAATTATAAAAGATCTTTTATGGTGAAAATCTTTTATTGCTTATAACAGAAAATTCATAGCAGAATAACAGATGTGGCAGAATAGGCCTGATTATCCTTTGTATATGAAAACTATAGTACCATCATGGCGAATATTTTTTAGGGTTGCAAAGGTCCTGGTGGTGGCGCTGCAAAATGTGAGGTGTAAAATTCGATTTGGGGAGTCTTTAAGCGTCGAAAATTGGTGGTAGGGGCAAGAGGAGAATATTTATTGGATAATTGCATCCAAAAAATATCAATAAATATCATTTAAAACCTCCATAAGCTCTCCGCAAAAAAAAGAGTAAGGGTTGCGCAGACACACTAGATGTCGCCCCATTCGACTTCCACCATGCTTTGTATATGAAAACTATAGTACTATCATGGTGGAAGTCGAATGGGGCGACATCTAATTTACCTATGCAACCCTTACTCTTTTTTTTTTGCGGAGAGCTTATGGAGGTTTTAAATGATATTTATTGATATTTTTTGGATGCAATAATCCAAAAAATAGTCTCCTCTTGCCCCTACCACCAATTTTCGACGCTTAAAGACTCCCCAAATCGAATTTTACACCTCACATTTTGCAGCGCCACCACCAGGACCTCTGCAACCCTAAAAAAACTCGCCATGATAGTACTATAGTTTTCATATACAAAGCTATAGTTTATATATACAAAGCTTAACTGCATTGATTATTAAATTTACACGAAATTATCTCCGAAATTAGATGAACGCATTCAGCCAAATAAAAATTTAGATTCGAATATGAACAAACCTCATATATTTGAAATCTCTCTAGTCGGGGGTCTAGTGTAAAAGACGTTTATAAACCGATAAAATTATGACCGCTGTAATTTGGCTACTGAGGTTACAAAATGCTGCTTGCGAAAGGATCAACATTTATCTAAATGTAACCTTACCTAACCTATTGGCCAGAAATAGAAAACAACAATGAGCTGTCAAATGAAATTACCTCATTTTTAATGTAAACAGTTTTTTGGTAATTTGAAAAATTACCTCATTGCGGCTTCTTCCTGAAGACAATTCGTTAATAGCAGACAGACAATGCAAGTGTGGCCTTAGTGTAATATCTCACTATACTCTTGGAACATATCCCGATGTTGTCATCAAATTAACTTCACGAAAATGTGTGCATTCAGCACACAAAATGTACTTCTAGAAAATTCAAAACTCCCTTGATTCTGCCTTGTCCAGCCGAAGGCAACCATTTTTTTTCGCCCAATTTTTTTTCCTCCAAGGCAAGCATTTGTAAAAAATCGTTTGAAGAGCATTCAACTAACCACATGCACCACGTTTCTTTGTGAGAAACTTCGCTCGAAGTGAAAAATATTTCTTATTTTAAAAGTTTTTATATATTTCATAAAATATATTTTAATTCAACACTAAATATTAAATAAAAATATATCTTATTAAATACCTAAAGTTTTTTGAAATATCAAAAAAGAAGAGTGCGACGAACTATACTTCACATAACAGGAACTCTTTTTTTTTTTTGCCTAGAAGAAAACCAACTACATTGTGGAATATTTTTTTTTCTTCTGAAGAAAATTGCCTGCGAAACAAAGAAAGGTAAGTGAATCATTTAATAACTGCAATACAATAATTTATTTTCGGTTTATGTAACTTTCTACTCCCGTAATTAGTCTTGGAAGGTAAAAAAAAACGTCAGAACATTACGGTGCAAAAAAAACATGCGAGACACAGCGGCCATGATTATTCAGAAGCTAGAAATTGCACAAAGAATCGTTGAAAAAATTGCCTAAATTCCAGCTGATTCGATCACAAATTATAATTGCGAAATCAAAGAACTTATCAATTTCATATTTCCAGAGCAATTACCCATTGAAAAATTAATTTTTCTTTCACTTTTTTTCCACTGTGTTCGGGCAGAGAAATCGATAGAAAATTCTATCTTTCTCTTGCGTCTGCCATTTGCGTTTTATTTATAATTGTAGATACATAGGGGCTGCGAAGGCTGAAGGGAGCAGAATATCATCACGTTTATATACATACATTATACGTGTATATGTATACATTATGTGCGCAACGTGGTGGTGTATATTATGTTGTGTGTTGCGGTGCTTCATTTGATGTAATCTGGGCATGAGAAGTGGTGGCAAGGAGGCACAGAGAACAATGAGTTTTCCATATTTTTCACTTCCGGGTATGTGAGTTTTTCAGTTTTTCACAAGCCGACAAAAAGAAGTACGATTTTGTTTCTCCGCCTCTGCCATGGAAGTTTTTTTTTTTCTTTAATTTTTTTCCTGGATTTGTTTGCCAGGTCAGCGCCTAGAAATTAAAGTAGTTTCTCGATATACCTATACTTTGCATTGACAGTGAATAGGTATTTTTTTTTTCATTTTCATTCCACCTGCCTAGCCCTTTTGTTTTTCTTTTGCCAGCCTTCAAATTCAACCTCTATCGAAGAAAATTTGTCTGTCCGCGACAGTTCGCGATTTAGATTTGTTTTTTTTCGGTCGTCTGGAATTAGTCGCGTTTTTGTGTGCTGCTCTTGAACCCAATTGAATGAGGGGACAAGGGTGTTTGATAAAAAAAAAATATTTAAATTTTATTCTGAATCATGACTTGAAGCTATTTTATGAATTTATTTCTGCTTCGTTTTTGAAAATATTGATCAAATTCTGATGACACATATTATTAGTATCGGCACTTGGTAATTCACACAAAAAAAAAATGGTAAGGTCACAATAAGTTTTTTTTTTTTCTCGAAAACTATTAAATATTTTGGATTCGCTTGCTCAATTCAATGGTTTTTGCACGAAGTGGAGAGTTGACCAATGTATGTATAAAAGCAATTCAGGTTTCTTCCTCCGTCAAACTTCCCGACGAATTCTCAGAAACTTGAACTGTCTGAGTATAAAATGTTAGTTAAAAATCATCGAAGGGCGGGCCTGCCGAATTTACGTGTTTTTATAATCATGTCGATTACAGAATCCGCAAAACTTGATCCGCAATGATTCACATTGTAGTGTTCTCTTTTCTTCTCATGATAAATGAATAGGTGGGAAACAGAGCTCTAACTGCAGATCGAGTTTTGCAGATTCTGTAATCGACATGAATATAAATTTAGCCAGTTCAAAGCTTACCTGATGCAACAACATTTCAAAAAGTATATCGGACATTTATTCGAACGCGAGGATGGCTTGAGTGATCAGATGTAATTGATTCTACAAAAAGTTATAGGTACAAATTTGCGAAATTTCAACTCGACATTTACTAAAAAAAAAGAATTGGAAAATGTGTTGCAGAGTTGAATTGCGAAAATTAAAAAGTGCAACAAAAACTACTTTAGCAGGGTCTGGATAACTTCCAAATAGCTTTGAATAAAAATCTAAGACCCTACTCTGTATTTCTTGCCGAAAGTCAAATCGTTATTTTTGATGTTCTTAATTTCACTGATCCCAAATCAATTAAGAATTTTTTGGTATCGATTTCTCAATTTGTTCAAATCATGACATAGGTATTTGACGACGTATTTTAATTATTTGGTTTTTCACCCTTAAGGACCATTCAGCGGACAAACTGTGGTTCAACGCTCGTTTGAATTGGCTGTTAATACTCAGAACACTAGAACCTTCAACCAGGCATAACATCAACTAAACTGTTTAACAACGTTGAAATTTAAAATTTTACAAGCCCATTATTAAAAACGTAGGTACTTGTGGGTATTATGAACACAGTTTAAGTTGATAAATTTTTCAATATAAAGACGATTTAATGAAATATGTAGCTGATAAGTTCCAGAATTCGAGTGAAATGAAACCGAAATTAAAAATGCAAATCGAGTGAATTCGTTTTCAGTGTTTCGCATTTCGACCTCCGGATTTTTTCGAAATCACTTTTCGTGAAATTGAAAACAGCTGACATCAGTCATTTGGGATATTTTTGAAATATTTTTATTTTGGCTGCTGGTAACGCAGGTTCAAATACTTCTTGCATTGTTTCTTGTTCTTGACCGACTTGTTGGGAGTTTTTGGACATGGAATTATTGATTCAATATTCGACTTCATCCACCAAACCAATATTAATAGTGTTAGGAATTTCCTCAAGGATTGTATAAATACCGCAAATTTTAGCAAAAGCATCTTTCGTTGGCGATACAACAAACCCCTTTCAGTTGAAACATCTTCGGCTTTATTATGCGATAGCTTCTTTCTTATTGAACCCTTCCATTTTTTTTTTTAATGTTGCTAGTTGTTCTGCGGTGGACCATGGCTGTTGAGCTCGCTTTTTAATTTTCTCACAAAGCTTCTGCGACAACTCGATCTCCCTTCATAAATCCCCTAAATTAATAAATGCAGGAGGCAATCTACACAGTATTTTTGTGTTTACACCTGTTTCAAATATGTTTTAAGTGCAATAAACTTAACAAGTTTCATTTAAAATATCATTTTTGTACTTGTATTTTTAATCGCGTCTCTTTTGTTCCACTATTTCAAATCAAATGAACGATATAATCGAATTGTGGTACACTACAATTTCACTTTGTTTCAATTTCCATTGATTCGAAATTTAAATCGATAAAATCTATTGTACAACACCGAATTTTATTTTCGATCGATTTCATTTCAAGTGAAAGTGAAATGTAGCTTTACTTGATGGCAGTACACACAAGTTGTTTCATTCAAATACTATTCACATGAATACGACCATCGGCCCACGAATAAATTTAAAAAATGATATTAAACTTTTTTATTTATTCAAAAAGTAGTCAAAAATCAAAGAAATATAGTTGACATTTATGCAAAAAAAAAAAAAAAAAAAAAGATTTCTGAATCTGCATTATTTTAAGAATTTGGTTAACTTAAAAGAAAAATACTTGGATTTAATCTACTTCTGTGTCAGTTTGACTGAAATATTAGACATTTAAAATACATAGTCTATTATAACATTTAGGATGTTTACCACACTAATTTATATGGGAAAACATTTTTTGAAGAAGGTTGAAGTTTGCTATGTTTGCGATAATTTTCCGATGTTTAAAGAAAGCTCCTAATTTCAGCTCATCTTGACATTAAATTTCCTTTTCCTTAAAAGAAATTAATTTCATGCTAATTGACTAGAAATATTGTCCATATTCATTTAGGAGACTACTTGTAAAATCCAAATCATAACGGTTTTTAATGCACAGCTTTTTTTTATTTGTTACAAATTCAGTTTTTTTGACGAGTTGATTGAATTAATAAAAATGTCTTCAGATAGTTCTTTTCCAAAATGTTCGTTTCTTTTCCCTTGATGTTTAGTGTTTGATTAAATCATTTGGCCAGTTTATATTTCTAAGATCTCTGAGAATATTCTCAGTGAAAATGACAGAGATTGAGAAACAAATATAAACAACAATTCTCAAAGAAATAAAAATTGTTGTTGTGAAGCCTTTTAAAAATACAAAAGCAAATAAAATTAAATTATTTTCAAAAGTCAAAGCTATCACTTTGTAAAATTGAGAAATTGAATCCAAAAATTTTCATTCTCAGAGTTTTGACAGTAGAATTGAGAAATTTGTATGAGAATTTTTGTTTATATTTCTGAGAGTACGAAGATCTCTGAGATCTTAGAAATATAAACTGGCCAATTATTATTTTTATTCCATCTTGTTTTGAGGTACAAAGTGAATTATGTACGTCAAAAATGTCAAATGCACATCATCAAATGTTCCGCCTTTACACTTATTTTTGTTTCCTCATCCCAATTTAATTTCCTGTTTGTTTATTGTTTCATACGCCCGATGAGTAGCACTTACACGCGAAGTGAGCAATTTATATTTTCAGTTCAGCAGTGTTTTTATTTTCCACTGCTTTAACGTCATCAATTATGTAGGTGTGCCCAAATATATTTGTTTTTGTTTTTTTAAATTGAAAATCATTAATTAAATATATAACTGTTCTGTTTGTTTTAATTTTAGAACTAATCTCACTGTCACACATCTAGAACAAAGAAAGCAGAAAAATGGTGAAAGAAACTGGCTACTACGATCTACTAGGTGTTAAGCCCAATGCATCCCCCGAAGAGCTAAAGAAAGCCTACAGAAAACTCGCGCTGAAATACCACCCCGACAAGAATCCAAATGAAGGAGAGAAGTTCAAGGCCATCTCCCAGGCATACGAAGTTCTTTCTGATACCGACAAACGTCAAATTTACGACGAAGGCGGTGAGTCAGCCATCAAGAAGGGAGGCAACGACACTGGTGATATGCGCAACCCAATGGACTTCTTCGAGAAATTCTTTGGTGGTGGCTTCGGAACCGGTGGAGGTGGACGACGAAGGGAGCGTCGAGGCAAGGACGTTATTCATCAAATGGGAGTTCAATTGGAGGAGATTTACAATGGAACAACACGTAAACTCGCTCTGCAAAAGAACGTTATCTGTGACAAATGTGAGGGACGTGGTGGCAAGAAAGGTGCAATTGAAAAGTGTAACCAATGCCGAGGCAACGGCTACGAGACCCGCGTTCAACAGATCGGACCCGGTGTGGTGCAGCATATTGAACAAGTTTGCCGCAAATGCATGGGTCAGGGTGAGATTATCTCAGAGAAGGATCGTTGCAAACAGTGTAATGGCCGCAAAACTGTTCGGGAACGTAAGGTCTTGGAAGTACACATCGAGAAGGGCATGCGCGATGGTCAAAAGATTGTCTTTGCTGGTGAAGGTGATCATGAACCAGATTTACAACCCGGCGATATTATCATTTTGTTGGAAGAGAAAGAACATGCTGTATTTAGACGCTTGGGTGATGATTTGACATTGAAAATGCCCATTGAATTGGTAGAGGCTCTTTGTGGATTCCAACGTGTAGTCAAGACATTGGACAATCGTGATTTGGTTATCACTTCGCCACCTGGTGAGGTTATAAAGCACCAACATGCCAAGTGTATTATGGAAGAGGGTGTGCCCCATTACAAAAATCCAATGGAAAAAGGAAGATTGATCATTCAGTTCGAGGTGATCTTCCCCGATACCCTACCGGTTACTGTTCTTCCAGCTCTCGAGCAGTGCTTACCACCAAGGCAAGAAGTAGCTATTCCAATCGACGCCGAAGTTGTTACTTTGGTAAGTTTAAATCTATTGAAATGAAACGTTTTTCCTTTGGTTTGATTTATAAAATATTAAGCTTATGCAAGAAATTCGAACAATATTCCTTTTTATTTCTTAGTTTATTAGAAAATACAACAACTCAAATGTATCTTTTATTATTACAGGAGGAGCTTGGTCCAACCAATAACCAACGCCAGCATCATCATCAAGCTTACGAAGAGGACGAGGATTGCTATCATCAAGGTGGTCCAAGAATACAACAATGTACAACCAATTAAGCTACTTACACATCCATACAAAAAATACATCCCTTAGAGCAAGATTTGAACTAACTCAAATAATAAAATAAATGTAAACAAATACAAAATCAACACACGTAGTAGATTACTAAAATGGAAGTTTAAGGAATGAGTGATTGCGGTGAGGAGGGACGCATAAGGAATAAGTATTCCATCACGAAACACACAAAAAACGGAGAAAAAATTATAAATTTCGTGTTATGAAAAGGCTATAAAAATAAATGTATTGTTTTCGAAATAAACTTAAAAACAAAATACACATATTACAACTCTAATAATTAATATGCTCTATGATTGTCATTTTTTAGTTTTTTGGTGAAAAACAAATTAAATTAACGAAACAAAACATTTTCATCGCGACCAATCTTAAACATCTTCTATGTCGTGTATTCTGCTTACGCATGCCAGTCTGCCGTGCATTCGTAGTCCTTATTTTTTCTGACTTGCGAAAACCAACCATTTTATGGGTGTGAGCTAGCGAATATTGTAACAGTATAAAATAACACTCACTATAAAATATAAAATTTATAAAACAATTCCATTTAAGATAAAAAAAAATATTTAAAGCAAAAATCAACTTTATCTCTTCGAACAACTTAGTGTAAAAAAAAATTACAAAAACAAAGTAATAATAAATTATCAGATAAAAACAAACTTCCTATATAAATAATATCGTTTGTCTTTTTTAAATTTATTTATTATTTTTTGCACACGCAACTTCATACCTATTACCTACGTGTTCCTCTTCTCTTTGGCGGTCAACAAAATACACATCCAAATGCAACAGAAAGTTCTCTATTGTTTTTCTTTAGTTTTTAAAATTTACATTAGTTTCTTCTTTTTTGTTATGGCATTTTTTTGTCAGCAAGCATACATAAAAATATTTTTGGGTAATCATTTTTATTTATTCTTTGTATATGATGGTAACGTATTTAAAAAATAAGAAAACAATTATGTAAACATGTAGAGTGTAATAAAAAAATACATTTAGGATTATAAATATATATGGTATCAAAAAGTTTGGGTTTTTTTTCTACTAATATGTAATGTTTATTTCCATTTAGTATCTTGACCTGCCAAATTTATCTCTATTATAATATAAAAATCTTAAAACTAAAGGGAAGGGTATTTTCTCGTGTATTACGGTGCTGAATATATGCGTTACCTCAATGGGTCTACCGTAAATATAATTTATATTTCTCGAATCTTCTAATGTTGGCAATCACAACAATTTTGCAATGTTTCTTGTAGGTTGAAATTTTTTTGATCAAAGTGATAGGCGGATAGCATGTTCATGTTCGATGCCAATAAATTCTTTGAAAAACTGCTACCCACAATTGACGTTATTCATTTTCGACGAAATTCCATGGAAAATTGTATCCACGATCGCCCCCGTACTTTAACCGATTTCCTTTTTAAGAGCAGCTACTCACAAATAAGGCAACTACAAGTATTTTGTTGACATACCATAACAACATTTCCCCCCTAGCCATACCCCATTTTCGAAAACGAATACAATTAAGCAATAATAACCTTTTAAGGTGAGTGCCTATATGTTTAAGAGGCTTATAACTCGAAAAATCCTCCCTCATTATATTTGTATTCTGCTATATGGAGAGAAGTGAATGTTTCAAAAAGAAGCATATTATGTGCAGTATATACCTAAATTGCGATTAAAATTTTAACAATAAAGTTTATTTAAGAATTGTAAAGAGCAACTATGGCAAAGCTTTGAACAGAAACACGAAATGGTTTACTAAAATAGTTTCTAACATGATTAAAACATTCGCGTAAATAGAAACTTTTGATCGAATCAAGCAGAATAGGGATGTATTCCGCATCTTGAATATTTTTGACGGTATATGATTTTGCTTACGTTTGAAAGATGAAGTATTTTTGATTTGATACTAAAATCGTTTTGCTACCTTTTTAGATCTCAAGATATAAGCAGTTATTTGAAAAAACGCTGAAAATTTTTTTTTGTAGTGGCCAAGTTTAACCTCCATTATATTGCATCTGTCATGGTTGATTTTTGAAATATTTTACATAAATATCCAGGATCAACATGACCTTTTATTTAATAACCAATTCTTTCGTGAACATTAAAGGCCAAACCCAAAAATTAAAAACTTGGCTACTTTTAGGTCTGAAAACTTCTCAGATTCAAAATTCAATTACATTTTTTTTTTTGAAATAAAAAAAAAAAATTGTGTTGAAATCACTGCGCATTTTTGAACATTAAAAATTTTCCTAGAAAAACCAATAATAGGTGAACAATACATTTTGAAGGAAATGCTGTTCGAAATAAATTCAATATGAAGCTGGTTAAAACAAACATTAAACTTCTTGAAAAGTTCTACAAAAATTTTCTGTTTTCATACAACTGTATTTTTAATTATTCATTTTCCCTCTGTTGATTGAATCAACAATTCTTTTAATACAGAAGCTTGGAAAAGGGCCAACAGATCAAAATTTACAATGAACTACTTATTGGCTTTTTCAAAAAAAAGGATGAAAATAAAGAAATTGCTTTTCGATATTTATAACTATACTTACTTAAATAATTCATTCTATAATTGGTAATAGCTCCTTCATTTATAAAAATGTTGCATACAAATTTATAGAACCCATTTAGCTTGTCAAGTATTTATTTTTATCCGAAAAATAGAATATGTAAACAACGTTAATATGTGTGAAAAACAATTGCTGATCGAAAACTTGTGAAATCTTCGAAAAATTTGGTTTTTATGTACCGTATCCTAATGAATTCGGAGTCTGGAGTAAAATCCAAAAGAACAAAAATTAAAAAAATTAAAGAACACAAACTACAGATTAAAAATAATATTTTTTTGTCAATTTAATACGTAGGTACAGTTTAATCAATTAACATAATTTCTAAGTGCCGACACAACACCCAATCCATATAAAAATGTTTCTTCTAAGATTTCCCAACTTTTCTTTTGTTCCTGTTCAACTTCTTTGAGGGCTTTTACAATTTCTGGCCTTTCAACAAGCGTGGTACCATGAGATTTGAGAAAAACACTTAAATAAGCTTGACTCAACTCGAAATCGCAGTTTGTTGAAAGCATATAACTTATTGTTTTAAGGAATTGTGTCATTGATTTGTATGACCCCCCACCAATTGGATGCAATGACTTGACTTCAAAATCTATCATTGATGGTCCAAGCTTTTTTAGATATTCCACACAGTTTTTATAATCACCAGATTCGATTGTTTCTTCTAGAAGCTTTCCGAATGTTGTAAGGTTGTTAAAGCTAGAAGGTGTTATCATTTTTGAGCTTTCATCTCCCTGAGTTGCGGCAGATAAATCGAATTTCAAGTCGAGACCAGCGACTGTGGGAAGGAAGAATGGGGCTTGCTTTGGAGCCTTGGGTGGGGCTTTTGGCTTATTGCGTTTCTTGATTATATCGAGATCAAGTAGATTTTGCCAGCGAGCTTCTGCCGCACCTGACATTGTAATTAGTTCTTCAGAAATTTGGTTTGGGCTCTCATAATGCATGTCGATTTCTTCGCCTTCTTCATTACCAACACTAAGCTCCTCAATTGCAGTCTCTAAGCTGACATCATCACACATGCTCGATGGCAGATCAACACATGGAGCCTCATCGTAGGGATTGATAGAACGCAATGAAATATGATTAAATAGCGTTTTGTTGGCCCAAAGGTAAATGCCCAAATAATTTACGTGTGCTGTTGCCAAAAAATCACCCGTCGGAGACATCGTCAATGACACACACGGTCGTTCTACTCTAAAATGGTCAATCATATAAGAAGAAGGTATATCCCAAACTTTAATAGTGCAGTCCATAGATGCACTTATCAGCCAGCGACTGTCAGGGCTAAACGTAATATCGTTGATTTTGGAATTGTGTCCTTCGAATTTTCTAACTATCGCTTTTGTATCAGAATCAATTACGTATAGGACAAAATTCTCCAAAGCCACACATATCATGGCACTTTCACGATGAGAGCGAATCATTTCCACACCATTTGACATTTTAATTATTTTGCTGGGCTTTGCATCTCCGGACTTTTCATTAACCTTGAAATGCCAAAATTTCAGAAGACCCTCACTGCAACCACTTACAACGAATTGATTTAAATTATCACAAGCCACACCACGTACAGCTTTTTCGTGACCTGGATGTCCATAGCTGGCACGATGTATACCAGACTGGATATTGAATCGTTCTATGTCACCGCTGGAGTAACCTTTAAAGAAATAATGATTTTTGTTAGAAACAAATTAAATAATGCTAGAAATACATAGTATAGGAGTAATAATCAAGTCAAGCTTTATTTTATAAAGTGGAAGGACACCAAGAGGTTAGTAGTGTTTTATTGACCATTACTCAGCTTGTTCAGCTAAATTAGGGTAGAAGATAACTGAAGGTAATATAAATTTATGTTGAGAGATTGTAGCTTGCTACAAGCAAGGAACAAATTGTAATGAACACTTCTATGCAAGAACGTACTTTGGCAAAAATGCTGATGATGAAGCTCAACAGAAAAATATCCATTTTTCAGAGAGTGAAAACTTCTGTGTGCAACGAGCACTCTCAACAATAAATGATGTGAGCACTTAGAGCTGTTTGATGCAATTGATGATAATAACTTCAAGAACATATTAACGATAGCCGAGATTTCAATATTTTTTTAGGGGCAGGGGAGGAATGCTCAAACGACCTAGTTTAGTTTATTAACTCACCAATTATAACAAAATTTCCACAATGTGTCAATACCAAACAAGTAGTCTGTACTGCGAAATCCTCTCTGTATTTATTTTGAAACTGTTTGGGAACAAGTCTCAGTTCACCCATTTTGTTTTTATGAAAAGACCATGTTGTGGTCTGGATAATTCCAGAATGAATTGCCGCAATGCTATCCCACTCCTTCTCTCTAGTTACTTCAGTAGTAAATTCAATGATTGGAGGCATTGTAAGATAATCACCTTCCATACGATCTATAAAAAAAAAAACAATACAAAACACTTAGAATTGAAAAAATTATGAAAACCAAATGAGATTTGTTACTTTTTTTCTTGGAGGCTTTTCGGTTATAGCTTGCTTTTCCCATACTGACATTGTACGTTTCAGTCACAGTATTGAACACTCTCATTGCACTATCCTCACCCGATGATACAATGGAATCCCCCTTGTTGCCATGGTATCGAATACAAAGTGGTGGCGCTTGATGACCATCGCGTATTCTCAAAAGTCGAGCCCCTCCGTCGGGCATATCGAATATCCATAATTTCATCGAGTTATCCGGTGAAGTAGTCAATAGTAAAGGTTCATTTGGGAAACAAATTGTAGTTGTAACAGAATTTTCGTGGCATTTTATTTGACTGGCGACCTGAAAATACAAATTTAGCTCAGAGATTTTGTTCTTCATCAAAGTCGTCGAGGTTTTACCTTTTTCTCTTCAAGATTCCAGAAGGCAACATTACCGTTGTTGCTAGAAGTTGCCATTATTGGCGGACCGTCTGTGCGGAAAGATACACCATTAACCGGGCCCCAATCCTGTTTGAATTGCATTAGAATTTCGTCAAATTTCAAGTTGAGCAGAACTGTTCGGCCATCGCTATGGCCAACAGCAACCACATCTAAGGCTGGAGCAGGTACAATACATGTGACTTTGCTGCCAAATCCAGCAAAAGTGTAGACAAGTCGATTTTCTCTCAAGTTCCACAGCTTCAACTCGCCCTTATGGCTCCCAAGTATTATTTTATTTATGTAAGTAGGTGGATGGGCAATAGCGGTTATGAGGAAATCGTCACGAGAAAAAGGGATCTCCAAGTAAACAGCCTCATTTTCAATTTCCCAAACTTTCATCACATTGGCTTCATCAATGGCAATGAGATGTTTGTGGAAAGGCAACATCAAATGAATATTCTTTGTGTGGCCCTTGTAGGTGTGATTGATGTGTTTTCCATGTTTCCAAGAATAGATTATCTTATCGGCTGCAGTGTACACATACTTACGGTCGTTGGCCATGCAAGTTATATCATCCGGGTGGACATTGCTTACGTGCAACAAACGGAATTTGTTGGAGGTGTACACTTGGAATGAGCGACCAATGCATGTGGTTATAATGTTGTCCTTGCGATTTGGAACGTACCGTACGAGGGCAGGCACCTGATTGCTCACATATCCAAGGGATCGATTGCGACGAAATATTTTACTGCTTTGATTCGACATTTTTGTTTAACTGCAATATCTTCTAAACATTTGAGTTAAAATTATTGTAAAAAAATTAGTTCGCCACGCGGTAAATGGTCAACATTAAATGAAATGTCACAAAATGTTGGTGCCTGTCAGTTCGGAAAGTAATCAAATGACGTTTAAAGACGAAGTTTATCGAAGTTACACGAACGCGCACATGTTTGTACCCGAGGATTTGTTATTTAGGAAATGCTTCGAAAATAGGCTTTCAAAATATTTATATACATTAGGGTGTTGTATGGTGTGTTTGGCAACAAGAAATTTTGTTGGTTTTTCTTGAACAAATTTAGTTATTAATTTAATACCTCGCCACTTCGCGAAATAAAATCATTTTTGAAGCAAAAGCTGATATCATGCTATTCTGATTTATCAATTGGAGTATGCTCCAATAAGAAAATATTTATTAAAGTGAACGTGCTGAAATAGCGCCTTCGTCAGATATTTATAGGAGTACTTCCTCCAATTGCATTTACATATATAATCAAATATGGTGCGCGCTACATCTTTGACGACATTTTAAGAATATTTATATTAAAAAATTAAAGTTGAGTCATTTTAATAATTTGTTAAATGCAAAAAGCATAATTTTTTTCAACTTTTCGAAACACTTTAATGTTATTAATATTTTGTTTTTAAATATATTTTTTGATAATTCATTACTGCACTTTGGAGCTCAATAAGTCCTTTTTAATGCTGTATAGAGTTTTATGTATAATAGTTTTATAATTCCGAGAAATGGTTATGTTTAGCTTCATTAGATGAATATAGGAGTAGGTACACAAACGAGAACTTTCAAAAAAAGTGCAGAACCATCGGAAAATAAAATATAAAATATTTAAAATATATTTTTATTATATCTGTAGAACTCGGTCCAAATTAATTTTTGAGTTTTATATTTTTTATTTACTTTGATAAACCGAGTTCTTAAGTTCCTAGACTATCAAATTTCGGGGCCTAAGTTTATGAAAGTTTTCACTTAAATTGAGATCTGGGGGGTCATTCCGTAATTTTCGAAACAATTATCGTCAAAACGATTATAGTTAACGATATCGTCAAAAATTTGCTTCACTTAACTCTATCACTATCGTCTCGTCTATCCCCAGCAAACATTTTTGTGAAGGTTCAGATTTCGTTCACCAAAATTGAAGAATAATATTCATAAAACTTTCAGTTTTGTGAATGAATTATGAATGAACACAAAGATCCACCAAATTTTTACGGGGGACATGCAGAGATTTGTATGCTCCTTATGTATCAAGAAAAAAGAAAAAAATAACATTCAGTTTTCATTCATTTTTCATCCTTAATATGAAAGTGCACAAGAAAATGCTAAAAAAGATCTTGTGGTGGATCTTTCATTATGCAGAATTTTTTTTTTGTCCTTTATTTATTCTTTTTTTCTTACATAGGCAAAATGATAACGGGTCATTGTCGCGACAAAAGTTTTGTTTTCGTAGTTAATTATTATTTCGCAAATGTTTTTGATGTTTTAAAACGTGTCAGAGGACAAAAGGTGTTTATTTGAAATAAAAAAAGTGAAATACAAACGGAAAAATATTTAAAAAAGCAACTGAAGACAAAAAGTGTGAAAAGAAAAAAAAATGTGAAAAACAAACAGATATAAATAATAAAGAAAAAGTGAAAAACAAACAGAAAACTACAAGTGGAAGTGACAAAAAAAAATATTTAAAATCATTCCCAGCAAACATTTTCATTCAGAAATGAATCATAATTAAACCATAAAAATGATTCCAATATGATTAACTAATGTGAAGATATATATTCAGAATTCCTTCACTTAAATGAATTACATTGGAATCATTTTTATGATTCAAAAAAGGTTCATGAAGTAATCATTTAAATGAATATATGGAACTTCATATACGTTCATTTAAATGAAGAATTTTCGGATCATAATTGATTCACTAAAATGATTCAAATCGGTGTCTAAGAGCCCAGGTAAAAGGATTCAAAATGATTCATTTCTGAATTCTTTTTCGGTCGATTTCTTCACTTTTTTGATTTGATTATGATTCATTTCTGAATAAAAATGTTTGCTGGGTCGTTTTCAGTTTGAGATCGTTTGGTGTATTTCAGATATTCTCAAACTGCAATTAAATGTCAAAATGAAAAACTTTGCCCGTTTGGTAACTTGAAATTTGCAAATTTTGTTTTTATTTCTATGGGATTTGACAGAAAATTTGCAAGAATTTTCTTGTTGCCAAACACACCGACAACTTTTTGTGTGATTTTTGTTTGTTTTGATTACATACATTACATACATTACATACATTACATACATTACATACATACATACCTACATTATTTCACAATAATAAAATTGGAAAGATTATTTATATACATACATATATGTATATTAAGTAATCGTGCTTAGGGGCGAGTTATAGCGAACGGGAAAATGGATCAGGAAAATTTTTCTGATGGATTATTTAGTAAGTTCTCGATCGATTTAAAACATATAAGCTGAAGTAATCGATGACAAATGACAATTTTAATGCACTATGTACAAAAAAAAACTGATTGAACAAAGGTTTTTTGATAAAAATGCATTTATTTGTTTTCCTGATGAACTTGCATCAGGAAAATAAACAAATGCTTTTTATCAAAAATCCTACGTTCAATAAATTTTTTTTTTTACATAGTGCATTAAAATTGTCATTTGTCATCGATTACTTCAGCTTATGTGTTTCAAATCGATCGAGAACTTACTAAATAATCCATCAGAAAAATTTTCCTGATCCATTTTCCTGTTCGCTATAACTCGCCCCTTACACATGGGTTGGAAGAGAATAGGGATGTGATTTGTCTCTTAATTGTCGTCGTATTCGTATTAATTGTCTTTTTTTCCAATTTTCAATTTCATTTTCACTATTTAAAATTGCAGTGCCGAAACATTTTCACTTTAATTTGTCAATAGATAACAGAAAAAAAACAAATGTCAAATTACAGTGGGAACTCAATTATTCAACTACAGTCACCTACAAACTTCAAAATTAATGCAAGACAATACCTATTTAGCTATCGTCCAAACGCTATCGTTTTGACGATATCGTTTGAACGATTATCGTCTTACGTGAAGCAAATAGAGGAAGCACTATCGTTCAAACGATATCGTCCGACGATAATCGAGTTACGGAATGACCACCCTGTAAAAAGTTCTAATTTTCGTTTAACCAAAATTTAGAAAATAGAACTTTGTAGAGAAATCAGCCGTTAATATTTTGTGTAATAGGCAGAAGGCAAAACTGTCATGCTTTTTTGTTGTTTTTTTGAAAGCGGTGTTTGTTTCTTATTATATATAAAATCTTTCAATTTTTTCCAATTAAAATTCAAATTTGGCTATATTCTTACTTAATTTAAGTAGAAATGTTGAAGAATGAATTATTGCAAAAAACCATGAGCGATAAAAAATATTCGTTACCAAATTTATTTGATTAATACAACATTTATTCCGCTATTTCCAAGCGCAAGTTTGTAACTGAAGGAAAAGTACTGTCAAGGAATGATAAAACAATTTTGAAAGGAATTTTTTAAAATATTTAAAAAAAATTTAGTTTTTTTTTGTTTAATATGGATAAATGATTTTCTATCAAATTGCATTCCTAGATTTTTCAAGCGCTATAGCGGGGAAGTTAACTTTCGTCCATTTTTTTTTCTAGTGATCTGATTTCGAAACGAAATAAAATTTGCATTTTGACCTGACACGTTGAAGTATTGCCAGGATGGGAACCATGTATGTAGAAGGGGTGAGGACGGGGATACCATCACCTAATAGGATAGGGTTTTAATTGAAATCTACATTCGATATTAACCTGACGGGTTAAAAAAGTTGGTGTTTTAGAATTTTGTTAAAATGTTTTCTCTACTTAAAATTGTTTCTATCTACATTATGTTAGGTAAACTTTTAACCAAATAAACAAAGAAAATGTTATATTTTTAAAACGTTTATTTTATCAATTTCACATTTATACAGATAAATATTATAATAGCCCTATACACTAATTTAATCATTTAATATTTCATTATTTAAATAAATACAGCACTAGTTTTCTTTATTAATATTATGTAATGTATGTATATATGTATGTAAATGTGCTCCATGAACCTGGTCTGCACTCTGATTTAAATTTAATTATTTTTATTTAAAGAAACTCAAAACAGATATGAAGGTTTATTTTGTCGATATTATTTCTTTCTTTTTTTTTCTTCAGGCCTCGGCAGACATTTATTTTAAATAAATAATAAATATTATGTAGTCTTATTTTGTTGCATTTTATTTGTGTTTTCATTTTCTGAAACTCTCCAGCCATAAGCTTCAGAAAAAGGAAAGTTAAACAATAATTCAATCGGTCATTTTAAAAATAATATTAAGCCATTTTAAAAATTTATAAAAAACCCAATTTATTCCAAATAAAAATTAATACTAGTTACTTCAAAAACATTTTTCTTTTTTGACGGGTTAAAATTTTTATGACTCACAATTTTTTTTATAAATGACCGTTAGAATTAATTAATTGATTTAATTTTAAACATTATGCATAATGCATCTTGATATACAATCATTTTTATTTTACACAATTTTTTCCTTTGGAATTCTGTTTGAATCTGATTATTATTTACAAATTGGTAATTGAAAAAGAGAGTTTATAAAATATTTTTTTTTTGCTAAGGGGTCGGCGAGGATGGAGTGATTTTCTTTGAAATTTATTTTGTTGTGCGAAGTAATCTTATATTTTTTTTCCATTTTGGTTTTAGTTCAAAGTGTTGTCCTTGAAAGCTTCGCTGGAACTTAGAGAATAATCCATGTCATTGCGGCGGTCAGCTGCAAGTTGTTGTCTTGTGCGTCCACCAAGCTGAAATGATGAAAAGAAAATTTGGTTAGATGAGTTTAAAGTGAGTTTTAAAAAAATCAAAAGAGAAAAAAAATCAGGTTTTATTTTAAATAAAGAAAAGCTAAAGTAAATGCTAGCAGATTTTTGTTGTTGTATGTTTTGTTAAATGTTCACTGATGACTGGATTGTAGTGTCTTAAAAAAAGAGGCCAATAATTAAAACCCTATTTCTCAATTCTATGTCCCAAGAAAATATAACCTTTCCTTTGGTCTTATTGGCTGTGTCATTTTTTAAAAACTAAAATTTGAAATATTTATCTCACACAATGATAAATTTATTATGAATGTTTTGTATCCTATTGAATAATAAGTACATATGTATATGAATCTGAATCATATACATAGGTATACATAGCATTGATAATGTTTCATAGTTCCCTTTCGCCATCCTACTTAATCCTCAAAAATTAAATTCAAAAACAACAAAATTGATAACCAAATGAGCATAACAATTTTTCATATTAATTTATTTACGTACATTATTCAGCAAGGGAATACCAATAGAAAAATATTCTTCCTGTAACATATACATATTTAGTCAGACTCCTTTCTTCCTACATTTTCTTAGCCTAGAGTTATATTACTAACTATGTTAGCCTAAGTTTAGAATCCATTAGTGTAGACCAATTGAATTAAAGAAGAAAGCCAAGACATAAAGTTGAAGCAATGCCGCCTTGATGGTAAAGAAAACTATTTCTTCCAACCACCAACGGTAAATTTCTTAACTTCTTCTTGGAAAATATTAAAGTAGGTTCATTGCCTTTGTACATACTCCTTACATAAAGAATTATGTCTCGCAATAATAATGATAAGTCAGCAAAGGCTTGATTATGAGTTTTTTTTTCTTTTTGTGTTTTTTCATGTAAATTAGTTCATCACATGTCAAATAGTCCCAAAGGGTATAACTTATTTTCAAATAAATTACTCCTTAGAGGAAAAACAATATTTGATGTGCTTATCCTCAAAAATTTAATACAGTGTGTTTGGATATAAACATAAAAGATATATACGAGTTATGAGCATCAGATATAAAACAACAATACGAGCTGTTTATGTCGATAAGTATGGGAGCACACAGATAACTAGAGCTGGGGTACAAATTATATTAATTTTTTAAAACGCTAGAGGAGTATATAGGTTGCCTACTAATAAATTGATTTTTTGTATTTGATTTTTGTTTGCTAATGCATAGACGAACCTACTTATTTTTTAATAATGGGATATAAGAAAAAATAATATTTTAAATCAAAATAATGTTCCATTAGCTGTTAGGACACGGTGACTCCAAAGATTTGGGGGAAATTATGAAGTCTGTTTGTATTAAGGAGCAGTTCCCAAGAAAATGAATGTAAAAGATTTTACTTTTACAAAGTTTAAAATTTTTCACTGGTCATAAAAACAAATTCTGAAAATTTCAATCTTACCTATACCGTTTATTAAGATTTAAAAGAAATGGCGCAAAAGTAAACACTCATTATTTTATGCTTTATAGTTTTGTATAATATGGCGCCAAATTTCAGTTTTTTTTACTTTAAAGTTAATAGATGCAATTGCACTTGATTTCACCATTCCAAACTTTTTTTGTGGGATTTTATGAAATCAGAGTCTGTCTGTCTACAAACCTTACACTCTTGAAGCTCCTAAAGAAAATTTATCTACGCTAATGCGAGGACCTATCACATAAAGTTCTGGTTTCTGGAAGGAGTGATGTAAACATAGGCCTACATCAGAACCAATGTTTGTTATTCATTAAAGCCACGTAGTAGATTTAATAACATTGCGTAAAGTTGGCACCACCATTTTCGATTTAAATTTGTTTTGGCTTTATATTATTGACCTTTATATTATATTAATTCTAAAATATTGCAACGATTTTTTTTTGGCCAAAAATCTCGTTTACTTCGCAAATTAATGTTTTAAAATTATTAACGGCATAGCAGCACATAAGTTGAGCACTGTACATTACATTTTGCTTAAAATGAAAGTGAAGGTACTGCCGTCACACACTAAAATAATCCCTTCGCTTATCCAAATTCCAAAATCTTAGTAAGATTTTTTTTTAAATACTGCACACTGCAGACAGTTTAACAGCATCGCAGTTCGCAGTAAACCTTATTTTTTTTTTTTACTCTCAACCAAAGAAAAAATTATTTTCCCCATATTCCCCCAACTTCGCGGAAACAATTTAATAAATGACAGCTTCAATATAAGTCTACTAATCAGTATCAGTACTCACCAATTGTCTCATGATTTTTATCAAACGATATCTTGGATATGGATTAATTTCACCTCCTTCCTCGCTGGGGAACATCTGTAAGATTGCATCTGGACGAATTTCATCTGAAACTGTGCCCAAAGAACGTTTACCATGTCCACCATAGCAAGAATGTCCGTATGCATTACAACCCTCTGCAAAAATAAAATAAAAATATTTATCAATTATTATTTTATTGAATAATGATTTTATATAAATATTCGTATTAAAGACTTTTATTATAGGCACCTACTATAATTTGTGAATGAAATAGTTCCTGAATATAACATTGCGTGGGTTAGGCGTCACGCACTCTGAATACTAAATAAACATTAATTAAGTACATTTAAGTCGAGTCACTTAATGTCTTGGGAGATTATAATAATTATTGATAACTATGTACATATCTACATATTTGTGAAAACGTGATGTTTTTGTATCAGATTCGCCGGTTATTTCATTTGAAAATAGGTAATTATGTGTAGATCCTTTGGGAGGTAAATTAAATTTTCCATTTAAGCAAAAATGCTATATAAAATGTTATGGTCTGATTTGATTCATCATGTTTAGGGGGTGCTTTTGCGAAACAAGCATGCATCCAAAAAACATAGTCCTAAACAAAAATCCAAAGAAAAAGCCTCCAAGAGAAAATGTACCAATGATAAAATCCCCAAGAGAAAATTAAATCCTAAAATGAGCAATCCTCAATGCAAGTATGCAAGTAGCTTTGCATATGAAAAACATAGTATGCACTATTATGGCGAATATTTTTTAATGTTGCCCGACCCTTGTGGTGGCGGGCGCTGCAAAATTTAAGGTGTAGAATTTGATTTGGGGAGTCTTTAAGCATTGGAAATTGGTAGTAGGAGCAAGAGGAGACTATTATATCGATTCCTGTAAGCAATAAATATTAATTAAAACCTCCATAAGCTCTCCGCAAAAAAATTTGATAAGGGTTACCGCCACCTTTTAGATGTCCCTCTTTACCACATACTTAACTAAAATGTGTGAATTAATAACTGTAATTTATAAACTGCTTAAATATAAGCAAACAATAAAAAAAATTGGCGATTTTGTTTCCAAATAGGGATTTTGTCTTGTTGGATTGCAAATTTAAATTCTTAAATGTTCTGAAGAACAAATGAGCAGGTGTATAGAATTTAACATTTTGAAAATCAGCAAATTTCTATAAATTTCCGTTTGAGCCTTGTAAGATGCTTAACAAAAAATCATAAACGAAATGAGAATTCAATTTGGAATGAAAAATTTATTCTACTTTTCGCTCTGTTTTTCATTGTATCACGAGCGAAATTTATAATTGTAGAAAGCAGAGTTAAGGCCAACCCAAACCGATGCGAAACCGATTCGGAACTTTAGTAACGACGTGTTGTTGTCAATCATACAAATTGAAAACTTAAGTCTAGTATCAGCAGGTGCACAGATTTGCAATTCACAATAAATCCGCTAGGCGGCATCCAATTCTGTATTTTTATTGCTGATTTTTGACCAACTTTTTCTGAATTCTTTTTTAAGATTGGTTTTGGTTTGGCATTTAAGTTCTGATGCGATGATTTAACTATTTCTTAAAATGCAACAACCGTAACTCTCATGTGAATTGAAATTTGAATAAACATGTCGTTTCATATACAAACATAAAACAAATTGTTCGGTGAGTGAAAAGTAATGTAGGCATCACCTGTGTTTTTACGAAATCGCTATATTTATATAAGTTTCATTTTCCAAGCAAAACGAGAATAATTTAACCGTTCTTTTTTTAACCGGCTTGTCGCATGTGGAATCCGCTGTATTTTTTAATTCGTTACACCACCATTAATCATGGACAAGGTATAGTACACGAAGTAGAATTGTTAAATTTATAGAAAGTTTCGCAACTTGCTATATCGAACTTAAGGCTTGACTGAGGAAAACTTAAAAATAAACAATAAACAAACAAATTAATTCACAATTGAAACACATGAAATTGTTCCTAACTTAGGTAGAAAATGTGAAAAATAAATAAATAAACACAGCCAAAAAAAGAATTTATTAAAAAAAATACAAGGATAGGATAAAGTTGTTTTAAATAAACTTTCTCAATTTTAAAGGTAACGAAAATAAAATAATATTAAAATTTCAAAAAAGATATTTGATTGTAGATACTTTTTAAATCTATAAAAAATAGTTTTTGAAAAATTTTGAAAACCAAAATTTATTAGGGTTATATAGGATCTCTTTCATAAAAAATTCGTATCGCAAAGTCCACTAAATGCAACTCTCTTCCTTGGACTATAACCATTTACCGAATAAAAATTAAATCTATTAGCCTGGAAACTGGAATCCTTTAAAAAAATATTCGACATCACAATTTTAACTGTATCGTCTGAAAGAACAAAATTTATTTCAAACATCGCGATATGATTTTCATATCCCGATAGCCATCGTTCACCTGAGCTATTGTTATTGTTGTACCTTAAATATTCTGTCGTTTGGTGGACGCGGCATGGGGTGGGAATACTTCCACTTTGAATATACAATATGTACCTATGCGAAGTTACTTTAGTTTTATTGTTCTGTTCTATTTGATTTCATTTCCTTTTTTTTTTTTGAAAGGTACGCAGGCATCTACATTTTCGGTAAAGATTTAAGATACTTTTTCCTTATAACAATGTTATGTTAAAGTAAAAGTTTCTCAAATCTCTTTGATACAAATGAAATTTAACTTTCTGAATGATTCATGATGTTATAATATAAATGCAAATAAAACCAACGTGAGTATTTTCTTAGGATTTAAAGTTGAGTTTGCGAAAAATCTGCTGTTGTTTTCATCATCAGAAGAAACAGAAAACAACTTTAATTGGACGTCTCTGAGACACTTCAATGTCAGACATTGTTAAGGTAGTTGCATTGAATAGAGGCCCCATATCCTGCCATACCAGCTATAAAATCTATAAGAGAGTGTATCGTCAAATAATGGTTTTGTTTTGAACAAAAGTGTGCAACAATCAAAAGCATAAATTAAACTGAATCAAAATTCTTATATGGCAGGTATATGATATAGAGGTGACAGAAACACCAACAGTAATGAGACTATGTTTTAGGCCGGTCGGCAGAGTCGAAAACTAATTTTCAAAATCACCCATTGATTGATAAATTTTTAAATTTTAAATAAAAATAAGATGACTGTAAGCTTAGAGCGTTAGCCGCCATTTTGCAAAAGGTGTTTTAATCAATATCTCGAGAACGGTTAATTGCACAAGAAATTTTTTAGAAGCAATTTGATTGGAAATTTAATAATCTTTCTTTTTTGTTCACCACTTTTTTACGTATGGCTTATTCTTTCAGAGTTTTTCTTCTTATTCTAATGATTAATACGAGTATTATGGAAAAATGTAACAGAACGCTTTAATTAAAAGTTCTGCAACTCTAAAAGTATAAGTTCTATGATTTTGGATTAAACTATGTTTTTCAAAATTTTGACTCCAACCATAAAATTTGAGATGGGTCTTTTTGCAAAAGAAAATCCTCTGTCGACTGGCCTATATACAGTTCTATAGAAATTCTGCAAGGGATAAATATAGATGCACAACAGATTCATAATGTCTATGTCTATATGCAGGAAAAGGAACATTGGCAGCATCTAGTTATCTTTAAAAGTCAGTTAAGGTTTCCGGAAATATAGAGGTAACACTTCTTCTTGTGTACTTGTTTTGACGAGCTGGTAAATATGATTAAACCCATTTTCTGAATTCTACAAGTGACTTTATCGTGTGAATAGGTCATGTTCTTTATGTGAAAGTTGAAGCTATATGAATATTTATTTAAATAGTCACCGGAAGGGGAAGTGGATTTTTAACTGACATTTTGTTGGCTAACATTAAATTTTTGAATAATTTTTACTTAGAGCTCACACAGTAGAAAGGAAAAGCACTATACAAAGCTAAAAGGATATTCAAGAGGATGCTACGTAATCTATTAATGCATCTTTACTTAATTGCCAGATGCTAAGGCATAAGGCAGGGTATATAAATGATGCCGAAGAGTTCTCGCATTCTAGCTTACTTTTAAGAAAAAAAAGATGGCTTGGGTTGTCTTAGTTTTTCGAATGTGTGATAAAAGCTATCTTCCATCCCAGAAAAGTACCTATATAACTGAAACTATCTAATAAGATTTGTTTGTTTCTTATGAAAAAGGTTAAAATTTGATCTTTTGAGCACATGAAAGAAACCACTTTATCGTCGTCGGCTCGTCAGTCGCGAATATTTTAATTTAATCTTTTTTTTCCTTGCTGACCAGAATTCAGCTTTTCACGGCCAATTTTACCAACGTGTCTGTTGAAGAGGAATATTATTAAGGGGATATTACCTCTCAAGTTTTTTGACTTAAAATTACTTTAGGATAAAAAGCCATGGTTTTTGCCGGTGGTGGTGATTTCAGTAATTTCATCATACAGTTCAGAAATATGAGATCTTAATAAAATTTAATTTATCTATGTAAACAAGTTTTGCACAAAAACGTCTATATATCGGGTTTTCTTTAAATCGATACGTTTAGGTTAGGTAAAAGTGTCCCTAAAAGTTTGATCGCCAGGTGCCGTTAATATACCAACTAGCTGTAGTTGGTAAGAAATCTTTTTTTGTTTTTTGTCAATTTTTCGTCTAAAAAAAACTGAAACAAAATTTGGTAAAATATAGTAAACTTTTAAATTGATCAACAAATACATAAATTTTGAAAAATTTTAAGTTGAAAAAAATTGTCCTCAAAAAAAAAATCGTAGAAAAAAAATTTGTTACAGAAATTTTTTGCATCGCATCTGATTAAATTATCTCAATGTTCAATCAGTGTTGTGCATAATTATCTACATTTAGAGTAAAAGAAATCGGTAAAACTATATTTGATTTGTTAGATTTATTTATTGTGGGCAGACTCATTTAAATGACATATTACTCAAATATTTATAAAACACAACTTTTTTTTTAAATCGCTTTGTTCTACACTGTGTGGATTGTGTCTAAATCTGTGCAAGGTTTTCAATAATGTTGCAGTGTTTTTTTTATTATTATATTTTTAAGGATGACTTACTTTTAGCTTGACTCTCTTGTGCTGCCAAAACTACGGTGCATACTAACACAAATAAGAACGATATTGATTGCTTCATATTGGTTTATTCTGTAAATAAATAAATAAATAAAAAATCAATTACAAATGAAAATAATGAAGTTCATAAATTTAAAGTAATATAAAGTAAAAGAAATTTTTAAAAGCTTTTCATAAGCTCAATTATGTATGTAAACTTTTCAAGTTTCTCCAAAATTCCTATTGTAGGTAGGTAAGGTATCTTTGAAAATCTGTTCCATGAAATAAAAAACTTTCTCTCTTGAACATTCACAGTTTTAAAATGTTGGTAGGTAGGTATAATATTGAAGAATGCTTTTGTTTCAATCGTTACAAATAGACAATATTCTAACAAATTCTTAGGATGTTTCTTTAAATGTTTCCAAAAAAATCACCACCATACCAACATGCATATATGAATATGACAAAGTTGCTATACGTGCTTTGAATATTAATCTTTACGACTATAGACTTTTATTGGAAATTATTATAGAAAGGATGTTCGGGATGTTTTCTTAATCTAAATTTTTAATAATTTAGTTTTGAAATGGATAAGACAATCAAATTCATGAATGTTTAATTTGAATTCAAGTTTTAAGGTTAACCATGTATGTATTTATGTAGTGCCTTATAAAACTCCTTTTAATCCCTTTTTTAATCTTGATTAAGTATGTAATTAAGCAGAATAAAATAAATTAATTGAACTATGAATTTAAAAAATCCTGTTTGGATTTTCAAAAGCTGCATTAGCAAAGCCTTTATATTAAAGTTGTTATATTACTATTGGATTTTAGTTATTATTGCTTAGTTAGGCTATTGAATGAACCTAATTATTTTTCAATATTTTTGGTTCAACTCGAAAACTAAGCTCAATATGAGGATTTTAGAGAATAAGATTAATATCATATCGTTTTCTTCTTTTACATCTTTTTACAAAAAAAGGTATGCTCATAACCTTTTAGTACAATCAAAAGATATAACTTTGTCGAGTTTTTTCGGCTGTTACTTATTAATTTGTTCACCTTAAATATCTTATTAAATTTTTTAAATCAATTCTTTTTTGTTAGAAAACCTATTTTTGAAAAGTGATCAGGGTGACCATTTTCTGAGAAATGCACGGGTGAACCTAGAGGCAGTATGGGTTTCAAGCGTCCTCAATTCCAAAAAAAACAACGTTGTTCCTACTTGTTCCTTCTTTCTTCACTTTTCTCATCTTATAATCTTATTGTAAGAGGCGAATAAGGAATAAATGACATTTAGACAAATAACACCAACAACAAGTAAGCCTAGTGATCAATATCACCTTAAAGCTTTTCATAAAGCAAAAAGAAAATGTTTAGCAACTTCGAAAAATTTTGATCATTATGGAATTACTTAAGACTATGGCTTCCAAGATGTTCCAAAAATAATAAATAAATACATTTGGTGGCTTAACAGTCCATAAAGAACCAGGGCAGGGACCATTGATTTACAACTCTCAACCATTTCTGTTATTGCAGGAATGGAGGGAACCTACACTTACATACATGTCGAATTCGAACGACTATAGTGAGAAGCAATTTATTCGTGACAAGTTAGTGATACACTTGGAGAATTTTTCAATTTTTTGGGCTGGGTAGATGTTCTACGACGGAGAAAAACAAGACAGAAAGGGCACCGGTATCATCTTTTTTGAGGAACTTCATCAGAAACTTCGAAATTTAGTGATCGTTTGATGTTTTCGAAATTGGTGGTGGTGTGTAGAATATTGTGGACAATTATGCTCCAAATAAGATGTGAAAACCCGAAATTAAATTTTGAAGATATTTTAGAATAATTCTTTTTAATATAAGTTCATAATGTCTAAAGTATATAAAAATAAGTTTTATTCATACAATGCCGGAAAAATCTGTTTAAAAAAGCGGAAGTTTTATTTGCTATCAATCTAATTATTATTATCAGGTGATTAACTTGTTTACTTCATTGAAAGTCAACAATAGCACTCAATTCAAAAATAAATACCTACGAGCATATGAAAATTTACAGATTAAGTACTTCATAATAATATTCGGATTGATTGAGTTTGACTTCCAAAGGTCATCACAATTTTTTTTTTGATAAATAGCAACCTTAGGTAAATAAATGAATATATACTACATATGTATGTATAACCAGGAAAAACTTTAAATTTTTCAAAACATTCAAATCCGTATTATCAATAAATTTCGAAAGATTCAACACAAACTTAATTAGATTTAGCCTATTCATATGTGCAGCAAAATTGTCCTAAAGGACTTTCAACTCATGTTGTTGTGTAAGTATAGCACGAAAATGTATTCCCCAGAAATAAACTAAATTCAAAGGATTCCTAATATGATTATGATTAGCTGTAATCACTTTAATGATTTAACATGTTAAACGTAATGAACTTACCTAAAGGTTTACCAACTCCAAATGAGATGTCAGTTTAAAGCTACGAGTATCAGTCGAATGTATGAATTGTTTTTGTTTTAAATTAAGAGTAGGTGTTTTTTTTTAAGGTACTAAAATCACAGATAAATTATATAATAAATTTGCAGAAATAAATCTTAAGACCACGAAAAATAACTATTGAACTTTTAAAAAAAAAATAGTGTTCGTTTGAGTTGTTATTCACAGCACTTTCTGACAGCAAAAGAAGGATTTAACGACAGAACTACCAGTTTTTTACATTTTCGAGCTTTTCAAAATTCGTAATTGTTTATTATATTTTTGAGATCGTTTCAAGAACATTATTATTTGTGTCCTCATTCGGCTGCAATTGCCGTGCGACTAGTTAGCGCCCCGTCAATCAAAGATACTTTCATATAGAAATCAGAACGAGGCGTTACTCTTCTTAAAAAAAAAAAAAATTACAAAAACAACTCTAAATGGGACGTCTCTAATTTAATTATAAATTAAACAAATATAAAGATAGAAGATTTTTGTATTGGTCTTTCTCAGAGTGTGTGAAGTTGATTTTGTGAAAACAATATTTCTGGCAGTTGTAAAGTTTTAAGTGCGATAAGAATCATTTTATAGCGGTTAATAGTTAATATCTACTATTAATTAGGCTAATAAAGTAATAACAATTATTGTACTAGATTTTTTTTTGAAAGCGTACGGTAACGTCGGATTTAAGGATTAATAAATAAATTATAAATACCTATGTACATACATAATTAAAAACTGATTTAAAGGTTGCAAATATATTTTTAAAATTTAATTTCAGTCACTTTGAACATATCAAGAAAAGATATGACAATAGAGTAAGATAAGGTGTTCCACATTTGTGCGGTGTGGTTCAGCACTTTTTATCTTCCAAATTCGGCAGGTTAGTTGAGGTATAGCAGGTATAGTGGCTAACGGGTGTGCTGTATGATGTAGCTTTATGCTTGAACCAGCGTTGAACCACAGCAAATCCACCGATATTGGTGAACTAAGATCAATATCTCCCAACGCTGAACCACGATTGTTCAACTTCCTTTAAGAAAACAGAAAATTTCTGATAAAGTAATTGTAATAAAGTACTTATAGTATATCTGTGGACTTTTTTTTAGTGTTACATGAATAAATGAAAGCAAATGCTCAACACATAAAACTGAGCATTCGCTATGAAAGTATATGCATATTTAAGACGCGCATCTGTCAGAAAGATCTCTTCTTATCAATTTATGCAACTAAATTTCAGGATCAAAATCAAGTGCAACCAAGCAATGAAATAGTGTAAATGGCTATTTTAACGTATTTAAAATAAAAGCTTTAACGCCCCAGTTTTCAGTCAATTTAGAAGAACAGAACAGCTTTTTGTAGAAAATTAATGTGCAACGTTACGTTACGTCATCTCAATTATGAAAGCGAAATCTTGATTTCCATGGTGTCGATTTCGATAGATTGTTTGACAAGTGAAAGATATATTCTTCCATTTATCAATTTCTTCTGAGTTAACTTTGATTTAGATTCTTTGCAGGATTAAGTAACTCAGAGTTACCTAAGAATAAACGCACCACTGAAAAACTGGACTTGTATGTACATATGTCTTAAAATCTGTCCTTGTTGCCACATTTTGAAGTTATCCTGTTTTAATGATAATTAAAAAATGTTTTTGAATCTAACGTTGTAAACTAAGAATTAAAAAGGCAGAAATATAGAACCAGACATAGTTGCAGTTTTTAATTTTTTGTTGAGATTAGGTATTTTAAAAAGTTTAAAAGTTGTCTGCTTTCAAGAGTCAAAAAACTCAAATTTCTATCATTTAGTGAAAAAGGCTATACCGCATATATATTTCTAGAGAATTTCGACTTTTGTAATTTTGGAACAGTTTTGCATATCTACAAGTTTCATGATAATAGAAGTTTAAATTCGATACAAAACTCTTAGACTTGTATTCAACGTAAGCTTTTACGTTTAGCAGCCTCTTATTTCCAAATATCCTCCCTGATTAGCTCCTGAAAGGGAAATTTGTATGACCTAACGAAGGTAGATTTTTTGAATTAAGAGGTTTTCTCTAATTTTGACTGCAAGAATTGGCAGACATTTATTTATACAATGAGTCTGGTAATGATTTTGAATCAGTGATTCATGAGCATAACATTACATTAACATGAATAATAAAACACTACAAGACTTATCCGACCCTTCCATTAATAAACATTTTTCATCCGCTATTTGACTATTTTGTTTTTATTGTCAATTAATAATGAGTCTTTATAAATTAATAAAAACAAATTGATATGTAATCAATATTTTCAATAACAAAATAAAAAAATTATTCTTCGCAGACAAGAAGACTGTCATTCACATTCATAGACAGTCACAAAAATAAAATCCCATGCATTATTGTTTTGAACCAATATGAAGTTATTTTTGAGCAGAATATTTTATAAATAAATATTGTTCTAGATAAGGTGTAATATGTATATAATAATGTATCAACACCGTGTCATCTTTAAATTTACAAAAAAAAAAATATCTTGTTTTCCTTCGGAAATTTATTTTTTGTTTCAGGAAATTCTTGTTTACTGTCTGGGATTGAAGGCAAAGTTTAACAGAAGACTCTAAATAGTATATCTCATAGGAGGGATATATGTACGAGTACTTAGGGTGACCGCTTGTAAGCAACAGACCGCTTGAAGAAATTTTAGAAATGTAAGGTGTAAAATTGTTGGCCTCATATGTGAGGAAGGACGATTCCGGAGACGGTACAATCATGAACTGTACGCAATCTACCTTGAAGCAGACATAGTGACAAAAATTAGGCTCGGTAGACTCCGGTGGGCAGGGCACCTAGCTCGCATGAGTGAAGAGGAACCTGCTCGGAAAGTCCTTTCTATGGTAGACGGCAGCGTGGTAGACCATGCTTGCGCTGGAGAAATGGCGTAGACCAGGACGCCCGAAGCCTTGGGGTGCGCAACTGGATGGCGTCGGCTCAAGACCGGGATAGGTGGAGAGACTTGTTGAAGGAGGCCAGGACCGGACCCCGGTTGTCGAGCCGATGATGAGGATGATGAAGGTGTAAAATATTTATTCAATTCTTATGTGGTTTTTTATTCAACCAGATTTCACTTTAGATTCAGTTAAAAATATTTTCGGATTTCAGGTCAACTTTTTAAATTTAGATTTTTTGCAGTGATAGTACATGAAAACAAAAAATTCCCATCAGGTATGCAAAAAATCACTAAATGGTATTTTTTCGTTGAATTTGTATTCATTGAAAAAATGTTGTTTCGTCAGCAAATTTCATACACATATTAATCCATTTTTTCCATTATTGGAAATAACAAAAACAAATATATGGTTTTAATTATCTTCTATATCTATACCGGGAAATGTCCATTAAATTGTTCTTGTATTACGTATTAAAATCTAATCCCGTGCCGATATTTCGAGTAAATGACACAATAACATAACAATAACATTTCTGAACTCTGAAATATTTAATATTAATATACCAAATAGGCTTTAGTAAAGGCGGTCACCCTAGATATATTTCTTGCTTCATTGACCTCAATTTTGAGGCGCCTCTAAGTAGGTACAATAAAAAGGGAGTGAGTTTAATAACAATAATTATAATTGATAATGGGGGAAGTAAATATAAACTGATCCTTGATTGTTCTCTTTAGTTGATGGAAAGATCCATTTGGGGTAAAAAAGCAAAACAATTTAAGTAGGCCAAAGTTAAGATCATTTCAAGTCAACACCAGGAAAGGTTCGGCGCGAACCTTAAGTTCGCTTACGAAGTGCATATAAAAAGAAAAAATAATCCACATGAATTTGGTTTTGAATGAATTTTAAATTTTGAAGAAAACTTTTTAGGGATTTTTAAATGATAATTTAGGTCAAACACTGTTAAACTGCACCTTGTGGGGCTGTTTGTACAATTGTGTACAGTTGATTATTGGATTGAAAAAGCTGATAAATGTGTTGCTCTTAGGTAAGGAGGAGTTCAAGAAGTCTACGCCCGACTTGGTCAATAAACTTGGGCTTGAGTTTTTTGATTTTTATTTTTACAGTCCTTGTCAGGCCCAAAAGTGAATCAGTTGTTTTTTGCTGACGATTAAGGCATCATATGTGATATAAATTCTTGCAAGGAGCTATTGATATATTGCTGGATTTTACAACATTGAGCCTTAGGTCAATTCTTTGACCTTATAAGTTATAAATCAAATAAACGATTTTCTTCATTTTTGAAACGGCTGTATCTTTAAGAGGCTCTTCTCGGATTCGAATTCAAATATGTGAAGGCACGTTGGCATTTATTAGTTTTTCAATAAATATATAGATTCTTAAATTCGTTTACGATTAAGTGGCCAAACACTTTAAACCAAAACCACAAAGAACCAAATTAAAACTATGAAAACACTTGAATGCGAATCTTCCAGAATATAACTTTTCTTTGTGCAACTGATTACAATTTGCCAACATTTGAATAAATGAAGTCTACCTTTCAATCCGTGACAACTTGTTGTTATTGCCATGCAGCAAATCAAATCCAAATTACTTATCCTTATCGAAACTATTGACAACTAAAAAACAAAAGCGGGTTATCACTTCGTTTAGGTTCACCGTAGGTAATTCTCACAATTTAAATAATTATTCATCAATATTTCATAACTGAAATTAACAGATGTACCCATACATATGTGTATGATTTTTTTGTTGTTAGCCTTAATAATTTTATTGATAATAAGAAATAAAAATTCAGAAGTACCTCCACCTCCCAGCTACAAAAAACTACATAAATTCTGATAAGATAAGTGCATCTGGAAATTTATTTAGTAAGCTTTGTTTATGTCAGTAGTCCCTCATATACCTTTTATTCGATAACTGATGGGGTCCTTTAAGGGCATCTTTATTATAAAACAATAAAAACAAATTACAAATAAAAAATTTAACAAAATAAAAACAAAAGGTTAAATGTTAACACGCTTACCCAACAATTAAACTTGTTTATATGGAGATAATAAAGTTTGGTGCACTTGATTTCATTAACATTGTACAGTCAACTCCCTTTAAGTTGAAATTTTACGGAATGTAAAAGTTAGTTCGAGTTTTTTTTTTAGAAAAATTGTAGTTAGAGGAAGAGGATATGCTCGTACATAAGTACATATGTATGTTAAAAGAAGAAAACGAAATTAAACATATATTTAAGCAGAACATCTTGCTCTTATGGCTTATATATTCACGGTCCTGTCAGAATATTCTTTTGAGTAAAATTTTTTTTAACACCCCCAAAAGAAATTTGGCAAAAATGGAAATAGAATACATGTATGTCATCAAACGAAAAAAAATATTTGAGTTAGGAGATTTTCGACGTCTTTTTTGACCTTGAGGATAGTTATTGTATGTAATTGAGGGGAAGGCAAGAATATGGCGAAAAAATCGAGTTAATGTTCTCATTCGAATCAGGGGAAGGTCGACTTATAGGTAGACGACTGTATTTGTAAAACATTTTGTTTATGCACAACCAACAAACTTGGCAGACAGTTTGTTATTTTATTTTCCAGTTGCCAACAACAATAAAAAAATGATGATTTTATTTGTGCTTAATAGATAGGTTGTTAAACATTTGTAAATGAGCTCTTATCAAATTTATGTCTGAAGTGAACAAACATATGAAAAAATATAATGTATGGAGAGCCATAAAAATTGATCTGAAAACTGTGCACCTATATAAAATAAGGTTTGACTTTGAGTTAAGCTTTGGAAAAACTATAAAATTCAATTTTTGATCAATCGCGACCTAAGATATTTTGTATTTTTTTTTTATTTTTAATAAGAAAAAATATATTTCACACAAAATTAGGTACTTTAAACTTTATTAGGTTCTACGTTCTTTAAAGAACTAATTAAGTCTAGCGCAATAAATATGAAAACATTAAAGTTTCATATTTGAATGTAATAATCCAAAAAACAGTTTTAGCTCAAAAATTAAAATTACACCTGATATATTAAAAAAAAGCGTTTTTTCAAAAACTAATTTTTTAGAAAAAAATTGCTCTACAGGTTTTAAGTATTTAATAATTTACACTGAAAAACTACATTTAAAAATAAATATCCAGCCGTTTACAAAATATTGAGTTTTCAAAAATAGTCTTTTTTTAGAAAATCCAATTTTTTTTTTAAAATTCGATAAACAATATTATTAAAATTATATAGTACATCTATTCTAAAAATTTTGATCGTAATCCGTCAAACCATTGTAAAAGAACCAAATATCAGGTTCTATGACTTGTACCGTAAGTAGCGGTTGTTTCTAAATATTCTTTGATAATTCAAATTTCAAATTGATTCAGAATCGTTTGAGCTTTTTTCAATGTACATATTTTTTTTCTTAACGTTTTTTGATATGAAGCGTTAGGAAAGCATTGGGAAAGCGTTAGGAAAGCATTATAAGAATTCAAGTTCAAAGTTTGAAGAAAATCACTCGAGTTATTTATTTACGAATCCAGAACTAACCCCGAAAGAAAAATGCGTATACGCCCGAACAAACCACTGAGAAAATTTTGTGGTCTAACAACATAACTTCAGCCAGGTATGTAGTAAGTTTCATGATGATCCTTCTAATGGTCAAAGTATTGATTAAATTCAAACGCATTGTAATTTCTTCGAAACTTCCAAGTCTAAACTGAAGTTTTAATAAAAGACAAATTTACATTTCATTTTTGGTGCTATATTTTGTTTAAGAAAAAAAATATACCTTTACGCAAACTATGAAAATATTTACATATGCCATTTCTTTTTTTTTTTACTTTACTAAACTACTAACTTATATACTAACACTTTTAGTTGTGTCAGTCTATCATAACATTAAAATAATGCCAGTCCGGGGATGTACTCCTATCTGTTGTTGACTATTTGTTTTATTGTGACAACAATGTGCATAAGGTTTTGGGTATTTTATTGCCAAAGGGACTTAAAATAGTTCATTCAGAACAAAAAACAAAAAGTTAATTTCACATAATCTTCAAAAGAGTATGTACGCTTATCAAGAATATACATATTATGAATGATTCTGAAATCAAAATACAAACAGCTCCAGTTTTCTAGTTGCATATTTTCAAATCTTTGGAAAACTTATTTCAAATCTGGGAATTGCTAGCATAAGTATTCTTATTCAGTTGACCTTATTCACCGTTAAGAAATATAAACTCACAGTGATATAAATGTTTCTTGAATGAGTTACTGTGGGTATAGTTTAATTTGCATTTGAATAAGGAAGCAACGAAATACGAGTGTATACTCTTATATTCTTATTCTCTTAAGAGTTTAAGATGCTCCTTAAAAAAGCATTAATTTTAATCAAGATGTTCCTTAAGAAAAAAATGCATCTTCATTAGATTAAATGCTCACAACAAATATTATTAAAAACTTGTTGTTTTTTTTTCAATTTTGTGGTTAATGTAATAAGCTGCATGACTGCGTTCCCGTTTTATTACTTACTTGTTTTTTTTTTCTTAGCGTATCTGAAGCATGTTTTGGAAGTGCTTTAATGACAATAGCATTTGACAAAGTTGGTTGGCAATTATGAATATTGGACCATAAATTTGGATCAAATAGATCACAACTTGGGTAGAACTGTATGTCGTAAAGAAGAGGTTGGTGTTTCGAAAACAAAGTAGTGTTAAAATCAAACATACTAAAATTTACAGGCAAGCAACATTGGTAATAGTTTGAAGTATTTTGTTTAGATACTTCGTTCCGTACTTTTGAAACCAAATATTATATTAGTGAGAGTGAGTGAGATTAAATTTTTTAGAATACATACTTACATCTATGTTGAAGTACTAAATAAATAAAAAATTACACAAACAAGAATGTCATAAGAAAAAAAAATCTGATGTAGGTATGTATAGTAAAAATACAAATTTTTGATATTCGAAAAAAAATGGTTTTTTTACCAAAAAATAATTTTTAAACATAATCGCATACCTACAAATAATTTTTTTAGTATTTTAGAAAAAAAATTGGTATGTAAATTTGTAGTATTTGATAAGCAGTTATAAACAGATGAAAAAAATTGAAAGAATATACTAACCAGTTTTAAAAAAAAAGTGTTTTTTCTTAAATCCCAAAAATATGTTTTTGAAAATTTTTCTATTGGACCTCTATTATTCCAAAACAAAATTTGATCACAATTCTTCGAACCGTTTTTAAATACTCTTTTTATATTGCCAAAACGAAGAGATTCTACAAAATATTATATTTGCATGAATTCTTTATATACTATCTTTGCTTTACTAAACCTTCTGAAATAGAAATAGTAGATATCGCACATCTTTACAGTATTACATAAAAAGTAACGCTTATTTGAAGAACTTTGAAATGATATTATGAAAACATAAAACAAATGTAATATATTTTTATTTTCCTCGCTTTTTTCTTTCCTTTGAATTATGTTTAATACATCATTTTAGACTAAGTGAATATTAGTCTCATGAGAAAATATAAAAAATATTTTACGGCTTCAAATTTTCAAAATGTACAGGACACATTAAAAAAGAAACGGTATAAACATTTGAAATTTGGTTTCAAATGTGTTCGTGGGTTTAAAAAAATCTCCCTGCTTAACTTATACCATAATAGGGTTATTTAGCTCAATTTTTGTATCTTCTCACTTCATTGCAACAAGTGTTTTTTTGATGAAAATAGGCTTTTTTTTTTGTTTGATCATAGATATCACAGAATGAAAGGATTACACAAAAAAATGAAGCACAGTCTCAAAACATTAAATATTCATAAGATCTTAAGATTTGATAATGAAATAAAAAAAGAATAATAACGAATTTGGATTAATTTGGATTAAATTTTACAAATAATAGCAAACGAATAATGGGTTCAATCAATCAACTAAATAAAATAAATGAGCTATTTACAAACTTTGAAAATATTCTAAATATGTCTATCTATCTAGTTGTGGTAAATTTAAAAAAACAGGAGAAGTAAGGTTTGGTACTTTTTCAAACCAAGTTTTAAAATTGACTTTACGCGGCTTTTAAAAATGTCCCTCTTTTGTTTTGTAATCATTAGATTCTGAAATAGCACTAATCTAAGAAAACCACCTTTTTCATCAAAAACCGTTATTTCGGTATTTTTAAGGATTTTTTTTATCTCCTATTTCGGACATCTATTTCAATGAGATCAATGAAACCAAGAGACGGGAAAGCTCTGCAATCTAGTGTGATCAAAAAATGCCCTATGAGCTCTGTGCACTTACATAAAAAGCTCTTACATACAGTTCATAGTTTTGGATAATGTACTAGAAGTATATGGGAATAAATTTACGGCAGCTGTTATGAAGATGTTTCGCATGACGACAGGATTGACTGTTAGGTGCGATCAAATAAGAAGCACGCGGAAGAAATCCTAGATCAAATAAATTCAACGCTTCCTGCATTTAGTTGGCCTCGTCAACCCAGCGAACTCCACAAGTGTGGTACAACTGGAGATCATGACAATTACCGGGAAATGAAGAAAAATATTTAACTCTTCTCTATATTCCCTCAAACTAACGCCACCTCAGGTTTTAATGAGATTAATCAAAATATTATTTCTGAGTTCGCTATGCCAAAAAAACTCTATTCCTTCTAACATTGCCTAATTTAGTAATTTAGGCCTGATTGGTACATTTTTTCATCCTCAGAACTTCAGTATTAAAGTAAATAAAATTTTGCACACAGAGTAATCTAAAATACAGAACTTTGGTCTTACAGAATTTTGAATTCTGTCGATTTTTTATCAATTCAACTCCATCTCAAAAATTCCTACTAAGTGCTCATTTGGAATTATTTCCAAAAATTTATATTTTTTGAAAAAAAAAAACAAATCATATTATTTTGAAACGAATTTTTTTAAGAAGGGCGTTTTTTTTTTATTTCCAATCCCGGTAACAATTTTGTTCCCACAATATATTTATATTGGAAAAAATTAATAATGGACAACATCCTCATTTCCTGTGGACTAAATTTTGTTTAAATTCTGTTTAAATCAATAAAAAAAAGAGTTATTTTATATAAATGTTCGTAGGTCAAGACCAATTATCTGTTACACATAATTTTACTTCTACCCAGTTCATTAACTACTACCCATTCCATTAACTTCTAGCTAAAGTTTGTAACTTGCTGGATAAATAAACCTTGTATCTTGATCATATTGTTAATCTACTTAATAGTTTTGAAAGTTTCTTTTAATCGACAGATTAAACCAAAAGTGTTTCCAGACATCCCCAACTCCACCACAACCGTAGACTATTAAAAGCCAATGTAACAAAAAAAAAAAAATACTACAAACATAAATGTACTATCATAAACATCATACTCTGTCTTCGATTAATGTTGTGAATCCCTCTCCAGAAACGGCGGTGGTGTAACGTGTAAGTTACAATAAATGCACCACATCACCTCCTACACACTTCACCCTCAAAAACATTATAATTGATAAAATAACAAAATAAAAAATCCAAAATTGAAAGAAAGATAGGTAATTGAATTGATTGGATACTTAAGAAAAATATCCTCGAGGAAAAGTAAATCGAGAACTATACTGAACTACCGACAGCAACCAGGAATTTCATATTTTGTCGTCCTTAAAAACACTTACCTTGGTTTATTTTCCTTTCGTTCTTTTGTTGTAGTTTCGACAAAAATCGAGTTATGGACACTCTCACTTGCTACGCTCGCTGCTTGTATCTGGAGACTCAACTCAAAATCGAAGCACACACTTGTTGCACACAAAAATATTTATTTTTAATTTGAAAATAATCGTCGCAAGGGGGATATGTGGATGAGATATAAAAATTTATTTTCTCCGATCACCGAACACGATTTTTTGGATTTTCCTTTTCTTATTTTATTGCTGGAAAAATAGACAAGATTTAAGTGTGTCCTTATAAAAACGGTTATTTATATGATTGATATCAACCACGCTTCGGTTAGAATAGAAACTCCGAGAGTATAGCTTGTGTGTAAGCTGCACGGGATATGAAGTTTGAATGGGAAGAATTGAGAATGTGGTTAGTTTTTTATATGAACCCGAGTGCCCCATAGATACTTAACTCGGTATGATTCTCTGGCCAATCAGAACCGAGAGCTTTTGCCTTGATGTTCACAGGAGAAAGTTATTACACTTTGTGCCTTAATATTTTCGTTTTTGCAAAAAAAAAAGGAGGGAGCACTCACCCACGACTCACGATGATGGTTTGATAACGAGATTGGTGGTGAGTGGTGAACCAAAGAGATGATGCCTGGTTAAGTGGTCTCTTGATGCGGATACTCGTAGGAACACATGTTGAATATGATTATACGAGGGTGGTGGTTGTTGTTTTTGTATGTAATAAGGATAACAAGATAAGCTCACTGTAATATAGTTGGCCTTTGGTGGGTGATGATTTGTTATTAAATATTTTTCATCGGACTGTTTATTTTTTATTTCTTTTTGAAATTATTAAAAATATTGAAAGGTTAAAACTCTATTGGGAAAATGCAGTGGGAGAATTATGTTTGTGAAGTTGAAATAAAGTCAAATTGAAGAATATTTTTTTTTAATTTTGAAATGTTTTAATTTGAACAAAGATATAAGCAGTTTTTTAAGATTAATACAAATGCAATAAATAATTATCAAATACAACTATGTAAACGTATGTCACAAACATCCTTGTTGAAGTTAAGTGGTTTAGGCCCAGTTTTCAGTGGTGTGTTAGACCAGAGTTACCTTAAATGATTGACGAGTTACACCAGATACACCACTTTAGGGGGATTATTGCAGGATTAAAAACAAAAATTTAATCCAAGATTAACCCAAGATATTCGGTGGGTTAAGTCGGGTTAAACTTTAACCTGAAACTGAAATTAAACTGAAACAAGGTTTTAGAATAATTGTGTTTATTCATTTGACTATTTCCAATATTTTTTTGGTACTTTACGAGGTAGAATTTTTTGAGTTATGAGTGTTTTAAAATTATGAGAGCTTGGTGAATACCGGTCTTAGAGTTATGAAGTAAATTTCATAAGTATATAATATGTAGTTTAGTTCAATAATTAAATTTGATATTTTTTATGAATGAAGGCTCAAAAATTTATAGTTAATTTGCAGTTTAATGGAATATAAATTTTAAACTTTGAAGCCTTGTTATAAAAAACCGCTTCAATCATCTTTTAGAAAAATTTCAGTTTTTTTTACTGGTATTTTTTCCAAAATTTAACGTAAAGTATTTTGAAATCTACTTCTTTGACTGCAGATTAACGCCAACAAGCACCAGCTTGTCAAACCGAAAAGCTCTTTAGTTGAATCTTAAGCTTCCTTGAGTTTTTAATTGGAGGATCTTCATCTTCTCTACGGGTATAGGAATTGTTTGGCTGTTTTTCATTTTGAAATTGCTTGTTTCACAACTTCACCATTTCGAATTAAATTGTAAACTTATTTAAGTTTTACAAATTTTTATTTTGCTTTGTTATGTTTTGGCAAAGTTATTGTTTTTCAAATTTCTCATTGCAATTTTTATATCACATTTCATTATTTCGCATTTATGACATAAAAATAATTTGCAATTTAATATATTTATTTTGATTAATGTTTATTTATTCGCTTTAAATTGTTTCGCATTTAATTATTTTTTATATTTTTAATTATCTTGCCTTTAAAGGAAATGTTAATAAATTTGTTTGAAATTTTTTATTGGAAAATATAGGAGTCCAAACAGTTGAAAAGCTAAATAATACTGTGCAAAATAATAAAATGCACACACTTTACACCGGAATATAATTTTGCAAAACAACAAATTGTCAACATTCGAAAGAAAGTATTGCGAATCGATTGGAAAATGTTCAAAAAACAGTTCTTTATTTAGTTTAAAAAGGTTGGGTTTGATTTCAGGGGAAAACAATGTATGGAAATTTGAAGGTGGATACTATATGTATCTGGATTTTGTAACACGTCAAATTAACTTTCTAATCAGCTATTTAAATTAAAAAGAATTATTAAATTTTAAAACTTATTTAACTTAATTTATTCTATATATATAAAAGAGATTTCCACGTATATAGTCACTCATCACGATATCTCTGGAACCATTAGAGCTAAAGACTTGAAATTTGGTAGGAATACTCTTTTCACCAAGTAGAGGTCAGCTAAGAACGCATTTTACGAAATTCCACCCCAAGAGGGGTTGCGGGGTGTAAATAAAAAAAAATTCAAATTTTAAAACTACAGCTCTTATAATAGGTATGAAACTTAGTCAGGATATTCTTTTTGGCATGTTTGAATTTAGTAAAAAAATAATTTTATGATGTTTCACCCCCAGAGGGATGTGCGGGGGCGTTAAAAATTAAAAAAAAATTAATTTTCCAATTTATAGCTTTTGGAACTCTGAAACTTGTCCAGAATATTTCTTTTGGCATGTTTGAATTTACTAAGAACTAATTTTATGATTAAGAGGGTTGTGCGGGGGCGTTAAAAATTAAAAAAAATCGTATCTTTTAATCTGTATATTTAAAACTTAGAAACTTGACCAGAATATTTTTTTGGTATGTTTGAATTTACTGTGGATCTGTGTAAGTCAAAACAATACTTCAATTAATTTTCAAGTCTAGATCTAAAAATACAATTCTATAAAGTGCCCAGCGAAGTGGGCGGGTAACAGCTAGTTTTGTCTATAAAATCAACAATAACCTAATTTAATTTTTCAATTTTGTTGTGGATATGAAAAAAATGTCAGTAATATGACACTGAATGCACTATGATAAAAATAAATGTAGGTATTTTCTGTAAAATTTACATTTTGTCGCAAACGATTAAATAAATGTATGTATGTACATAGGTTCAAACAAGAATTCCATCACTTTAAATAAAGATTTACCAACTGCAAAGTAAATCTACGTACATAGGTATATATCTACCCTTATAAATTTGCATTAGCAATGAGTGGAAATATCTTTATCAATGACAAAAAATTATCATGTTTCAAATAAACATAATAATACGAATTTTTCCTGGATCATCCCAGCAAAAAAATTAAATTATGTATATTTCTGAATAACTTAAAGTAACTTGAGTGGGCAAAAACACCCACCAACAAATGTTTTAAATAATGTTTTTGAATGTATCAAATAAAAAATAAGTCTTCTAGTTTTTCTTTTTTTAACATTTCTCTGTCCGAATGAAATAATATCATTTGACACAAAATTCTGTCACAAATTTGTTGTCAAATTGAAGTAAACAAAAAAGAATTTGTGATGGAATGTGATCAAGTTCTTATCGTTTCTGAAAACTTTTTATTAAAATTTGTTTTAAAATAATTATAAATTAAATATACTAGGGACGCTGCCAGTCCAAAAATTAAACTCAGTGGATGTACCGTTGTTTTAAATTAAAATTGAAATTTCGTTAAACGCATTTTCGAATTAGTAAAGTACATAAGTCCAACAAAAATTTGAGTTAAAGATCAAAAAATTCATCTGATTTTAAAAGAAATTGTTTTTAAATATTAATTGTGAGATAGCACCATCATACCTATTAATACTTAAGGTTTCAAATAAAACAACAACACAAAGGTTTTCGGATCTGAAAATGATATAGAGCGTGAAAAAGTGGGTCCCGCAATTCTCTCTGTCTATCTGTATCTCGACCTGCATCCTAAGTATTCTTCAAACTTTGGACTCAAAGGTTTTAAGGAAAGTCCTTAAAGGCAACGAAATGTGTTCACTTTTCTTTGAACATATTTGGTTGCATTTTTCTCTAAACAATTTCCAAAGTTTCATAAGACCACTAAAGTTGGTACTAATAAAAAATCTTATTTTACATGAATTTGAGAAAAAGCGTAACACCAATTCTACATTTTTAACTTTAAGCAAAATAAACAAAAAAAATAAGGACTTGAATAAAAAAAAAAACAAGTTAAAGCTGTCCACTTCGTTCAATTCCAATTTTATCATCATTCCAAGTTGTTTCGTTGGTTAAATTTTTTAAAAGTAATTTAGCTTCTATTTAAGAATAATCTTTGAATGGCTCACTTATTCATTTAGTACTTGTTAGAGCTGCAAAACCATAAACAAATGTTAACTTTAATCTTCTAAGCTATACCTATGGGATGTGCTATGAGTGCACTAGATAGGTTTTATATTATATTTTTGAGCGTCACCTAGTTTTAAGTGTAGAAAAGTGTTATTAAAATAATAATAACAAAAGATCTATTTTTAAGCTATTTTTGGAAAAGTTCTTTTATTCTAATTTGAAAAATAAGTTAATATTTAAAGAATCAATAATTCATATGACATCTTAAAAATGAAACATACATTCCTAACCTTTATACCTTTAAAAAAAATTCTTCAATATTCCCCAAAAACACTGTATTCGTATTCATAATAGCATACTCAATTAAATACCTTTCTTCTTTGACCAAGCTTCTTTATAACCAAAATATTGCATTTCATACCTATGACAAATATATACATATCCACATATGTCCAGATTTGTAAACATCTCTTTTTCAGAATCTGTATATGACAGTTAAACGTCCCTAAAGCAAACTTTGTATGTTCCAGTTTATCAATTTAATTTAAATGCTCACTTACCCTTTATACAGCTCAACCTTTGCTCATTTCAGGTAAAGATAACAAACTCATCCTGCAACAATAAATAATATATCAAATATCTCTCCATCCATCTAATAATATTGGACAACATATTATAGACTGACGTCATTTACCATCTATGTTACATGAAAGTACGTACAGTGCGGTTTGATTGATTGAACTAAAAAATGTTTTATTATTTGGAAATGCAAAATATAAAAATAATGAACTGTTTATTTCTGTGGGAACGGAAATAAATGAAATTTGATTATTAGGAAAATATGGACTGGGTTGAGGAATGTGTGGGATATGTAACCTATATAAATAAAGTTTTTAAACCACAGAAGAGTTAAAACCTTTTAGACCTTTTGTTTTCCTACTTATATAAAAATTGTATTTATTTTTTTTCATATCTACTTTATATATGTAGACATTTTTTAATGTACATAAAATTAAATAAATTTAAAAATTTAAGAGTTAGTATATACATAATCCATTGACACGTATTGTAAAAATGATATCTTCCCTTAATTTGCAATTCAAAATCCAAACGAGAGTCAAGAGTTAAAGGAGAAAAACAAACCACTCCAGTCGCACTCATATCAAGTGACTTATTAGAGTAGAGTGTAATGAAGCTGTAATAAACAATTAATAACGCTCAACCTGCGTGCATTACACTCTGTGTGGATTGTCATTTTGGAGACAACAATAATTATTATGTTTACTAAAATAGCCCAGGTGGTTATCGTAATCATTTTCCTTAATCAAAGTGGGTGGTATAATGTATTACAAGTCCATTTAACATAACACTGTAACTTGTTGCCACGAGACGCCTTAGCTGTCGTACAGTGGAACTTTTAGGCGAAAAGATTTGCTTATAATTTTTGTCACAGCAATTGCTCATTGAAAATTGAAACTAAGATAATATTTAGTTAGTACTGTTGCTGTAACTTTCTTAAAAAAAACTTTTTTTCTTCATTTTTATCATTTTAATGATAAAATTATTTAAAAATTCAATTCATCAAAATCTCAAAATTACGATTTTTGCTCTTTTACTCTCTACACTTTAGTTTAGTTTAAAAAAATTTCAAAACGATTAAGCAACAAAAATAAAGTTTTTCCCCATAAACTCTTATTCTCCTATTTCAAAAATTGCACAAAAAGCCAAAAATATCATTGATCTTAAAAATATCGAAATTATTAAAAAATAACGTACGAGTATATGTTCATTTTATAGATAATAAGATTTTCATCAGATTTATCATTTTTCCACACGAGTGATCCTTTACAATGAGGACTTCAGAATTGCTAAGATTTCAATTAAATAAATTTATGGAGTTTCTTTAAACTGTTAGTCGCGTAGCGCGGTGGATAGTGATTATGTCGATTAAATTTCTTGGGAACACCTTCATGTTGCTTTTTTGGCGACTTAACACAATAGTATAATTGAGAGGTCAAATGTTCTTTTAAATATTGCATCCAACGAAACCATAAACTAAACGAATGCATAAACATACGTATGGCAGCTTTTTTGATTCTTGGTGATAAAGAATACAATTTTTTCTATTCTTATATCTGATTAGGGTTTGGAAATAAAATAATAGGATCCACTGTTTACATCGACGATTATGATAAGGGCTGCGAAAATCAAGTAGCCAGCTATACAATATATTATGTAGGTATGTTGATGCATTAACTTATCAACGAAACTATTAATTGGAGCACCACCGATAAGTTTCAGATTTTCATAAAATGTGATATATGAGCGATGAAAATGATTTTAAATATTCAATTAATTGATTTGTGATTTAATGAGGTTTCATTCGAAAAACTGATTATAGAAAATTGATCCTTATTAAACCCTGAACAAAAACTATCAAGTGGTTCTTACAGTTTTCCCCACAAGTTTTTTTTTTTGGCTTCTTGAAGTTTACATGATTTACATATTTATGGTATATTTTTCGACATCCAGTACTCGTAGATTGTTTAATTTAGATACATAATGTTTGCATTATAGAAACAATGCAACAGAGTGGGCGGCATTTTTTGTGTTGTTATTTTGTTTGATTAATTTGTTATTACAAGAGGACGTAGTTCGAATATAGGAGTATATCAAACTCAAGGAAGGATGTCAAGTTTTGATTTGGGTTTGAGTAAAAACATACAAGCGCATTTACTCGTACATATACTCGCCCTAAGGATTAGAACAACTCTTGCTTAAAATTTTATTTTATTATCCTTTGTTTGTGTCTTATGTGTATTTATACTTTTTGTTTGCTTTTTCTTTCTTTTTCAAATATTAACCGTGATTCGCTTTAATCGACCTGCTAAGATATTTTTAGGTTTTCCTAGTCATATGAGTAAAGAATGAATGATATGAGTTTTTATATTTTTGTTCCATGTTGGTATATTGAATATATTTTACTTTTTATTAGGTTTCTTTAAAATGAAGAACCAGTGAAAAAATATTGTAGGTTAAATTATAATCTAGTCTAGATTGAATTTCAGCACGAGATGAAATCAAGTGATGCTATTTATGGAATGCCCAAGGTCAATCGTATTTGAACCCCAATCATTTCATTTGTTTAACAGTCCCTGGTCATATTATAAGACGCAATTTTTTAATCAAAATCTATTTGCAAAAACGTTTAAAGTTTATAAAAAGTGTTTACCTAATACTTAAAGTTGAAAACAAAGAAACTTGAGTTGAAAAAAATGTATTATATTTTGAAAATTAAAATTTCGAAACGATTTTTCAACACTATTTTTAAGCTTCGAACAAAAATTAATTTTTTTTGTGAAAATAACGGTATCTCCCATAGAAATATTAAATTCAAAATAAAGTAAAATATCCACACAAAACACCCTTAAGCCTCAACCAAACATATTTCTGCCGTAATTTTATAGTAGGTTCACATTTTTATTTTACATCAAATTATTGTTTTACACTTGAAAGCGATTGGATCGCACAAAGGAGCAAGTGTAATCCAGTCCTGCATTTTATTTTATACTAGCTGTACTCGGCGCGCATTGCTTCGCCTGAGTGCATTTTATGAGCATATTATAAAGGGTGTCCCAACAAGAACGCAAGATTTAAATTTGGCGCCATTCGAAATGTCATTGTTTGACATTTGAACAGTTATTATTGTTTGTTAGTAGAAGGTATAAGTTGAATAAAAATGGAGCGCTACACGAATGAACAACGCATTCTCATTGTGAAATTGTTTTACCAAAATGGTGAAAGTTTTGCGGCTACAATTCGCAAATTGCGATCAAGTAGTAGTAGCAGTTTTTAAATTCATCGATGACATACAGACACGAAAGACTAAAATCATTTTCTTTAAAATGTCAAAAAAATTCAATCTTTCTTGCTCATTGTTGAAGCAGAACATACTAATACTCATTATCATTAACTTTTGTTTTTAAATTTTGTAAATAATTCTTAAATATCTTTGATTTAAATTCATATTCTGTAACTACCAAAATTCACTTTTTTTAAATTCAAATCTGGCACTCAAATTATACCAATCGCCATCTTTTTTATATTATTTATGAATCTCTCTTTCGAAATTCAAAAATTCATTGTATAAATACCTGTTAGCGAAATAAAATCTTATGACTCTTATTCTACAACCCTTTGGGGAAAATCGCTGTCTTTTACTCTGAAAAAAATTCGTCGTTGTATTTGATGTTCTTTATTCGAAAGCCATTCAACGTCCTCATTGTATTAAGACAAAAATCAGTAAGGTCAAATTAAATAAAGTCGCTTTTTTCGCTACCGTTGATAATAATCGATCAACGCATCAACCAGGATCTACCTATCCTTTCGACAAAGGGAATAATAGAGATCTCCGGGTTGACGGTCAAGTTATTTGACCGTTCACTCGTTTTTGTAAGAAACAGCTAAAATTCAATTAGAAAAGTTAATCCACATTAAAAATACCGTAACAAAGTAAAACATTTATTTGCTTGTGTTATTAGAGGCGTAATCAATCAGAAGTTCAGATTTCCAAACTTCCCAAAACCCTGCTGTTACAATTTCGAAAAATTAAAACTTGTTGTGTTCTCTTATAATTTCTTATACAACTTTACAACATTAAAATGTATTTTGAGTCCAAGCTTTATTTCAAAAACTTTATTACTTTGAAAGCATCTTTATCGTGTCATCGCACTCCACATCAAGACAGTAGTGGTAGTATGCACAGTCCATAATAGTACGCACCACAACAACCCAGTTCATAACAATTGACACTTCATACCTAGGGACAGTTCACACCATGCATTTAACTTCCATGTTTCATCCTACCTGAAATGCAAAATACATTCAACCTCGCTCCAACCCCAAATCCTGTAGTGTGTCCAAACAGGGGGGTTTGAAACGCTTCAGAACTTTTTCTTTTGGTAAGAACTGTACTTGGGTATGAAGTGTTCCTCGATATGAACTGGCTGGTATGAACTGGGTTGATATGGTATGTTCATACTGTGGAGGTATGAATGAACTGTCTTTGGATGCACTATTCTGAGCTATTTTTTTTTTAAACGTCATACTTGAAATACATACATTGAAATTAATATTTATCTAAATTTGAAGTACCAAAAATTAATGACGAGTTTTTTCTTACCAATTGTACTGGTATAGTACCTGATCGATGAAAAAATCAAGTCAAGAGGATTAAATAAAAAAATATTATTTAATTTAAAAAAAATAAGATCATTATATTTCATTGAATTTCATAAATCACACATGTGAATGTAAAAATGGTAATTTGCGCGATCACTGGACTGATTGATATTTGTTTTTTTTCTTTTTTTTAATACAGCTCACAACATTTTTTAATTAAACTAATCTATATAAAAATAATATAATAACCAATTCATATTGATTTCAAAACAAAATTAAATAAAACAATATATTAATGAAAATGTATATGTAGCTGTAAGCTGCAATATACCAATATTCTACTTTTCAGATAAAAAACTTAAAAACATAAATCGATTATATTCTGTCCAATGAACAAAATCTTAAATCAATCTTGTTAAAGCATAGAGACAGGCACCCAAAAACGGTATAATACTCAATCCAGCAGCTGAGTTAGCGGCCATGCAAGATTTTGGTTTTGGTTCCATAATATAACTGCACAATGTTGAGCGGAAGTCCTTCATTGATTTCTGCTGTACATCATTGTCGTACACCTGTGAATTAAAAATTTTGATTATTTTCATCTCTTTTTTGTATGTATGATGGTTGTAGGTAAGTTCATTTACATCTTTGAATACAACAGTTGGTACACTGGTAAGTGGATTTTGGAAATTTTCAGTGGTCCTTCCATGGTCCTGCAACAATTTGCTGCCCTGAGTGGAGTTTGCACATGTTTCAATGTTTGCCCAGGTACTGATGTGGTTATCGTGAGCACATTTAGCGCCGGGATAAACATTGTCTGGGAAGTTTTTGCCGACCTTCATCAAGCAAGCAATGAAGTCCAGAGTAAGAGATTCCCGAGTGAATTCGGCTTGGTAAGAGTTTGCCTGAATGATGTTGATGGCACATGCATGAACTTTATTGCCATAGCATTCATTTGGTCCATGGTGACAATTGAATTCCACCTCGGAACCTTGGGTGCGCATCTGTGAAGAAAATTTAAATTGTGAGCATTGTTTATTGTTGTGATTTTTTGAAGTTAAAATATGAAGGGAAGACAAAATAAAAAAATTCCCTTACAGATGATTTTCCATATGGCACCCAGTTAATTTTAACGTGCTCCTTGAGTTCACCTTGGAGCGCTGGATGGATTTGTTCGGTAATAAGGGCTGCACTATCGGGACATAGTGATTCGTAGTAAACAGTAACAGGAACCTGTGAAATAAATTGAAAATTATTGAATGAAACAAATTTACTTGGGTGAGCTAAAAACCAATATTAGCTATTTCACGACTGCCAGGCCGATCATCAGACTCCTTTAAGTGGAGCCTTTTCTTTAATTGTTCAATTTTCATTATAAAATTTTTGCCCAGCTGGGACTTGAACCTAAAGCTCAACCTCAGAGCCATATGCGTTACGCATTGCGCTGTCGAAGACATGTGATTAGGTTATTATTTATTTATTTATGATAGAATCAAAATATTCGGACACACAAAAGGCAATCGTTTGATTTGGTTTTTAAAATTTCTTAAAATCGTCAATATTTCCTAACTTCATAATAAACTCGTTTTAGTGTTCAATTTGTTTCAATGCAGTTTTGCGCCATTGAAAATATTGTTTCATCATTCATGTTTACGTGTCACATGCATAATATTTACCTTAGTTCTTAAAAAAAAAACGAATTGCGATTCTTTTCAATATGATTAATTGCATTATAAAAATTACAAATAAAGAATAGAATGATGGGAGTTATTCCAACTGAGAGAGTACAAGCTATAAAAAATTGAAAAGGCAGCTCGGTTGTATGAGCAAATGCAGCACATTTTTTGTTCACTGACAAAGCACTTAAGTAAACAGTACGTAAATATACATCCTCTATATATACGTCTATTTGTGTTATTTTGTTGACAATATTGTATTAGTCATTATTTTTGTGGAAAAAAGAAGATTTCACTTATTTAAATAAGGCTCTTATATTGCTACATTTGGAATTGAACCTAAAAAATATTCAAATCAAAGTTTTTTTTTGTGTTAAAGATCAAAAATGAAATTTTTGATTACTGATTCTTAGGTTGGTGAACCTGCTTTTTAGCTGGTCATTAACCAGAGGGTTTTGTTATTCACGCTGCAAAGAGTTCGTTAGCTTACAAATTAAGGGAGCAATGACAGGAATAATTACATCAGTATAATAACGAATTCATGGAAAACAGGAGTACAATCCAAATCGAATTTTATTCGGAGGTTACTTGCACCGAATATGTTTATTAATACATATAACAAATATTAATTTACTTCAGGTTAAATTGAAGCATTTTAATATTACTTTTAAGATTAAGTTTAAGTGGTGAATGATATTTATAAATGTAGTTATCATGGAGAAACTTAAATTAACTTAATTTTTGTAAGCATTAAATACCGAACTTTTTTGTTTAGGTTTTTAATTTGCATGCAACATCATACTTAACACATGAAAAGAATACATTAATTAAAATGTATTTAATTTCTATTTGTAAACGCTCAGTGGCATTTGTTGAGTTGAATACCTAATGTTTTTGAAGCAATTAATTTTAAGAGCTGACTGTTAACTTAAACATTTATATGTAACTTTCAGTTGATTTTTCCTAGTCAGATAAAAAAAGCTTTTCAACCACGTACTTTATGTTTTTATGTATAATTTATATGTTAATCCAGATTAGAAACATGTTTTATTAAATAATTACTATTGATTACATGTACATTATATTTTATACCTACTTAGTTAAGTAATTTAACAAGACTATTGCTATTTTTTTTTTTTTGAACTGTGAAAATGAATGCCAAAATAGTTTTAAGTCCAAAAAATAATTTTTTTTAAAAATTTATTAAAATTAAAAAATTTATAAATTTGACTATCACTGATTAATTTATTGACAGTATAAACATAAGAATCTATTATTTTTAGATAACATAGAGTACTGTATTACGTGGTATATTTATGTGTAAATTAGTAAAAAAAAAAATAATAAATTAATTAAATTTTTTCACTCAAATGATAAAGTCCTGACAAATTTAAATAAAACATGACAACATTTTTCTTCAAAATGATGATATATAAATTGAAAGATTATTTAACTTTAAATAAAACTACGCAACTTAACGTTTAGACACAAAAATTGATTAAAAGAAATCAATAAGTTAAGATAGGTGCGTATACGCCTAAGTGTACCATAATGTTTTGTCGTTGTTTTAGGAAGGTAAACGAAGGTAAACGAAAAAAATAGATTCCAAAAATTTGTCTTCTTTATAATTGTAACTTATAAAGTTTTTAGATAATTCCTTAAAGACGAACTTGATTTGTTTTTAGTCTAAAAAATAAAAGCACATTTGATATAATAGTTATGACAAAACTTATTGATTTCGAAAACGGCTATAGTGAGGTGTTTATAAAAAACTAAAATTATTTGGTCAACAAATTCTTTTTCAAAAGCATAACTATCCTTTTAAGTGCAAGTATAGGTATATTAAAAAAATATGTGATGAATTTTATACATATACATATTATATAATAAGATTTTTTTTTGGAAAACCACTTTTGATATTGTATTTTCAATTTTGTGCTGAAATTTTTACGTTTTCTGGGTTATTTTAGCAATTTAATCAGAAATTAAAATAAAAACCAAGCTTTACACTTAACAGAAAAAAATGCGCAATTAATTTTATAAACAACTTTAGCTAACTTACTGATGATAAAAAAACTTGAAAGTTTTGGCGTAGATCAGTTGTGATGATACCTTTTTTAAGGACTTTAGGTTTGCAAATTTTACAATAACTTTTTGAATACTTTAACGAAATATAAGACTTTTAAAAAAATAGTCAAAACTGAGCGACAGCAAAGAATTTATTTTTCTTACAGAAGAATATCTATTGTAGTAAATTTTCAAAACGTGCATCACTTATCATATTAACTCCAAATTTTTTTAAAGTGTATGCTCATAAAATGTCAAACAGTGAAACCATTATGCAAACAAACTAATGTTAACAATCAAACTACGGATTCTTTTAATAAGGTCTTGAACATTTGAGGATATCTGAATTAAAAGAAATAGCAATTAAACATCACCCCTAATGAACAAACAAGCCCTGAGTCAGCTAAAACCAATTAATAACAGGTTTTGTTCTAAGATTGTTAATAATATCTATTATAGAATAAAAATAATATAAATTTTGTAATTAAAAGTAAATTTTTTCTTTTTGAAGTTCTTTAAAATTATTATGACTTAATGTTGAGATATTACGCTAGTTTTATAGTAACCGAATAGTTTACCTAACGTAAACTATTCTCTTATTTCTAATCTGCAACTCCAATGTAACAAACATTCAAAGTAAATGACTGTATACATATGTTTGCACCCATGTACATAGTAATATATGAAATTATGGCTCTTTTGAAATTAGTTTGCATGTTCGCCTTGAGGTATGAAATAATTATAAAATTAGCATTGTGAGTTTATTTCGATGTGATTTTGAAATTTATACAACAATACCATCGCTTATTTAAATAAATTTGCAAAGACCACAGATTGTTTATCTGAATGATGTTTGTTTTTTTTTTTAAGTTTCATAATGATGATTGGTTTACAATAGCGGTTTACATTTTTTTGGTTATAAGTATAATATATACATATGTACCTACATATGTCTCATCGTCTTCAAAAATAAAAAAAATAAATTGTTTAAAAATGGCACACAATACTGAATTTAAATTATTTTCAATTTGTAGATCTAATCAATGAAAGAATATTGCAATTAAATTATTATCGTGAAATATCAATCAGACAAGTGTAATTGAAATTTTTATTTCTAAAAATAACGGTACCTGTCATATAACTGTTAAGGTAAATATATTAATCTCAAAAACGGCTTTAAGAATATTGATGAAATTTTTTTAGTGCGGATTTTTAAGCAATTGAAATTATTTGATTATTCTGTTCATTCTGGTCAGCCAGTAACTCCAACCTTTTTGAAGTATTAGAACAAATAAGTGCGACGTAGTACTGCATGTAGGTAACTTCTATGTGTTCCAAAAAGTCTAAAGCCAACTTAAAGTCAGAATGTCAATAGACCAATCCAAAATCCTAAAAATCATGTTTGTTTAAGCTATAGAATTTGTTAACTTTTTTTCAAAACCTAGCTTTAAACTTCCTTTATTTACCAGAAAACAGACCCAATGTTACACAAATGTTTCCCGATTTCCCAAAAATATAAACAAAACACAAACACCGTCTTCTATTTTAGGACCACACCCAAGTTTGGCTTAGACATGCTCGCAGCTTACGTCATCTGTTCTCCACGCAATATTACCTTTTAGTTTAATTTACAGGTAGCACTATCAACCCATGCATCAGTGAAAAAGAAATCGTATCTACTTACAACTGCAAGCTGTTTAAACCGATATAAACAGAAACACTCCCCAACAACCGGTTTTTCTTATAAACATAACCCAACAAAGCTATGCCCCCCTACTCTGTTGTTTTACTATTCCAATGTGTGATGTTGCTACAAAAATGAAAACACAAAGGAAAAGCTACATTTTCTTTTGCCACACAGAGTTATAGAGTTCAATGAACGTTAGTTTTTGTGCCGAAGAATGGCCAGGTCAATTTATTGTATGGCCTCTTTATGGGCTGATTGTTATTGAAAAACAAAAACATGTCTCTCTTCTGAGCTTAAAACAAAAACAAAGACTCAATTAATTACCTCAACGGCAGCACTGCAAATTGCAACAAGTGCAAATAAAATTCCAAACACCTGCTGACTCATGATTCCAAATTAGAACACAAAAATAGATCAAATTTTTCACTTGTAGCTATATTTGCTTAATTATTTCGATGTTTTGTTTAAAATTTATTAATAAAATTTACGAGATCAAGTACTACTCAAAGATTCGAGCTTCTAGGTAGCAATAATGTCTGGGGAATTAAAAGAAAAAAAACAAACAACACCAACCACAATCCGAATCAACCAGACGTCCGTAAGCAACTAAAATTGAATTTAAAATCTAATTTGTGAATACGCCGCGGTTGTCTTGATGAAGCACGACTTGTTTCGTGTGGTTCGTCAGTGGCTTCAAGTCATGATGAAATAAGAGGGTGTTGTTTGGGACAGGGAAGGGGGAAACTGTATAGTTTTTTTTGGATGTTTGCGTGTTTATTATGATCAAGATGATGGAAATTAACAGTGGATTTATGGGCATTGTTGGAAAGAGAGCTGGACAAGACAATGGCGGTCTATGATATGGTTTGGTGTAATAGAAAAAGCCGACTTGAGAGCCCTTTACTCAATTTCACTGAGTATTAACATGTGTCAAAAAAAGTGTCCACATATCGTGCAACCCAGTGACGTCATGTACTATTTGCACTTTTTTGACATGTTGTGTTAATATTTAGTGAAATGGTGGAATATTTTGATAGCAATGTACTATACATTTTATAAAATGCACCAAAACTAAAATTACGCGCTCGATCTCAATTTAGCTGCGATATAATGAAATTAAGTACAGGTCATGACCTTTACAAATATAAATACTAATAAAAAAAAATTAACTAAATAAACTGTTTTCCTACCCTAAATCAATGAAAGTTAGTTAACGAACAATCCTTTATTTGACAGTTATAGAAAAAAAAAGATTGGCTATTTGAGTCACATAAAACCGATTCCAAATTCGTTTAAAATAAGCTAAACCCATTGTGCTTATTTGACTAGAATTTTGTGCCAATACAAATTGAATATTTAAATATTTTTAGTCCAATACCGAAACAAAAAATATAACTTTATGGCCAGTTGCATTAAGCGCTTTTAAAAATTTAATTGGATTTTAAGTCTTAAAACTCAAGCACAACAATAAGGGCAAAAGACAATTTTCCTACATTTTAACTTTGAAAATGTTGAATGCTACAGCTACAACTACCTATACCTTTATAACAATAGCTCAATTAACTGAATTGAGCGAAAGTTACAATTATTCTGTTAGGTGAGGTGTTAATATAAGTACGTTAGTGTAATTGTAACTACAATGATGACAAATTCAGCTTATGGTATAGGATTGTATCTGAAGTAGTTAGATTTATTAATGTACCTGTATCTACCGATCTGTGATTTTATAAAATGATGAACAACAATCTTTAGTTGTATTTCATATTCACATTGAAGAATAACAAACAAAGCCAATAACGAACGCTAAGTATAGTGTTGAAAAATGATGCAAATAGTGAGGTTTATTTTTTTTTATCGGAGTAACATTTGTAGAACTTCGAAAACAAAATTTTGAATATTCAGAGTCTTATGATATATATTTATGACACTCATAACCATTATTTAGGGATTGTATTTCTTGTTTTATAAATATGAGCAAAAATTAAATTTATTCCAATAAGATTTAATATGATTCATAATTTGGAGCATTTACCTAAAACAAAAAAGAATGCACAAAATTTTTGATTTTCAGAGGAATTTCAGATTTTCAAAGAATTTGTTTCAAGTGAAAGACCAGCGCAATTGGACTAACATATCCATTTTGCCCTATTGAAGTCTTTAAAAAATTGAAACGCTGAGTGGAGTGGGTATGCATGACAGGTCATATTATAGAATTATACATGCTAGACTTGGCAGATGTTCTATTCTATTCTTCGGATAATTTTTGGTCCCGTCTGTATAAATGGAGGAAGGTAACCACGAACTGTACGGGCTGTGCAGCGAAACTGACCTGGTTAAAAAACAAGATCCAGTTACTTAGATGCCTTAGCCATGTATAGCGAATGGAACCCAAAGCTCCAATCCTTAAAAAGTCCAGAATCCAAAGAAAGATTCCAATCCCTAGGGACGGTGTATTAGAGGAAGACCCTGACTCAGGTGGCGCTCTCTGGTGGGAGAGGTCCTCAACCTGTCTCCAAACTGGAGATAAGTAGCTAGGACCCCAGTGGGATGGAGAAGCATGTTGGCTGAGGCCCTCGTATGTAAGGTAAGTAAGTAAAAAAAAATAAATTAAGTAAAAGTCTTATTCTTTTATAAACTGCATAATTATGTGCCCGAAATGTGCCATAAAGTTTTATCTTCATAAGTTTGTGGTTCTACCATTTTTGAAAAAATGAAATAAATAATTCAAATAAATATTTCATCCTCAAAATAAAATATAAGACCGTGATTTCGCGCCATGAAGATTTTTTAGTGGCTGATAAGAACAAAAAATGTGTTAATTTTGTTTTATAAGTAAAAAAGATAAGTGCGAGTAGTTTTTTCTTTGTATGGGGAAATAATTGTGTGCACTCCAATGGAAATCGCAATATATGTATACATAATGTATAATGTATGTATACATAAATCGCATAATACTTTATTGCTCCCTTTATAAGTAAATGGCATAATATATACTTGTCAAAGGGGTTTAGTTTAAAAAAAAAGAAGTGGAAAGTTAGCAGAAAAATTAGCCATATACGGATTCAACTGTTTTTTATCTTTAATTAAAATCAAGATTCCTTTTTGTTGGCAGTATAGATATACATAATTACGAGTATTTGAATAAATTTATATAAGGCCTCTTTCGTGCCTTATATAAATTTAGTTAACATAAGTTGGTTTCGTGTTAATTGAAACTTTTTATTGTTTAAGCTATTATGTTTTCACTAAGCTATATGAATAGTAATAAATAAAGGTAGTCAACTAGTGTTATTAAAAAAAATATATTCAAAGATTTACAGATAGGTTTAGAATTATTTTTCAGGTATAAGTTTGATGTTTCATTTTTCCCAATACAAAACAAATAACAGACCAGTGTACTTGTAATTTGATCTAACAGCATTTTGTTTATTCAATTAAGAAAAGTTTTTGAATAAAGTAGTGGAATTTATCATCGGTAAGTTTTGAAGGTATGAAAAAGGTAGGCAGATTTTTAGATATTAAAAATTGCAATCAAAAAACAAAAAAAAATTAAAATTTTTAAGTATATTCAATAGTGTCTTTTATTATCGAAATTGAAAAATGCGTTATTTAGAAAAATTAAATGAGTTACGGTACTTATTGAAATGAGTCTAATGTAAATTTTATTTAAAGAAGTTTGTCAAGCTTGCATAACCCATTTAAAAAGACCCGCATTCCAAAATACAGAAAACAAAAATAAAATCAAAATACATACATATACATATACCAACACCAACTTTGGGAAATTTAAAAATTTTTATTCATCTTTAATTTTTAAATTTAGTTTTTATTTTTATTCAAATTTCATCTAAATTAAATGAATATATGTAGTTAAACGTCGACTATAAGTAGGTATAACCTAATGAAATTGTAAAACTTCAATTTTTAACCTGACGTGATCGAAAAAATCTGAGCTCAGATTTGAATCCAGCACTGAAATCCTTCGGAACCGGAAGTGAATGAGTTTTGGTTGTCCTCCAATCAAAAGACAAGTTTCTAGTCTCTGAGGTGAGGGCCAACCGTCTTAACCTTCAAATTGAAGGATAGTTGATCAATCAAAGTTTAAGAATTATCTAATTATAAGTTAATTAAAAGGTACATACCTATGTTCCTAACTATTTGTGAAAGATGAAGCTTTAATAAATCTATGTATGTACATATATCTTATCTTAAGTATAGTAGTATAGAGATAATAAATGCAAGTGGGTGACAACATCAATTATAATTAAATTAACAAATCTACGTTGGCTAAGAGAGAAACTGGTGAAAAAGTGATTTCTTTTAGTTAGAACTTAGTATCTAATAAATTTATTGTATTAATAATTCGAAATATTGCGTTAAAAACAAAAACACGCATTCAATTATTTATTTCCAAAAATTTTTATTTTAAATGAAAAATAAGTTAATTTATAAAAAAGAAAGGTATACATTTTAATTCATTAGCAACAACTTATTTTCGATATATCTGGTATTCCAAAGATACAATATCTACATCCATATAATCGTCCCAAATTTTTATAGCAGTAGTTTTTAGAAAGAAAATGAATTATTTATCATAAAATAATTAATTTGAAGGGTAGATACACCGAGCATTTGAAAAAATATTATTGACATTCAAAATCTTATGTTGTTGCTAAAAAAACTGGTTTTCAATGTTTTCAGTGGTGAAAACTTGCAAAACCGTTTTTTTTTTTTTTTTTTTTTTTGAAGTTTGAAAACCCAAACCAAAAGAAAATTCAAATAAAAATTTGTTTCTGTGTCTAGTTTTGAAAACTGCTCGGTTTATTCAATAATTTTTTTAACCATTAATTTATTATTCCTCAAAAAATTGCAAATACATACAATAGTCTATAAATCTTTTATGAATTTGGGAAAAGAGCAGCGTTGGCCTGCTTCGGGGGTTTAAAATCCCCGCTCACGCATCTCCGTTGCTCTGGGTTTTATATACGCGCCCAGCAGGCGTCAATGTGAAAAGTTTTTTTTTTTAAAATTAAAAGTACAATGCCTGGGGCTGCAGGTCCCAGACAGTAAAATTATGTTAAAATGGTTCTGGCAATGAAAGAATGAACCACTCATTCCTACTTTCATGTATTTTTGTGTAACCAGTAAAATCATATCAGCATTATATTTCAGTACCTCCATTTAATGGTGATGTAATAAATCTTCAGTTAAACCTTATCGTATATTTTGTTAACCAATAAATTTAACAAAAAAACTAGGTCATAGTTGTTCTTTCAAAAAAATTTACTCGCCCAACGTGGGGCTCGAACCCACGACCCTGAGATTAAGAGTCTCATGCTCTACCGACTGAGCTAGCCGGGCAGTTAAAAACACGGCTGACTCAGGTCTATCATTTTTCAACATTAAAAATAAAAAAAAATGAAATAAACTGACGACGAAATATTGATTTTTCACTTTTTTTTTTATTAAATTCGGGTTACATATTGGTTTAATCTCGGAATTTGAATCCTTTCGATATCAAATCTTTGCGAGCTTCTTCGATTTCTCTATGTAATTCCTTGGAAGCCTCTGGACAATCGTTGAATGTTAATGTTCTGTAGATGACAGTTGTTGCCGCATATACCTGTAGAATTTACGGAAAATTGATCTATAACAAAACAAGTTTTTGAATAAATTACAATTGTTCACACTTACCCCGAACAATAGCACTAAAATAATTGGAAGAATTTGTATTTCGAACAAATATTTTTCAGTTGTTGCTGTTTGGATTTGTCCCGAAACAATACACAAATATGGCACGGCAAATATACCGGCATACATAAGCCAACGCATTAAATTAGTCATTGTGTTTTGTAAATGGAATACAGTTTAATGAAATAAAAACACTTTTAATTGTTGTACTGGGTTAATATTTCAAATTATTAATTAAAAAGAATCAGAACATGGCTATGGGAGAAAATTGTTAAAAACAAATGAAAAAAGTACGTGGACATGACAAATAGATTGAAGCTTATCTCATTGACAGCCGCGGATGACATTTGTATAATCTACTACTTTTTAAAAAATAGTGTAGCAGTGACATCTTTGTGCGAATGCAATTACTATCATTAGGAAATAGAATACGTTAATTTTCAAAATAACCTTAGAGTATATACATATAATATGGAGTGCTTATACCTATATCAAATACATTGTAACGCCAGAAGCACAGATAGGGGGCGCTAGTATCTACTTTCTTACAGTTTCGGGAAGCACCAGCGCGGACCTGTCAAACTTCAATCATAGTTTTTTTTGTATTATTTTGAAGAGGGATAAATAAAGGATTAATTTAATTAAATTCTGGAGAGGGATAACCACTAATCAGTGGGGATAACGCACTCTTATTCGAGGTCCACGCTTTTGCTTCCCCAAATTAGTGAAACTAGCGCCCCCTATAAAAGCTTCACGTTTGAAATTGAACAAGCACTCCATGTTATATATGCTCTAAGAAAATAACACAAAATAAAATAAAAAGAAAAGTAATAATAAAGGCATTGGCAGACCAATACGAAACATTCCGATACGACGATGAAACAAGAATGACATCATGTTGCTATGATTGTTAATATTGTAATTATTATTGTTAAAAGTCTCTTAAAGCAATGAGCGGTCGGTGAATACCAGCCTAAAAATGTCGTCGAAGATAAAATGCCTACCATATTTGATTATATTGAGATCTTAAGGAGGTTTTAGTTGATATTTTTTGGTTATGGCAATCAAAATAACCTTCTCCTCTTGCTCCTACTTTCAATTTCCGATGGTTGAAAGATTCCCCAAATCGGTGCATTTTTTAGGTGTAGAAAAAAATGCAGCGCCACTGAAGGTTCAAGGATCGGGGCTATATGAAAAAATACTCGCCATGATAGTACTATGTTTTTCATAAAGCAAAAGTATTATATCAGCGAACACATTTTTACTTTATGCAGAAGCCCTATTTATGTAAGAAGTATAGCAAAGAATAGCCCTTCAACTTGGAAATTGGAAGCAAAATTTTTAGTTGAGTTGTTGAAGGAGGCCATGACCGGACCCCGGTTGTCGAGCCGATGATGATGATGAGGTAGAATATTCCTAATAGATACGGTATTTCCAAAACTGTATTATTGATATGTTATCGATATTTCCCGTTATCGAATCCCTGGGAATGTTGGTTTTAAGTCGATTAATGAATTCTTTCTCTTCAATACTTTTTCATGAATAGAAAAAAAAAGACTAAACACAGCGGCAGCTCATTGCTCATGCTGTTAATTTCTTCAAAAAATTTATTTCTGTTCATATCAACTTCATGTAGATTTACAACTGCAAATTTCAGATTTGGAAATGCAGAAAATCTTACAGCTGCAGATTAAAACAATCCTCAGAGATTATTTATTACAAGCTTTTGTTTTAGATATTTTTTAAAATTTCAACGAAGCAGCCTCACACGTAAACAAAATTGAATCCCAAGTGGTTTAAAAAAAGTTTTCTAAATTTGATTCAGTATTAAAACCAGTTCAGTTCTTTTTTTGGCGATGTTGTTACTTATATTTGCTGATATCTTTAACTCCTAGGACAATTCGGTGTTCAAAAACGTAAACATTTGAAAAAAAAAATTAGTTTGCAAAACAAGTTTTTATTTTCAAAATTTTGAATTCAATTAAAATTTTGTTTTTAAAAAAACACCAGGACCATGAAGCTTTTATTGTAGGTAACCGCAAATTTTAAATAATTATTTTTTCATTTAAAGCAATTATTTATAAAACTGCCTCTCCCAAAGTATTTTTTTTTTCGTTTTTCAATCCAATCAAATACAAAATAAAAAATAAGAAGAAGACTATTGAAATTTGTTTGCACATAATGTTGATTAGGTAAACAAAAATAATACATCGATTTTATTTCTCTGGCTCTATTAATTAAGAATGCACTGTTATTTAGAACAATAACATTTCTCCACCAGCCTTTTTTTATATTTTTGTATTCTATAAATATCGAACGAACCAAATAAAACGTTAATATTGTTAAAGGTTTTATTCCAGTTTTATTTAGTCTGTGTCAATTGTTAAGTCAGGTTTTGTTCTCATTCATTGGTTCATTTTACTTTTATAAAAAATTAAATTTTCGATCGAAAATGATATTAATATACATTGCATTTTGGATTGCAACAACTATTGCACCCTCTTTGCAAAATAGAACTCCTGATCAGAAGAATATGACCATAATTCATAGTTGGAATAATTTGGAATATGGTTTCGATTGTCCTGAAGACTATCAATATGCAATTGAAAGCGGACTCTATAGAGAAGAGGGATTTAAACGACCTTATGATGTTGATATGGCAATTGATAGTAAGTTAAAATAAAAGCAAATGATTTATGGTAATTTTCAATTCAATTTACTTGAGTAGACGATCTTTCAAATTTTAATGGGATTAAACATCATACTTATGTACCTATTTTCAAATCCTTAAAATATTATTTCAGTCATTGGTTTTGTAGGCTTTGAAGAGAACTACAAATTGTCATTAATTTGTCACCATTTTTACTTCCATATGTTGTTCTTTAGTTCTCAAATTGTTCACGAGGATATAAAACATTTTCCCTTTATAATTACATACTGGCCAAGGAATTTCTTTCGGTAGGTTTTAGAACAAGTTGACTAGAATGTTACGCTATTACAATCCTAATTTGAGAGAAGTATCAAACAAGTTTAAAAGAAGTAAACATTCTAATACAAGTTTGGAACGCAACTGAAGCAGTAAATTGACTTTATTACACCGGTTTTTAATACTTCAAGTTATCATTTTATTTTATTTATGATTTTTTTTTGTTCAATTGTTTGCCCAAAAAACTCTGTTTAATTTAAGTAATCAATTTTAATTTATTAGTTTAAATGCTCAAAAGCCAAGGCGTAGTTAAAGGCGGGGGCATATACGGCAATGACCCTCTTGAAAATTTGTTAAACTTTAATCTATAAATTTGAAAAAGAGATATCTTTTACTTGTTTAATTATTTTTTTAAAGAAAAAGGCGAAGCATCCATTTTTATCAGTACACCAAGAATCGTTAATGGAATACCATACACCCTGGCTAAGGTTTCAAAAAAACAAGGCAAGTATGGACCACTTTTGCAGCCCTATCCCGACTTTGAATCACATTCGGAACGTCATTTCCCAAATTGTGAGGATAGGATTGTATCAGTTTTCCGAATGATGGTAAGTTTATAAATGCGTCAACAGAAAACTGTATTCAAGAGAAAAATTATTTTTTTAAATTTCTAAATTAGATTGATCCTTGCAATCGTTTATGGGTCATTGATAATGGACGTAACTTATCTGCAATGCAAACATTTCTTTGTCCACCAAAAGTTTTATTATTTGATCTAAACACCAATAAACTTATTCTTCGATATGTAATACCAAAAGATCAATATAACAACCAAACTGTTTACAATGGAATAATTGTAAATATTTATGATCGTCCACCAAAAGGACATTGCGAACAAGGAAAAGTTTATATAACTGATGCCCGAGGATTTTCATTGTTGGTTTTTGATTTGGCTCTGGGGGACTCTTGGGTGATTTACAATGATCTATTTAAAACGGATCCTGCTTATTTAAATACAACAATTAACGGGGAAACATTTACGTTCCCAGATGGTCTATACACAACAGCCCCAGATTTGAGTAAGTTTTTTAACAACCAAACAGATTTTTAAATTTCTAAATAAAATAAAAAAATGAATTTTCTAGGGAGAGACAAAATATACCTTCATTCTCATTCATCGATATCGGAAATATCAGCTAAACTTAGCACTGTTAATGATCCTCGAATTTGGAAAAATAATCCTTCTGGCAATCAAGATGCTTTCGAAGTTATTGGAACCCGAAAGACACAATGTCCAGTTCAAGCAATGGACTATGCTGGAAATAATCTTTATTTTTCTCAATACGAACCCCTTTCGATACAATCCTGGAATCCCGACACAAGCTACGAACAGTCAAATTTTAAAATTGTTTTAGAAAATAAAGAAACGCTTCAATTTGTAGCAGGCATGAAATACAAAATCTGTGGGAATGGAAAAGAATGTCTGTTAGTACTTTCCAACAAGTTACAGGTTTGTCAATATCTCTTTTTAATTTTTGTCAATCTTACATTTTTTTTTTTCTTATAGAAATTGTATAGAGGGACAATCAAATTGAACGAAACTAATTATATATGTGGGTTGGTTAATCTTAATAATTAACTAATTTTTTAATTACTTTTAGTTGCTTTATACATTTTCTTATTACTTAATTGTTATTTAAAAATAAATACGAGTATTAAACTAAAATGAATTTTCCTAGTCTACAAGCATTTATGTATGTCTAATAATATGGAAGTTACCTTTTAATCCCCATAGAATATTTTGTTTTGATTCTCTATTTTCTCAAAACGGTTGGATTGTAATCAAAATTTTAATGCAAAAACATGAAATTTAAAAAAAAAAAATACCTTTTTTGAGTTTGAAAAAATAAAATAAAATTATTTTTGGAAAATTAATATTTCAAAAACGGATCTTAATAATTTCTTTAATAATTAAATTAAGAATTAATTTAAGTTAAAAAAAAATGTAAATGTGTGCAGGATGTTTTTCTGTTAAGTGATTTGTGTTTAGTTTGACTTGGCTTGGCATTTCAACATGATAAGATTGACGCCTGAAGAATGCTTCCAAATTGTGCAAATTGATTTTTAATTTGATTGCAGTTGATCTCAATTTTAATAACAGAAGTTTGTCTAGCGATGAAGCTCCCTTTTGGTGAATGGGCGGAATGGCTACGTAAATAAAGAAAACACTTTGAGGACAACATTCGACAACATTGGACCTCCAAATTAAATAACGTCCAAACCAGATGAGGTGGTCATATGCCAGAAATCATATTTGAATTATAATGCTTAAATATTGTTTTTCCAATAAAGTCAATTTCATGTCAATTTTAAAAATTCATTTTTGTTTTATTCCATTTTATTTCCATTATTTATACTGAAATTTACCAAAAATGTACATGGCACCGAATAAGGCAATAGAATAAAACATTTTTTTCTTACAGATAAATTCTAGAATTTTCGTATTTCGGGTTGGCTATGACAGTAACATATACATAGATTATAATAATTTGTATGCCGAAATTTGAAAAAAAAAAAATATGTGTACGTTGAAAACACTTTCGAAAGATACGAAATTAACTAGTCAATTTTTATTGAAAATCTTTTTTAGCTAAAAAAAGTGAGAGAAAGACTTTCTGTTATTAACAATTTTGTTGTTTTCATTTGTTTTCTCTGTCTTACTCATGTCTTTCAATTGTTCGAATATAAATTCGAACTTAACCATTTCACTAAATAGCGTATTTCCTTTTGAGAGTGAAAGACAAGAAACGGTGAGTAAGTCGAATCATTTTATTTCACACGCCAAAATTGCTAAATCTCGACACAAACTACATACATAAAATATGAACAAATTCCATTAAATTTAAAACTTGTATTTCAATTTCAAATTTGATTAGAACCGCAATTTTGATTTTTTTTAGTCCGTTATTCGTATTCGCAAAACTGGATAAAGTGCATAAAAGGCACTGCACCCTATCATTCAAGCTTTCATTGTCTTTTGTGTTAAAATTTCACAAGCATGTGTCAATAATTGACATAACTCTAAAACTGACAGAGGTGTGAAGTTCTTAAAAAAATCCTATCAATATTAATTTGAAACCACCCAAATTTGCACAGTCGAACTTGATTTATGTATGTATAATGTTATTTTTCGTGTTGAACCAAATTAAAGTCCACTGCCTGGTTTCTATTATTTGCTTTTGTCCGGGACCTGACAACCAATGACTTAAACTTTGGATAGCTTCATTTGTTTGCCACAACTCAAAAAATTTTAATAATTTTATTTTAAATTTTATAAGTGAGAATATGAATGATGAAGATGGTTTGGTATGAACTGAACATGAACTTTACATAACATTGTGAAGAATTCCAAAAAAAACCATAATTCCATGGAAAGCAGTTAAAATATTAAATAAACATTAACAGTCGTATTTATAAACGCCACATAGAGGCTGCGTAAAGTTACAATGGCTCTAAACGTCAAAAAGTTATTTATAAAGGTTATGTAATGTTAAATAGAGGTATTTAAAGCTAAACGCGTTGAGACACAATGTAATAGATTTCTCTTTTTGGTACTTTATCTGACACAAAGGCATTGGACCAGAAAATGTTTTTTAAATATGAATTTACGCAACGTTGAATAGTGGCTTAATAAGCGCTTATACACTGCATAACTATTCACCCGTTCAGAGGTGTTTTAGTGAATTCTTTTAAATACGGCTGTAAGAGTATTCTTGAAACGTCAAGTCGTCATCTGTCGTAATTTTACAAATTGCGTAAGATTACGAAAATATTTAATGAACACCACTTTTGGTTAATTTTCTTTAGCAATTACAATGGGAAATTTTAATCAATTTTGTAAATCAATTCAGAAACAAAAAGTTTAGGTTCATTAACCAAAATGGTAATTTTTTCCAGAAAACCCTTATTATTTTCTTGTTTTGTAAACGAATGAAAGTGAAAGAGTGAATGATAATGATAAACATTGATGAAATTAATAAGAAATCCAAAAAAAACACGGATATAAGTTATGCAGACTTCAGTTCAATATTTTGATTTAATCACATACTAAAGAGAGGGGTACCTTAATTAAAAACTAATTCATGCAAACAAACACAACTAGGTCAAATTTAGGTACGTTAGTCTTAAAATCTCAACGACACCCTAAAAACATATATCGGTGCTCTTTCTAAATCTAAATGCAATAAATCTTATCATCAAACAAGTTTTGATTTTTACACAAAAATTGAATCGATATGCTACGCGGTCATTGTGAAACATTTGTTAAATAATTTACTGTTAATTTATTTAACTTGGATGTATTTATAACAATTTTTTAAATGTCAGTCGAATTGAAGCTGATTTCATGTGAACAACTAAATTCCTCTGATTCCGATTTGTTATTTTTAAAACGGCATCCAAACAGCACAGATATCCATACAACAATTTTCGGAAATGATTTTTCAATTTATAATCATTCTTCTCTTCATTCCGAAATATGAATTTTCCAAGAGCTTAGAAACTATTGTTGCATGGAAAATTGTTGATTTCGGTTTTATTTCCGTGGAAGATATAAACTATGCTGCTCAAAATGGTCAGCTTGATCATCAAAAGGCCAATCTCTTCGATGTTGATGTGGCTTGTAATGGTGAGTTTTTATAATTATTTATCTATCTAATACTTTGTATTAATAAGTAAATCTAATTTCTAGGTAATGGTGAACGAAGAATTTTTGTGACAATTCCTCGTTTAGACGAAGGAATTCCTTACTCTCTAGCGACTTTCGAACCTAAACAGGGATGTTATAATCAGTCGATGGAAAAAATCATTGGTCCATATCCCAGTTATTTGTGGCATTCAAGCTACGGAAATGATTGTAACGGTATAACTTCTGCCATTCGAGTTACGGTAAGTTTCTTATAAGCTTGTTATGAGCCTTATACACAGTAGACATACAATTGCAGATTGATCGATGTCATCGACTATGGGTTTTGGATACGGGAGTAATTGGATCGAGATCCGTTTGTCCACCTCAGATTTTAGTTTTTGATCTCACCACCAATACTCTAATTCATCGTCATAGGATACCCATAGGCATCTACAAAAAAAATGCCTCTAGACTGGTGAATTTAATTGTTGACATTTTGGATCCACCACCTGGTGGATTTTGTTCGAAAGCATTTGTCTTTATAGCCGACACAGGTTTTCATGGTTTGATAGTTTATGATGTCGAAAAAAACGCAACTTGGAGAATAGAAAATAAGCTCATGTTTCCTGATCCAGATTTTGGTACATTTTTAATAGCTGGCGAAAAAGTGGACATTATGGATGGTATTCTTGGCATGTCAATTACCCCACCCCACTTTAACGGTAATAATATTTTTGATCATTCAAATCCATGAACGAAATTCATTTTTTGAGGTTTAAGGAGAACGTTTCTTTTACTTTAGCAGTCTATCCAGTGAAACACTGAATGCAGTTCCTTTGAAAATTCTTTTGAATCAAACAATTTGGGATAAAGGCATTAAAGTGCCAAGAGAATTTTTCCCGATTGGAAGAAGAGGCGTTCAGTGTTCTAATCAAGCGATGGATAGCAAGGGAAATATCTACTGTGTAACAATGGATCAAGGATCTATAATCAGCTGGAATATCGGAGCACCTACTTATGAACACCATAAAATCAATGTTTTGGCCAATGATATTGATCAACTTCAGTTTGCAACTGGAATCAAAGTTGTGCGAAATATATTTGGCAAAGAAGAATTGTGGATTCTTTCCTCAAGATATCAGGTATTTTGAAATGTGATGAATAAAAAAAAAACATATTTTATGTTAATATATTTTTTATTTCTAGAAATTTTTAACTAAAACTCGAAACTTTGATGAAGTAAATTTTAGAATTCTTTTATGCAACATAGAGAGTTTGAATAATTGGGCAACTACTTGTGGAATAACAAAGACTTGGTGACAATAACAAAAATTCAGCAATTGAATTGAAATTATTTATATGTTGTAGATTATAAGTTTATTGTGTTGTAAAATTAAATATAAGGAAATATGTTCCTATGTAAGTCATATTTCTGTTCAAATTTTTATTTTGATGAAAAACTTTCGTACCAAATAAAGGGATTCTAAATCAGACCTGGGTGCTTAAAAATTCAGTATGAGTATTTAGTACACGTTCCAAGTGCCTTAAAGATTTTAAGTACCTATTGCTAATTTTGCTTGGTACTTATCCTTAAAAAAAAATCAAGTACAAGTATGGTAGTATTCCTACTGGTACTAATAATTTCTCAAAGGAATTTAAAGAACTCACTCAAAACAAAAACAAAAGTACTTTTGTTAGGTACTTTTTTATAGCATTTATAATTCCTTAAGTACTTATTCTTTAAGTACATATTTTGTAATTAATTTTAAGCAGTTTTCATCAACCATCAGTAATTAGAGGTAACTGTAAAATTTCATAGGGAAAAGGATTTAAAAATTTAAATATGTTGTTTTAACTTACGGTTTTGGAGAGGTTCTTTTTAAACTCATTTCGCCATTTTGTTTTTGATATCATATTTATATTCGATAATAACTCATATTTTTGAAATTTCAACAAAAATTTGTTTGAAAAACTTGGGGAACATTTAATTTCCTTTGAAGAACCGGACTTTTTTCTTCTTTTTCTGAGCTTGAATTAAAACTTATTGTGTAAGATAGCTTCACAAAATTGTGTTCTAAAATTTCCCCGCGAGTTTTTAAATCTCAACAAGTAGGTATACCAAATATAATTTTTAAATGGCAATTACTCGAAAATCTGATATGATGGAACTAAAATGCGAATTTCTGCAGCGGAAATGATCGGCAGAGCAAGACCCGTTATTCCAAAGCAACAATTAATATAATTAAAAGTTTTATTATTTTTACAACAAAAGTTTATTTTATTTTAGTCAAACTAGGAAATATATGGTGAATAGAACAAGTACATCGACAATTTCCTTAGAGAAATAAAAAACTTAAAGTTTGGCACGGAACTCTAAGAAAAATCCTCTGCATACAAAAATTTATCAAAATTGTTTTAACCGATAATGACGAAATGAAAAACAAACAAACTGTTCTATGAGAGGTACCTACTGTCAACAATGTCTTAATTTAAACTTCTTTAGTGCACTAAAATTTCTTTTTTTTTAAATTCTTGGAAGCATTTTCGTGACATTTGTGATATGGTTGGTATCAATATGTTTGAGTCCGAAATTAATTACGATTCAAAACATTTAAGATACTATTAAAAACAAACCGGTAGATACATCATAAAAATCGATGAAGCGGTTTCAAAATATTAGTTTTAAAACAATTTTTTTTTTCAAATTTTTGTTTTTGTAATCTTTTGCTTTATTTTGTATCGTCACCTTGCATTTTTGGAAATAGTACTCAAAAATTAATAGAAATTATTGAATTGTGTATGTGAAACTTTTTTTAAGAAAATTAATATTTTCTCAAAACCCCAAAAAATTGTATGGCCGATATTATTATTTTTGTTCTTTCAGGAAATATAAAAAAAAATATATACAATATACATACTTATACAACTTAGTTAAAAGAAAATCCACTCACAGGTTCAGCCTTCAGCAATTTAGACAGACAGACTGAAAGAACGCAGACAGACAGAACAGCCGGACATGAGGCGTGCAGGTTGAAGAAATAAATTATTTAATTTTAAATTAGATTATTATTAAAAAACATCAAAAACATTTACAATACTATGCTTTACTTTTTATTTTAAAGATGAAACTATATTCCTTAATGTGGTTTTTAAATCAAGATTTTTTAGCAAAAAAAAATCAGAACCTAAATTTGTTTGTTCAAACTAATATTTTTCAAAATCTTACGTTAGGTATTGTTTTTGTTTTCAATATTTAATGCTCTTATCAACTTGAAGTCACTGAAAACTAATGCTTTAATGATTTAAAATGATTCTGTAACGGCATACAACTCTTTTCTAATAAATAATTTATTTTATTTATTTTTTTCTATTTCTAAGAACAATTTTAGCTATACATATATGTACATAGATCAAATTCTTAACTAAGAATCAAATTCGTGAAAGGAGATTCAGTATAAGGCGTCATTTGCGCTTGCAAACGACCACATGCCTTGTTTCTCAGTAGATCATCGGTTTTGCAAGCCAATATTCTAAAATTGATTTCGTTGGGATTTAATGTTCCTGTTGCAACTTTCTGAAAACAAAGAAAAAAAATGTTATATCCAAGTGTGAAACTCTAAATAAAATTAAATTGAATGCAAAGATGCAAAACATGTAGATAGAGTTTCTTGAAAATGCTTCGAAGCAAAATTACAAAATTGAAATTTGTTTGCAACAAATTCGATGTTGATATATTAATTACCTGGAAACTGCAAGTTAACATCCAAAGTTCTTCTTTTCCATGGGGATTCCTCACAACTTTCATGCCACTGGCAAATTGCAACTGCTCCTGATTATCGCCAACAATTTTCAAATCATTACGGTTGTAAGCTGACGTGTATATGTTCCAAGCGAAAATTGTCAATGGATCTTCACTGTTCGAAAAAAGATTGCCTTTGCTGTCCATAGCTTCAGCAGCTGCTTGCACCCCGCGTCGACCAATTGTTTGGAAGGCCTCTGGATATGCATTAGTGTTTTGTTCCCAAATGCTCTGGTTGTTGAGAAGCCTCAGGCTCACGAAATTTTCTGTGTCACTGGCAAGAGCATGGAAGTAAAGGTATCTTTCATTCTGATGTCCATGATGTCCACCTAATAACCAAGGTGGTCTATTAACAATTCTGGGATCAATGTCTAATTGTTGCATACCTTTTTTATTGCGTGGAGTCAAATTTATGGCAAATATACCATCCATGAGATCAAAACTCTGACCGGCTACAGTATGGGTGCCAAAGTCGGGATCAGGATTCATGAGTTTGTTTTCAACTCTCCATGCCACATTACGCTGTGACTCGTAGACCAATAAACCAGGCTTCGTGACGTCACATATATAAACCATGGATCTTTGACAAGCACCCATTGGCGGAGGATCATAAGTATCAACAATGATATTGATGAGAAGTGAAGTAACGGGAGTGTACAAATTTTGTGGAAATTGGTAACGATGAACGAGTGTGTCGGTATTAAGATCGAATTTAAGTATTTGCGGTGGACAAATTTGGACTCCCTCAATGACACCTGAATCGATTACCCACATTTGGTTGCATTCATCAATCTAAAATTTGATATCTTATTTAGCAAAATTCAATACAGTTATTTCTAAGTTCCCTTTAACTTACTGCTACACGGAAAGCTGAAATTATTCCTGAACACTGAGCATTGTTGTTCATGTTGATGTCATAATTGGGATAAGGGTAGATTATCGGTCCATTATTACCAACTCTACTCGATATGGTTGCCAGAGTATACGGAATTCCTTTTGAAAATCGGGGAATTGTTGTGAATATTCTCGTAGCACCTCCAGCTAAATTAAATAAAATCTGAAAGATTATTTAAAATGTTTTTGGAAAGAAATTAAAAAAAAAATATATATCCTACGTTTATATTCTACTGCAACATCGATTGGAGTTCCTGTGTTTGGTGTTAAGAGTCCATTGTCAACAGCATATTGGCGTTCGATATCTGAATGAAAACCGTACTCAAGGACGTTCCAGGCAAGCATCTGATTAAGACTTTTGACATTTTGAGCTGAGCTCCATGTCGAAAGTAAAAGAATGAAAGCAAATGCTTTCAATAATAGTCTGGAATCATTCTGAAATGAAAATGAAATAAAAACTTAATTGTTATAAATAAAACAGACATTTTGTAAAATTAAAGATTTGGGTAACGAGCCATACAAAATAGGAAAAAAAACAGTAAAATTTTAAGGTCATATTATTACAACAAAGAAAATCTTATTGGCAAAAAATTTCAACTTCATTAAGTTCTTCTTCTTTAAATCAATCTGATTTACCAAAGCCTATTTCAAAATAAATTTGTTTGGATCATTAGAAAATGGGTTTCTTAAGTTTCAAGCTCCGCTTAATAAATTCTTAGATGGGTGGATGCTACGGAAAAGGCCGTTATCAAGATTGCAGAATTTTACAATGTCAGGAAGTGTTCCATAAATTTGATGATCTGTCAGTCAGTGGGAAATAAGATTTTTCGAAGCTCTATAACTCCGGAACCAAAAATGCTAAACAGTTGAAAATTGGTAAAGCGTTTGTGTTTAACAAAACATTTTCTGTGAAAGTTTTCTAAACTTTCGAATCCGAGACAAATCTGTCAACTTAACCTACATGCACAAAGCAAAACTGTTTTTATTTTTTACTTCCAAAAAGCATTGAAGCGCGGCTTTTAGATATTCTTTTGATAATATAGAAAACTACTTTTGCCCTCTTGTTCTTATGTCCAAATAAAAATAGAATAAAAAGAACAAGTCCCAATTAAAAAATCAAAAATTTTTGTGGTTTTTCTAATCTTCTTACCAAAAATTATAAAAACAGTAGTTCTTAAACAAATTATGCTAAATAAAACAACAAAAAAAAAAAACAAAACAAGTTTAACTAACGTTCAACATTCAAATCTATGGAAAATATTTTATAGGTAGGTAATAAAATTAATAAGTATTATCAATATTTTTAGTATTTGTTGTATGAATTTTATTTTGTGGAAACTTTCAGCAGTTGTAAATCACAGAATTAAGGAAAAAAAACAAAATAAATAAATTAGCATCAATAAATGAGTCATGTTGCAAAAAAAAGAGATTTGTTTACATAAACTTTTTGTTGTTTAAAGAATTAGGAGGAACCCAACATTTGTTGATTACACGTTATTTTGCTTTTGTGCAGTGAATATTTTGCAAGAACGTAGTCGGAAGAATAAGTCGGGGAGGACAATGAAAAAAAGGTGGACTTGGATACCTTTTAATATTTATTTGAAGAATGTTTATTTTATCAACGATTTGTATTGAAATTGAGTTTTTTTTACTCCCATTAAATTAATTAAAGTATTACAAAAACTTGATCATTCATTGATCTCAACAAAATTAAAAACTGAATTTTTAAAGTACCTTCATTATTTTCAGTATTGCTTTGTTAAAAAGGCCTAAAGACATTCAAAAAATACCATTCATAGCTTCTGCTATGAAAGACTTATAAATTGATTTTATTGTTTTGGTAAACTTTTAAATTAAATAATTTAATGAAATTGAAAAACATAAACCCAAGGGTATACAAATAATTCGGTAAAAGGCTGCTATATTCATTAATATTAAAATTATACCCGAATATGTGTCTAAGTTTATGTAAACTATGATAATAGCTTGTTATCAGTGTTATAACAAAAAAAAAATCATTAACGGAAGATCGCAGACTTTAATGATCTCCCTCCCATTGCTGACAGTTTTGCTATTATCTATTATCTCATACATAATTTTATTCAATCGATTTTAGACTATAAATAAACATACAAAACACATACATCTGTAGCTACATCATCATTTTTCTTTTGATAGTAATTATAATTAAATTTTCAAATAACAACAAACCTTACGTAATCTTAATAATTGATAAGTGTTATTTTTATTTAATTCATTGTCAATGACCTATGTATAGAGCTGGTCACGAAACTGAGAGCACTCCCGAGATGAGACTTACTCCTAGACATCAGAAATGAGACCGGGAGCGGAATGTATTTTTTTGGAAAAATCATTCAAAAATTGTGTTTTTAAAACATACAAATGAAATTAATCAGCCTTATTTTTTTCACAAAAAAGCGAGACCGAAATAATGTTGATTCAGGGCCAAAACGAGAATAAACCAAGTACTTGTGTACAAAATTAACATGCACATATACATATGTATTCTGTTGAGTAGTCACAAAAAAAATCAAACGATACGACAAGAATTATATTTTTTGAACGCATGAATATTTTTAAAAAAATTTTTCCTTCTTAAAGAAAATTTTCAAGGCTTTACCAATTTTATTTTCCGAATTATATTTCATTGATATATTTAATGTAAAACAGTGTACAAAAAAAAGTGAATGAAAAAATATTGAAAAAGAACGCCAAGACTTCCACTTTCATTTTTTATTTTTTTTAAAGCCAGATATTTTTTTTAATACAGTTTAGAAAACAAATTCAAAAATGTTGAAGATTTTTTTTTTTCAATTTTTTAAAAATATTTTTCTTATACTATATTTTTGTTTCCACTGATAACGAGATGTCCTTACATTTATACTTTTAAAGATAACGAAAAGGGGCGTGAAGTAGGCTGAAGATCAAAAACTAAAACTTAAAGCTACTTATACTTGTTCTAAGTTCTTTTGGGAAACTATAAGCCAAATATTCCGAAACAGAATATGTTTTTAAGACCTTAATGTTACCCCCGGTATTATTTTTTTCCAAACAAATTACATTATACTAAAATAAAGCAAAAAATTCAGCACAACTGTTGTTATATGTACTAAGTATCTTCGTTTAAGCTGCCGTCGATTTGCACCATTTTTAAAATATGTGTTGTATTTTAGCTGTTTTTGAAATATTTAATTTTCAAAAAAATATTCTTTTTTTAAAAAACCAACAAATTTTTCTTTCGGAAAATTTATACATATATAATTTTCATAAATATTACATATACCTATATGTTCTTGCATACATATTTTGATTACACTTAGACGATTAGTTTATGAGAATTTAGAAAATCAATTGTCGGAGCCACTTTCGAAAATAATCTAATTATTCTACCAGAAGGCTAAAAAGCAATGTATAACAGGTACAGTTATTTTCTGTTTTAGAACAAAAATATCAAAAAAAAAAAACTTGTTGAGATGCCGCCCAAAAAACATTTTACAAAGTTTCAAAAAATCCACCCATACACGTTCAGAATGTGGCCCAACAGACAGACGGACAAATTTTCAAGACCAATTTTTTTTCGACTTCAGGATCAAAGCAATGTCAAGTTTGATCGAAATCTCGAGATTGAATTTTTCCGCATTCCGACTTTAGTTTCAAATAAATGTATTTTTGGCTTATTTGAATAAAAAAAGAAAACAGCAAAATAGAAGGTGTAAAAGTAAGAAGGGTTAAACAAATTTAGTTATGGTGAAACATTTATTTACGAGTTAGATTTTATTCGATGTTCACAATAATTTATAACAAACAAAAAACCGGCATCAAACTCGTATTCCAAGGATCTCTTTATAATAAGAAAAAAGAAGACTCTTGTTCACTGTTTAATATTTTTATTTGTTGTATTTCAACTTAATCATGTTAATTAAATTCGAATTGTTTTCACCTTCATTTGCTTATACGCAATAAAATTCTTTTTTTTTCGAAGAGCCATTTTTTCATTTAACATTATTAAGTAACTTCTCATTTAAAAAGTGGGTCATTTTTTTGTTTTCTGTTTTTTTTTTTATGAATGATCTTATCAGTGCTTTATTTAACGATAAGAACATATTTGTAAGTAAACTCGTTAAAAAAAAAAAACAATAAGGATATAAATTAAAATGTTAAAGCACTCACCATTTAACTACTTTTCTATCAATAAAATAAATTAAAAATCAGTCGTACGTTTTAAAAAACAATTATTATCTTAAAAATAAAAATTCACGGCACTACACTTAACCACAAATATCAAAAGTTAATTTCAATCTGTTCGAACCAAACGTATACAGAATATGTTTCAATATTAATTTTGTTTCCACTTTATATATTCCAACCAGGGAAATACCAGTTAAGATTTCACTTAGCCAATTTAAATATTTGCTCAAATTTATTTTTTATTTAACAAAAAAATATAGCACTCAAGGAAATCAGATCAGAAGATACTGACACTTGCGTAAAGTCGTTGTGATCAATTCAAGCTTCATCTGCCAAATGATGACCCTTTTTGCCCAGCACAGTGTTTTAGGTTGATTTAAGAATGTGTCACTGTTTGTTTATGAACGCGTGAAACTAGTTTGCGGTTGCTTCTTCAAACAAGCTTTTTAATATAATGACGATTTTGATTTGTGACGCCCGGCCCGCCACCGGCAAAACACTTCATATGTATAGTTTTCAGTGTATAGATAACAAATTGTTTATGGGCTATACATAGTTTAGAAGGAATTCATAATTTTTATTATTAATTAAATGCAAATTTCAGGCTGATAAGCCAGAGATAGGTTTTGGTGATTTACAAATTTTAAATACACATGTTTTGGCTTTGGGCTAGAGTTCTATATGATAGCATTAATTTTCCTTTAGGTCTGTAATATGGAACGTTTGATGTTTTTATGGATGGAAAAAGACTGAGTCATTGGCTGAAAAAAATGTTCAATTTCCTGTGTTGAGACGCATTTAGTTGGAAGTATAGGAAACTTCTTTAGTTGATCTTTCAATTGTTGACAGACGTTTCACTGTTTAGATGGATGAAACTAAAACAAAATCGACAATGCACTAATTAAAACAGAGCACGTGCGTAACATCTAAGAAAAGGTAAACATCTTTTATTTATAAAAAAAGTGTTATTGTCTGCAGTTGTTTTTGTATTAAATAATTAATTAACAATTTAAACTTTTTTATTGATTTACTAGGATGTTAGTTAGCCTAAGAATAAATTATCCAAACCGTAAATTCCAAGGTCTCGTCTCGGTTTCGTCGAACTAAAAAAATATAGAATAGACTGACTAATCACCTTGGAACCGTTTATTAGAAAACCAAAAACCGAAAATCCTGTCCATGGAAGGTACCACTAATAACGGTGTTTTTTGAAAAATATTATATGATCGCTTTTATTGAAATAAATTTGTTTGGTCTTTACTGTTATACATATGATAGGTACCATTATTTTTGGAGCTAAAAAATACAGTATATAATTTCGCGTTCTCTATCATCGTAATGTCAGGTCTGATTAATATCACGAGTTCGATTTTTTTTTACGAATTTAAAACTTTCCCTAAGTACCTATAGTCGGAAAATTAATAGAAAGTGTTGCATGCGACATGTTTATGTTATGATTTTAACTTGTTCTTTTATCTTTTTTTTAACAGACTGAATTTAGTTGTTAAAGAACTCAGAATGTCATATGTAGAGTTTGATTAATATTGTATAAAAATGGTACCGCCACAATTATAATAAAGTTTCATATTTATGTAAGAGAAAGGTGCAAACAGCAAAAGATGTTTATTTTAATTTAACTGGTTAGGTTGATAGTTCCTATTAGATAGCAGATAATTGTAGTTATAGGTACTACATATATTTATTTTTTAATGTTTATTTTTTATTATTAAATAAATCAATTTTTTTCGCCAAGGAACGTGTCAATCAAGATAAATTGATTATCTTGTTTTGTTATTCGGTCATTTGAACTTAATGACATATAATATGGGTGCAATTTATTTTGACGATTTGCAACAAGGGGTTGATTAAATTTTGAGTTTAAAATTTAAAATAATTTAAGCTTTTAGGTGTTCTCCAATACAAATATATCTGTACTGTTCAAGTAAATAGTCAGGGAAATCTGGAGTTTAGCCCTAAACTAACTGATACACGAGGATTTCCATAAAATGCGACATGGGAATACGATTTAAAACTGAAGTTATTTAAATTAATTAACTAAAAACATGAAAAATACACGTCTAAGAAAATTTGAACTAAAAATCAAAAACTCTAAATAAAAATTGATCCTAATATTTAGGTTTAAATAAAAAAAAATTTTTGAATTTATTTTTTTTTTTTCCAAAAATTAAGACCAAAAGCTAAACACTGTACAGATTTGAAGTTTTTCAAATAACAATCTAAAATTTAAAGTGACATACAACCTTTTGTTATATGAACCTGATGTGAACCTTTATTCATCTGTAGTTAACATTATTTTGAAAAAATCATAATTCAGATTAAATTTTTCAATATTTCGAAAATTTCGTATTTTAAATTAAATGAATTTATCATCATGTAAGTTGCAAACATCATCAGGTATGACGTTGCTTTTTCGCAACGCTAGAAAATGGGTTTATGGATCCTGTCGCTAATAAGAGCAAAATGTGAAAATTTTACAGAAATTTCAGTCGGTTTTGAATGAACTTAACTTCAAATAAACGACATTTACTATTTTTGAATATTAGTTACTATAGGAAATTGCTATACTTTTTTTTAATAATTCGAAAAATATCAAACCTACTTATAGGTACATCAGTTTCCAATGACTTTTGCTGTCTGAACTCTTAGATTAAAAATAACTGGGAAAACAAGATCTTCTTCCAATTCAAACTGATACCCAAACCCCAACCCACTGAAAATAGATTAGAATCCCTAAAAGTATAATTTATGAATCACCTTAATGATCTGTCAAAACAAACTCACTCATAAAGTTCTGTTAATTCAAATGTACATAGGTATATATCATATGTTTTTGGATAGAATTCATCTAAACAAACATACTATGAGGAAAACTACTAAATAAAAATTAAAAAAAAACGACCCGAAAACATGCCCCTTCCTATCACAGGCGCATTTTGAGTAAATTGTAGTCTTCTGATTTGGATGACAGGCAATGTATGTAGGTTCAATATATTGAAATAAAATAAAATATCAATTGGCTATTGGCAATTGACGTCAGATCTGGTTTCATCTTAAATATCAGAAGTGCAAATAATATTAGATGCAACGTGATTTTTTAACAGTTTGTAAAAAAACGTTAAAAAACATGCCACCATAAATAAATGGAATTGGGGAAAACCAGTAATACGGCATACCTAACCCACATCTGTAACGAAACAAATATACTTTTTGTTTATAATGATAGAATGACTAATTTAAGCATTACAAACAAAATGAAACAAATAAGTACTAGAAAGTGATTGTCATTGTTGTTAAACAAATTGAAAGTGCTTTCCTCTGAAGAAAATATGAAAATAAAATCCAACTATTTTTAACTAATTTATTAACCAACATGCTTTCCCGACATACGCTTTTCACTCCATCAAATAAATACACTCACCCATTTCAATTCAGAAGCAATACTTTGGTTTTATTAAAAGGAGGTGCTCTGAAAAACTTTTCATTTCGGTTTCGATCTGAGAATTTGAATTCAGTAATCTAAAAATGCCAGGTTGTGGGCTGAGTTTAAGAAAAAATATGGTCTAAGTGTTTGCATTACTGCAAAACAAATTGGGCCTGTGTTTGAATATAAGAGCAGTCTTAAAATTTAAAGATTTGAAAAAAAATAATTTTGAATCCATTTTGCTCCAGCTGATTATGTTATTATATTATACATTTAGTTATTATGTTTTATGTTATGTTATTATTTTTTCCAAGTTGGTTTATGATATCATGGACCGTTTTTTTTTTGCAACGTAAAGGCTTCAAAATATGCCGCTATATCCAAAACTTATTTTCCACTTATCATAACTCATAAAGCCAATTAATAATTAAGAACCTCTTTTATAAAATCTTTTATTTATTTTTCAATAATAAATGAAAGACTCGCCTTTTAAAATCCAGTTATTAAGTTTACATAAATTAATCAAAATTAGTTGTTTACAATTTGTATATATACCCGTTACAGAATTTTATAAGCAACTCATGTAAGTAGACAATCTGAACATTGAACATACTAATATGTATGAAAATTATACGTCATTGAGCATTGGGATGTTGATTCATCGGGAAACACGTTTAAACTTCTTCACAAGGAATAAGCAATGAAATCAATCATAAACAAATCCACGCCCAAAGTGTCTGAGTACACTCAATTTAACTGAGAGCCATTATTCTTCATTTTTTAACACCCCACAACATATGCATTGAGATTTATTATTTTTTTATTTTTTGTTATTTTAGATAAAATATATATTGCCTTTTTTAATGCCATCTCCTAAATTGCATTTTTTAGAAAAAAAAAACGGACAGATAAAGGGTCGAAACGAAAAAAAAACTATTAAAAAACAGTAAGATTCCCTTGACATATTGAACTACTTAACTATAGATCCTCATTAAAAACAACAAATAAATAATTTTTCTTAATATTTCCATAGAGAAATCAGATTGATTTAATGAAGAAAAACTTGTTATAATCCAATAAGATTTTCGTATTAATTTCAGAAAATATCATTTAAAATGTATTTCAACAACACGAAAAACTTAATTTTTTTAAAATTCAATACATTCAAATTCAAATGCTAAACTTCAAGCATAGATAAAGTATTTTTTAATATGTGGTTTAGGGCGTTGGAATGGATGTTTTCTATAGCGAATTGGGACAGGGAAAATTCTAAAACAACAACAGATCATAAATGTTTTTTTTTTTACTAAAGTCGCTACTGTCATAACATTTTTAAATCAAGTTGTTTTACTGCAACCTAACATTATATTGATCAATACTCAGTAAAAAAAAGAACTGAGATATTGGAAAAAATTCTAAAGATAAATTTCAAACTAATAAATTATTAAATAAAAAATTAAATAAATAACTTTTTTTATTTTTTGCTAGCGCTCATTTTTATTTGGTCAGTATAATTTTCTTTTTTCTATATGAAGAAATGGGAAATGGTTGCATTGTATAATTGAATGTTGAATGGGAATGTTAAGTTTATATAAAATACTTACATCGCACCTATTTTCTGTAAAAAACAAACAATTCTTCAATTACTATAATAAAAAAATGGTGATTGTGACTCCTGTTCACCAATCAAAAACGGCCAAACATATGTACATACAATATTATTTTAAACTATTTTGTTATTTTCCTATTGGTAATGTAACTACTATTACAAGTAATAAAAAGAAAAATATAAAGTCCAGTTTAAATTAAACAAAATAGTGTTTATTTTGTGGACCCGGAATATATACGGAATGTATACCCTCAATAAAAACAAAAATGTTTTCTACATGTCCTTATATCTGATCAACTCATTAAAATTTTTGTGGCTTTATTATATTTATGAGAAAAAGAAATCAAGTTGAGACATAACCATTTATATACGCAAGCAGAATATAAATTTCCCAGATGCCTTAAGCTGAACAGGATTGCAAACTCATCTCTTCTTTTTTTTTGTCGTGTAGGTTGACACAAAAAACCTAAAAACCCGGTTCTAAAGTTTGACAATAAAATATTGTTCAACTTAAAATTTAATGAAAGCAGGTAAATGACGTTTTGGGCATATACTAAGGTTATTTTTATCATAGAAGCTTATGGTTGTATTTTTACTGCTTGTATTTATAATTACTCATTTTTTCAAATCAAACTGTTAATTCTTTATTTTATTAATTCATCTTTAACAGAAATGTACTTTAGTTTCAATCCATCCACATATGCAGAGTGAAAAATGTAAGTCAACTTTGTTAAATGCAAATTGTAGCTGTTCATATGTTTTCATTTAGATATTATTTACTAAAAGCATTTAGAGATAATTAGAGTACCTAAGTGAGTTATTAATGTAATACAAAAATTTATTTGCACCAAAATATTGAAATGTTAATAAATATGTATTTGTATGAATAGTTTCTTTGAGATCAAGCAATCACATTTTCAAAAACATACTCAATTCTAGGTCAAAAAAAAAGAATTGAATTGTTCAGATTATAGTCAAACCTTAACATCATTACCTACCCTTGAAAAATTTATTAGGCTGCTCTAGAAAAATAACTTTTCACTTACAAACAAACTGTTGACCAACTGCAATAAATTTTACGAAAAAAATTCACCACAATTTTTAATTTTCCAAGAAATATAGAAATGGCAATAATTTCATTGTAAAGCTTATTACCGGCGGCGTGGCGGCGCGGCGGCGGTATGTGGGTAGCGAATGTGGAACATTTTTATTACATTTAGTGAGTTTTTTTTTATATTAACTCAATTATAAACATAAATATGTATATCTGCAATATTTTAATGTTAGAATTCCGTTAAGTTGCTGTTATAAATATTTTTTTCGTTTCAAGAGAAACCTTTCGGAATTTTATCACTGTATCATTATTTGTTTGAGTATTTTATCATTTTATAAAAAAAATATTGTTATCTATAATTGCACCAAAATAATATTATATAATTTAAAAAACTAACATTTTCAAAAAAAATCTTTTATTCTTTTTTTTCATTCATGGTAAATGAGTTTTTAACTGAATAACACTTCTATTTTTATTTTAAAATCGTTTTATTCTCAATGCTCCTTAAAGTATACATTATTAACCAGAAAAAAATGTAAACTGAAAGTATGCAAGTAGTGTGACGCGCACAGAATTAATTAATTTAGCTAACTTTCAGGAGTACAAGTATTATATTTATTAGGAGAAAGACGGGTAATAAATGCTCTGTAATGAATCGTCACGAAATTGAAAAAGTATTGAAATTAAATTGTTTAAAATTTGAATCATTGATAATAGCACCGGTAAATATTCCTAAATATGTGGGTTTTCAACTCTTAATACAAATATTTAGGTGAAGCATTCAGTATTTTATTTTGAAAAATTAATTAAACTAACAAAAACAGCACAGCTAAGGATCTACATATTTTCACTATTAAGGTTTCATAACCTCTAAAATATTTTTTTTTACATTTTTTATAATTGTTCGACTATTTCGTCATTTCAAATTTCGGTCTAAAACTGTGATTTTATGTTCAAGTAGATTAAAACGTTTCATACTTCTTATTTTGCTTTGATAGAATTCCTAGATTTTATCGGGCTAGTATATTTGAAACAACTGCATTAGCAAAATTTAAAATCTTATTAATGTGGCCGTTTTTGTTAAACTGGTGGAAAGCCATTTTGAAACTGACTCAAAAATGGAAATCAATGTTTGCATTGCCGATGTTACGACTGCCAATTTTCCATGCATTATTGCGATTGCTAGCCCACTTCATCCGCCATATTGAAGGCAAAACGTAACGGGAAAGAATTTATTGTGCCAAAGATTGTTTTCAGAGACGAAAAACTATTTGACGGATCAATTTGAAAATGACTAGAGCACCGTTTTTGTTAAAACACAGTAACGGTATAGTGTAAAATAGAATCCTTCTTGTTTCATTTCAATAGGACCATTTTTCACAAGAACCCAGTTCTATAGTTCTCATTCCTAAAGCCTCAATTTTCTTATTAGTACGAGTTTCAACAAAATCTCATGATCGAATTTTTACAAATGATCAATTAAATTCTTAAACTTACTTTTGAAAAATTGTTGGTTGCAGAAAAATAACAAAGAAAAAACAATCATTTAATTTTTCAATAACATCATCTTTTTCCTAAAATAATGAACTTTTTTTTTTTATTTACAAAGTATACACATGTTTTTTCAAAAAAAAATAAAATAACATTAAGTACTATACAAAAATAATAAATAGAGTTTAAGAAAAAAATTCTTCTAATTTATCATGGCATTTTTCTTTTCAGCAATACTTCTGCTGAATCTATTATAGGTATATCCAGTTGGTGGCAAATTATCGAGGAAGGACATTTCCGTTGGTTGTCTGGTGAGTTTTGTAGCAAGAGCTTCACTTGGGTTTAGTGCAGTAAATGGATTTCTGGATGATTTGGGAAATAAGCTTGAAGACTGATATCCAAATGGATTGACATTAGGACTTGTGAAATAATTGCTACCGATTGTTGAGGCAAATGGTGATACTGGCCGTTTATCTAATGTATTGGTGGAATAATAGCCGAAGTTAGATGGTTTCGCAGATGGAATGAGTGGTGATGCATTTGGTGTAGGAGATGTCAGATCAATACGAAGGATACGATTGTTGAATTCGTTGGGATTTAGGTTCTTCAAGAAGAATCGCTGGAACTTTGAGGAAATCATATAAAGACCACTAGGATCAGATTGAGGTGTTGCTAAATCAGCAATGAATTGAAGACGTTGTTGATCTATTGCAAGAGTTCTAGAGATATGAAAAAAATAAAATTAATTAATTTTGAGATATAAGAAAGAACTGTTCATCACTAACTGCTGGCGCCCTGTACTTGGATTCCATGATGCAACAGCTGTTTCCGTAAGGGGACTGAATAGTAGACTTCCGTCAATTGGTGATACAGCTAAGCATATTCCCTGAGAAGATTTTTTGCCCACAAGTTTCACAGGTAATAGTTGGGTTATTGGAATCGGGCCTGATCGAAGAACTTCACGGGTAACTGAAAAGACTCTATACAAAATAAAGACATGTAAGCAATTTATAGTTTCATATTTTTGAAGAATCTATGTATCTATACCTATCTGTAGCCAAGGGCTGATAGTAAATTATTCCAGCTTTTTGGTCAAACGTCAAGCCCACAACTCCATCCATCAAAACAAAGCGATCGTTTAGAATTTCCGATTGGGCAAAATCTGGATCGGGATACATGGAAGGATGCGAAACCCTCCAAGTGACATCTTGCTGACTGTCATAAACAACGATAGCTGGAAAAAATGGTTTTTGCTAGTTTAATAGTTCGAGATAAAAACAATGTTTGATCTTACCAGGTTCTACGGTATCCGAGATGTAAACGAAAACATCATCACAAGTGCCTCCCTTAGATGTTGTTTCATCAACTATCAAGTTGGTAAACAATGATTCACCTCTTAGGACCTGTCGAGGGAAGTCAATTCTGTAAGGAGTTCAAAACTAATAAGCCTTTTCAATTCCAATCATCAAATTTTAAAGTAAAACCTTCTAACAACTCGATTTGTGTTAAGATCAAAAACCAAAATTTTCGGTGGACAAGTGACTTCGTAGTCCTCCAAAGATCGTGATACACCTGCGTCCAAAGCCCACAACCGGTTGCACGAATCAATTTTCATCCTATAGACCGAAATCAGCTTCAAGTCACTGCAATTAAAATCTTTACGACCGGCCACAGCGTACGACCAATCTGGAAAGACCTAAGTATTCCAAAAATGGGGTGTGTCATTTCGAAAAATCTTGTCTCAGCAAACAAAAACAAAAAAAAAAAACTGATACTGAAACTAAAAGTGATTGACATACCTCCAAAACTGGATTATCGCCAGCTCCAACCTTCGGAATGCTGCTGACGGTAGCTGTAACACCACTAAATAATTGCGGTGTAGCTACGAAAATCCTATCGTAACCCACAGCTAGACCTGTAATTAATATGTTTTCCGGGCTATAAAAGTTTTGATCGGTCGTTGGTGATTTCGGTGGGAAATTATATGAAATCAGCTTCCATTGGGTGATTGTTTCCAGTGAGCTTGTATCCAATATTCCGTTGACCAAGTTCAAGACCATCAGCACCAGATAGACCAGAGTTTCCAGATGCGATACCATATTCTTCTATAGGTTGCTTTATGGTTTCGAATTACAATTTTATAATCTGTGAACGAAGAGTAGAAGAGGAAAACGGATTTGAGTTAATTGAATGACTTAAGCCGGTAGATTTGTTTTGTTTTGTGGTTATACATATTTATAGATACAAATGAAGACAGACAGGCGCTTATACGCTCAACTTAGGCCTCAGACAGTAAAACACGTTTGCATTGAGATGAAATTGCGCGTTGATAGCGCGTGCCGGAACGTAAAATTGCCACCGGCGACGACGAGACGACTAGGCACTGGTCATTAAAGAGAAATCACTTGGCTTGGTCGTAAGTGCTGTAGATATATACAGAAGTTAAGCTAAGCCATGCCAAGAAAGCACGCTTGTAAGCGACGATGCAGTTGCCACTGAATGAGCCATCATCGTCGTCATATTCATCATTATGGTGCAATGTGCGAGTTATTTAATGTGTTAATGCGGTGGTGCGGTGGTTTGATTGATACATATGTATATGTAGGTATGTAAAAAAAATATGTAATAAGAAGAAAACTACAAGATGTGAATTCCTTTTTTACGCCAACTTATTGCATTGCAAATGAACGGAATTTCACTTCAATTCAAATGGAGCTCATAATAAGCGTACTCCAGCTACGGAAATTAATGTTGCGTCAGTTTATTTAAAAAAAATGATTTTTTTTTGTATTTTTGACAGATTGTTTTGTGGGAGTGATAAAAATGGAGTAACTTTATGATGTATGACAAAATAATAAAAATGTCAACAAAAAAGTGAAAGGTTGATTTGGTATCTTGTTAATGTAAATTTATTCAGACCAACTCGTAGGTAATTATGACTTTCACATAACGTAGGTTGGACCGTTAGACTTAAATCGTTTTAAGTTTGGCATTGAAAATAGAGTTATTGGCAGCACAAAGTTGGTTAAAGTAGTTCGGTGGCCTATTAATAAATGTCAATGAATTTGCATTTCTAATGTGCAAAAAGTGCAATCGTTAGCATTAATTTTTTTATAATTTTGTTTTAATTTGTTGTTTTTGTTATATGTACCTATCTATTTAGTGCCGAAACGTCATGAAGCTCAAACAGGTGGTGCACTTGCCAGGGCGGGGTGCCTAAATTGGTAACATTTGCTTAGATGGAAGGTAGGTTAGGTTAGGTTACCGTGGCGGTTAGCGAATGGCTGACGCACTTAGACCATAAAATTGATCCGTTGTGATACCACAAGGATCTGTAAGATATCCTCGTTTACTCGTTTGAGCTTTTTATACGAAGCGTGCGATGCTACTAATTTTAGTATATGCTAGATCACTAGGATCGTTAAAGTGGAATTCCCCTAATTGAAATCTACGTCTATGGGACAGAGCTGGGCATGTACAAAAGTGTGGAATTGTTTCCTCCTCCTCTTCATCCATGCAGCTTCGAGTTGCATGTCTATCTATAAGACAATGTTCAGTAATGACACCTATTATGGAGCTTAAAAGCAATCTGTTTAAGGATAGCAAACCTCTGGTTTTCTTCATATCTAGTTTTGGCCATATTAATTTTGTAGCTACACAGGTGGTGATGTCATTCTAAGGTTTGTTCTCTCTTTTACATTTTCTGTTAGCACCCAATAGAGGTGAATATTGAACTGCTGCGCCATCTCCAAGAGACATAGATTGTTTATAAGCAAAAGAAAGAGATTTTTTTTATTGCGATGGTGACATTTGTTTCCACTTAACAAATTTAATTTTTTTTTTTTTGACTTTGAAACCCAATTTTTGCAGGGGCGTTAAAAAAAAAGTCAAAACATGACATTCTTTGTGTTACCATTATTTTTAATACTTTGTAAAAAAAAATTTATTGATTTAAGGTCATGTGTACAAAATTTCAATAAATTAATCGCAGAAACAAAAAAGTTACAGATTTATGAGACGAAAAAGTCCACTATGGCCCACTGTGAACCGGTCGTCCCACCGCCGCGCCGGGAATATCGAAAATATTTTTAAAGTTTAGATTGACATAGGTAGCCAATTTTAAAGAACTCAACATCACCAAACTTTGTCTGAACAAGTGGAAATTGAACGTTGGAAGAGATTAGGAAACAAAACGGAGCCCTGGGGCACACCAGTATTTATTTTATGTAAAACCATATTTCTTATACTTACGAATTGTCAAGACCGAACCCAAAATTAATTTATAATTTAACGAAGAAAAGATTCCTTGTTAGCAAGTGCACTCATGTTCGATAGTAGAATGTGATAATTTTAAACTCCATCAGACGCTTTTGAAATATGAAGCGCAATAATTTTACTAACTTTCTACTAAACGATGTAAAGATTTAGACACCGTTCGGTGATCCTATTCGGAAAAAAATCTCTCATTCTTATGTTTTTCCTGTCGTTTTTCGTTGCACTACTGGCAGCATAATAACTAAATAGCCATCTTCCGACCAAAGTGGTAACTAATTTTAAGATTACTAAAATAGACACAGTTTCCAGAAAGAAAGCAGGATCCTAAGTGTGCGTGTTTGCGTAGATCCGCGTTTTATCCGAAATTATTTTTTAATGAAGACAGTAAAAAGAAAGCGCAGCACTCAATGTGAATTTTATAATGAGCCCATAAATTCTTCAAGGAACCGCATACATTGATATCTAAATCCTATTTGGAAGTAATCGGTTTTTTTTAAATGTTTTATTAAATTAAATTAACATACCTACAATTTATGAATTTCCAAAATTTAAAACCAGAAAAAATGTGAAATGTATACAAAATAAATTTCCAGACAATTACACCTAACATCTGTCTGCAACGTAGTTGTCGGTTTGCACTCAATTTCGGCAGGCAAATATGAGAGAAAGTAAATATGCAGAAATTGTTAACGTTGATGCAATTTTTTTTTACCTATTTGAAAGTTCCCACTAACAAACTGGCGCGTGCTCTATAGCTCTTAAAATAAATCAATCAAAATTTATAGCCTGATGGCAGTCATAATGACGGCACATTGAACTTCAGAGATTTGTTCATTACTGTAGGAATACGATGGACCAATGACCGCGCTGAAATAGGTACATCTACATTATAGTCATCAGAAGTTTATCATGTATTTTTTGAGAAGCAGGATTGTGGAAACAACAAAGCACTCGTGCCATTTTGTTTTTAGAATGTGTGATCTACATGCATCGGTTGGACATTAACCTTGAACACTGAATTAAAATTGAATTTATTATTTCTAATTTTGGCAAAAATTGCAACTTTTCCGGTTTGGATTTAATATTTCCAGCTTTCAGGTTTTTGTATTTGGTTTCGATTTCTTTTGGTTAACAAGTAATCTGAACAACAACGGCTGCTGTTTTGTGTATTTATAATTCAAATTTAAGATATCAAATATTTTAAATTTAATTGCAGCTTTGGGGTGTCTCAAGACTTAAATTGAATATTGTTACGCCTTAAATTCGTAAGAAAGCCACAGTGCAACAGAGGATAATTGTTCATTTAAACTTGAGTGGGTAACATTTTGTTGCAGGTGGCTGCAGGCAAAACAAAATAATAATTATTATAATTTTAAGTGTAAGAGGAGTGTCAATTGTCAATATAAATATAGTATATGAATAGCCATGGTGACGGTGACGCGAACGTGAAACGGCATACGGAAACAGATGTTTGTTTTACAGAAATGACATTTTTTAGAGATTTAACTGAACATGGATAACAGGAGGTAACTCCCGAACTTAGTCAGGGCAAATGATTAACCATATATAGACAGAAGATGGTTTCTTGTTCCATAATAATAATCTATGCGATACATCTTGGCTTCAGCCAATTTCATGGGAACTATTCATTTTTATAAAAAGTAATGAAGGGCCCTAGTGAAATACTCAGGTTAAATAATTTTAATTTTAAATAACCTGTTAATTAGAACATATTTTAATAAAAAAAATATTTTATGGAACAAACAATTTATTTACATCTTCACGCCTGTAGGCAATAACGACAACCCTTAGGAAGGATTGTGGCTCAAAATATTAATACAAATCTTTTATATTGACTTTCAGACAGTGGTGCACTCGGGCGTATACGTGCTCTTGTTTTTTAATTTTCTACATTTTTTGATTCGCACGTAACGCTGGTTTATAACTTTTTAAAAATAAGGAGTCTGATGATTGCCTGGCAAGCATGAAATACCTATAACTCCGGCCAAAAATAATAATATAAATGAATTAATAGAAAATTAATTCATACAAAACAATTGTTGGTAGTGCCTTTAAGTTGTTGTTGTTGTTCACAAAAATTCAAAAATAAATATCGTTAGGTAATTTGACAGAAAATACAATGAAGACTTTGAGTATTGAAGCAGAATATTGGCAAAACTTGTTGAGAAAAATTATTCAAAATAATATCACTATATCAGCATATCAAATTAGTTCAACTAAATATAATATTAATATTGTGTGCGAAACAGTTTGCGTTGCAAACAACAGATTTTTATGAACATTTCATATCAAAATTTTGAAAAAAAAATATTTTTTACTTTCAAAAATAAAAAGATTGATTTTTTTTCACAACAATATTTTTTTAAACACGATTTTTTTAAACTTAGCTTTCAAGTGTATTTTATTTAATATATAAATTTGTATTCTGCATTTTTTTCGACCCGTCACATTGAAGTCTTTACTGTCTGCTTTTTTTCGCAAAAAAAAGTTTTGAGCATATTTGCAATGCTTTTATAATATTATTATATTTTTCTAATTTCTATTTTTATAATTTGTTTTAATCAAATATCTTATTATCTCCAAAAAGATTTAGAAGTTAAATTCTTTATTTGGCTTTGTTTACTAGTTATATTGAAAATATTGAAAAGTGACCAGTTTGACCATTCTATCAGAAACGGCTGGGTGAATTTAGTAGGATTTTGGTTTTAAGAATTTTTAGCTTTCCCACCAATATGTTCCATTCAATTAGCATATAGAACAATAATTATAAATGTAATTTTCAATCAATACCTACTCATCTTGCCATTGAAGACCTCAAAGTCATAAAAAGTAAACAAAAGTATTGAAGGTCATAGGTTATTACATATTACATTACCGTTTATAAAACCACATCAAACAAAATGAAAGTTTACAATTATTCAAAAATACCTTTAGCCTTGAATGTATGAATCTTGTACCTCTCGCTTCAATTTAAAAGTGAAGCAAATTGAATTTCTATAAATTAATTTTCCATTTCAAATGGTCAACAAAAATAAAATTCATATTTAGTCAACGCAAATGAGTCTAGATTTTAGTATTCACCATCACTCACTTTGCTCTATGGTGTGATGTATGCTAAATTACTGCCCCAAAAAATTAACCTTTATATCAATTTATTACTGTCTTTATACAAATAAGGTCACTCAAGTAATTAAACATTGCACATCAACAATTCTGACCTCATATACTAATTCAGTAGAGCATGCCACAAAATCATAAACATTTCAACGACTCCCTTGAAGTATGTATGTTGATCAGATAACATATATATCTCTGTATATTTTATCAAGCAGTTTTTTCTTTAAATAAAATATACTAAATATATCTATGTTACATGAAACTAGAGCTTGTGACTTTTCTGATTTTGTATTCGCAAACTGTTTTTTTTGTTGCAATTGGAAATAAACGTTACAACTCAAGCTATAGATTTTATCTAAATATTCTCTAATCTGTTATCCATTGTTGTGTCGATCAGATAAAATATTTCTCAAATTACCACATTCTACATTTTGGTATGATTGCGATGAAGTTATATTACATATACATCTGCTGCATTGTGGGGAACCAAGTTAACTACCTTTCAAGCTATTGAGACCCCAGGGCACATATAAATTAAGCCAAATTCTATTTTGTCATCGTGATTTTATAGCTAACGACTTTGCAGTTGAATTTCACTTTGCTCCAACAGTGCACAATTGGTGTATGTTAGTGACTCGGTGCATTAAACAAATTTGAACCAATTTAACCATAAAACGTGATAGGTATCCTAAGAAAAACGTTTGCCTACACAGTACACATCAAACTTAAGACACAGTGTTGATTTTAAAGATAAACATGAATTGAAGCGTTGGGCGCCATTTTTTTTATTTACTGATATATTTTATTTTTTAACTGGGATATATGTATACGGTGACCATATTTGTGGGAGCACTTCTTTGTTAAAAAATTATTTTAAGACTTTGTCGTATTCTTTCGAGCGAGAGTACCAAGGGTGCCAATTTTATCATTTGGGGTCACTGCGCCGCTCAACCAAAAAATTGGATTAAAAAAAAACAAAGGAAAACTAAAAACAAAATTTTAGAAAAAATATTTAAAAAAAAGTTCTGTGTGGAAACTTAGTAGCCTTGACAAAATTTTCTTTGACAATTTTTTTTACGGAACCTTGGAAACTTTTTTAAACAACGAGGATAAAAATTGGTAAAACAGAAGTTTTTGTTTCTGTAAATATTTTACTGTCATTTGACAAATAATAGAATATAACTTTCAATTCAAAATACGTATTTTTTTTGGAACTAGATTTGTATTCAAATTAACTACATTTTTTTTGAAATTTAAAAACAATTTACACCCAAATGACCATTTCTTTTGTGCATAGTTATGATTTTGATAATAAAGGCCTTACAATAACCTATTCCAGGACTTCAATTGTAGTAGATCGATAAATCAATCAAACTAGGATGAAATACCAACTATTCAATCTAAAGGAATATTTTTCGATTCCTATTAAAATACTTTTCTTTTTTTTTTAAGATTGACCAGCATTTTAATAAATTGAATACTTTTTTAGGATCTCACAAGTAATAGAGGTTGATTAGCAAAATTCCCTCTTTTTCGATTTCAAAATAGAAGTGATTAACTCTATGATTTAAACGTTGTTAAAACTATATCTATGTATTTAAAAAAAAATATCTCTTTACTAAAGAGCTCAATCTACTTTATTATATCTAATGTAATCTTATATAATTTTATAAATTGACTGAGTTAGTTAAAGCTATCTGAATAAAATACAATTTCATAGAATTAACTATTATTATTTATATTTTTATCTTCAGCATGTTATGCATAGATAGGTACGGACGTAGTATAAGTAGTTTTTTTTTTAATTTTTAATAACATACATTTTTCACGAATTACTAGTTTCATTTTATAATTTATTATGTATATTTAAGCTTACCTATTTAAGCTTTTTTTATCAAATTAAATAATGGAAAATATTTTGTGGGGCATTAGGAAGATGGTCTTTATTTAGTTTAGCCATTAGAATAATGTTCGTTCAGTGATTTAATACTATGTGAAATGTTTGCTTAATTCAATGAGTTTTGAAACCTTTGCTTCACTTTTAATCGTAAAGAGGAAACAAAATTGGAAAAATTATTTGTAATTTAGAAACAACTGTGAAAAATAGAATACATACTTTAATGAATTTATTAGACGATATTTGACTGGACAAAATGCATCCACACAAAAATTTTCTAAAATTTGGAATTTATATTTTTATGTTAATGTTTATGTTTAATTTGCGTAGCCAACTGCATTTTTGAAATTGGGCGATCTGACGGATAATAGGTAAACTACTTTTAAAAGAAAACAGAGCCGTATATATTTTTATAATTTTTTAATTCCTATTGATATTTGTCTTAATATCAATAAAAAATATTTATATTAAAATTAAAACTCACAAAATTGAACTTTTTTTTAATTTTCAAGTGACTTAGTAGAGGTTGTAGTTCTGACTTAGTATACATCATAGTCCACCACTTAAAAAGAATATTAACCCTCAAAATCTCAAGTTATACCCAAAAATAGTTTTCTAATGTTTTAAAGGTTCAGAAATTTTTTAATCAGACATTTTATTAAAAATTTCAGATTTTTTTTAACAGTTTCGAAAAGAACATTGTCAGTATTTTTTTTTTTAATAAACTCGTATAGTGTGTAGATTTCTTATGTATTGATTGTAAATATTACACATTTACTCTTTTATTTAGAAAATTAGGTAAAGCCTATATTCAAAAACCAAAGTTGACCACGTAATCTTAGATATTTTTCCAAATAATAACTAAATTTCACGACATATGAAACGAATGACCGTCTCATTTCACACATCCACTTTGAATCTTCTGGACTAAACTTCAAAATTAAAAGGGGCCAACAAAATTCAAATTCTTATCTACAAAGCGCCGCTTGTTAAATTGAAACGAAACTTGACGAATTGCATCCGAATTAGCTGTTACTGTAACTGGCGAACATAAAGCAATGAAATCGCAGACGAAGCTACATGCAAAAGCTAAAAATTTCTCAACTCTTGCAACTATTTCAATTTCATTTCCAATTGACGTTCCACCATTTATTCTTGCGAATTTGAAATGTTGTATTATTAAATGTGTATTATAGAAATGAAAAATGATTATTTGACGTGCGAAATGACAAAATGTTCAATCAAACTATACAAAATAAATCACTTTAAAATGGTTATTTGCCAAACTATTTTTTTCAAAACATACCATATCTACTCCTATTAATCTAACTATTAAATTCATATGGTGTTGCTGGTAGATTTGCTAAAGGCCAAAGAATTCCATTAAACCACAAGACCAAATAAATATATATACGAATACAAAAAATTTAATAGGTTCAAAATCAATCAGCCTCTAGAAACGATTAGTTTCAATCCATAAACATTTATTATAGCTTGTTCAAGTCAGTACATACTTAGGTATAACTTTTTTTTATTTGCTTGCAGAAATGTTGGTGCCTATAATGCAACTGTCATGCGCCCAAGTTAGCGTTATTCGTGTTGCATGCAGCAATTATTATTGTTGGAAATGCTTATTCGATTTTTCGAATTGCCAATACGCAAAGTATCTTGGTTAACCAATCAATTGAACAAGCTTGCAAAATAATTCGATCATTTTTTATATTTTAAATTATTATTATTTGTAGCAAGTAAAGATAGGTTAACCAGGGCCGGATACTTGTCAGTAGTCAATACTTGAAAAAAAAAAACGTTCAAGTTTTATTGAGCTAAACATACAACTCTTTTTGTAAAATCTGATGGTGAGTTGAAATCATATGCATTTTTAAATTAAATGAACTTTGCCAAATGTAAAATAAGGGTTTTAAAACTTATCCAAAAAATTGACAATTATAAATATTTTTGGAGACCTACACAAATATTTTAATAATTCAATACAAGCTTTGAAAATTTTATATCAGCCAGAAACTTACGAAATAAATATTGGGCCCTCTTTCAGCAATTTTGCTGTCTTTGAATATTTAATGCGGTGCTGATTTTAGTAAAAAATATAAGTTGGTACGGAACATATAAAACGAGCATTCGTTTAGTCATAAAGTTTACTAGAAATATGCTCCTAGGTTATTTTATTATTCACAAGATAAAATATAAAATGGAATAGATTACAATAGAGGGTAATAATATTGATATGCAGTTCAGATATAAAGTATTAAATCGAATCATTTTGGAGCGTTAAATGTCAGAGGGTGTTTAAATTGGGCTTGGCCTATAAACAGACAATCAGATATAAGATTTTGTTACCTTTAAGTAAGGAGGTTATAGGTGTATTGACGACCTTCAGTTCATGACTTTAACTTTATTTTTCTGCTACTAACCTAATTCATTTGATTCATAAAATGTTCATGTTCGTATATCTGTATTCGAAGATATTGTTTTTTTTTATAAATGTACCTACATAATACACTTGTTTGCTATTGTTGTTGTTTGCTATTACTGTTCACAATTTAAGGTCATCTTCTTTCTCCTCTTGCATCAAAGATTGTTATGATCTTGACTAGGACTGCTTCACTTTAAGCCTTCACTTGTGAGACTCCCAGGCTTGACCTCAAAAAACATCGACCTGATTTTGGATTGTTCCATCTTTTTCTTCTACTGTTATGGTCCACAACACTCTCAATTCACTGCTTCATACTAAGACTCCACTTCTGGCACTCGCTGGGTTTACCTCAGGAGTAGAAGGTTTTGGATTGTTCCATTTCTGCTGCCATCTAAATGTTCGTAGATGTCGTTTCGTTGCGTTTGTTGACCCAGGAAATTTTCCGCCTGCCTTACTTCCACGATATTATTGGAACTTGCGTCGCGTCATGTGCCATTGCCTTTGGATTGCCTCTTATTCGATCACGCTGTGTCACTCCTCCTGTCATGCGAAGCATCTTCATTTCAGCTAGAATTAACTAACTCTCATACTTCTTGTACATTGTTTTTTTTTATAATTAACGCCCACTCAAGGGGTTATGACTATCCTTTTAATGTTAACTATTAGCATAGTGCGAGCGTTTAGGAAAAAGAGAGAGGATTGAGTAGGAGAAAACAGTGTACATTTGTCTTAAACGTCTGGACATTGAATTGGGGAGGGAAAATAAAGTCGGGTAAGGAATTCCACATTCATATTGTACGACTAAAGAACGAATCTCTATATTTGACTGTGCCCTCGAAGTTTTGCTCGAGAGTATACTGAGGTGCATTCCAAGCAGGACGTTTATTACGGTGAAATTGTTTGAGTGGAGGAATGCAGTTAGATTTTCAATGGAACAACACTGTTTAAAAAAGTAACGATAAATAAGGACAGACAAAAGAGACATTTCGACGATGTTCTAACGAAACAAATGTTTCCGAAATTGAACTATCACTTATCAGCTTTGAAGCTCTATTTTGGATTTTATCCAGAAGGTTAAAGAAGGTTTTAGATGCACCGGACCATATTTTGGAATTTAACTCTAACTTAGGACGTATGTATATATGTATGCCTTATAAAATGTGGCCAGATCATAAGGAGAAAACAAGTTCTTACAACGCCATAAGAAACCTAAGCACTTCGCTGCATTTTTGGCTACATCCAGTATATGGTCGTTCCACAACAGGTTGTCACTAATGCACATTCCTAAAATTGATAGTTTTTCAGTTTCCTCAATGCGAATACCATTCATGAACAATATCAACGGGGGAATATTTCGCTTCAACGACAAAAGAGAGCTCTGGGCTCACAAAGCATTAAATTCCAAACGATTATTAATACCTCATGCAAAAATTTGCCTTAAGTCGGAATTTAGTGAGCAAGGAATGGAATCAAAATTTAAGCCAAAATTTTCAATTTTAATTTCTATGCTACGATGTCCTTTTAATTTGATTAACTATTTTTATAACTAGGCAAGGTTTTTTCAATGTTAATTGCTAAAAACTAATTTAACGGATGAAGAATTTGATAAAGTATCTATAATATTCGTAGAGCCACTTACCATACTACTTAAATAACTACTTTATTGAAAGTGTGATGAGTATTTATAATATTAATTTTCGACGCGCATGATTGGCGTTCATACAACAGCTGATATGTTTAATATTAAACTGTTATGTGGTGCTAATAACTAACCATTCCAAAAAAAAACATTACACACGATACATTTGTTTCTCAATATTATTATATTTCTTCAACAAATTATTTATAAAAAATAGTATAAGAGTTCATTATTATTTTTTTAACAAAAGGAAGCGCCTTTCATACTTCCTGATGCTTAATATTACAATTAACTTTCACAGCTTGTCCTGATCTTGATTTAAACTGATTGTGACTGTGATTTTATTATTGGACTGGGAAATTCCACTTACTTTCATTTTTAACAAAATCTTGGATTTTCATATCTTCTTTGTCTTTAGTCAAAATATATAAACGTTCGCAACTATTTCAATTGAAAGCAATGGTAAGTGTGGCTTTTGTAAGTTGGATTCATATAAACATATATGTATACAAAACAGTTAAATTTTTTTCTTAAATGTTCGACATTGCTGCGTATTTGCTGTAACAATGGCTGACCAGGTGCAATATTGTGAAATTTGTGCAGCACACATTGTATCTCGTTGGACTAATTGCTATTTTGAAATTGTATTCGCTATCTTAGATGTGGATTTGTGTGGATTTCCTTAATTCACAAATAAGGTGTCACAAAATACCAAACATAGCTTATGCACTACAATGTAGGAACATTAGGTTGGGTCGAATAAATTATATAAACTGGCTTTGGTTTTCTTGATACAGTGAACATTCCTTCTATGAAAATTGCAATTTAAGAAGAAAATCGTCTTTTTCAAAAAACTCCATAATTGCTCAAAGTTACCTAGGTATATATATATATATATATATTTTTTTTTTTTATAAAAACCTTGTTTTCAGTAGGTATCAATTTTTGTGGAGTTACCGTTGGGGGAGTTATTTTATCGGTGATTTATTACTCTTATTTTTGATTAAAACAAATTAAAAGTCACTGATCAAATATTTTGATGTTCAAAATATAGCTACGCATGCGGAAAAAGCTACATTATTTACATAGTTTATGGTTTAAAAAATAAAATAGTTTTCTGAAAATAAACAAAAAACATAAGCGGTAAAAATATTCATTCTCTAAACCTCAAAACACTGTTTTTTCTGTTCTATCAACTTGTATTCTATTTTCAGTTACTCCTCAATTATCACAAGGTCAAAAATCTACAATGTATCTTGAACTCGTACAGAAAAAAAAGTTGAGATTCTTTAACGCTCATTCAACTTTTAATTTATATTACGAACTTACTATCTATTACGCTGTTTTAGTCAAACTTTATAAATTTATACTTCACGGGGAACAAAAAACGTGGTGTTAAAATTATTTCTGAAAGCATCTTAAATTTTTTTAATAAATCGAATGTTAAACAGATTTGCTTTCAATAAAATAAACTCGTTTTTATCGATTGCAATTGTAAATAATTTCGTTAATAATGAATAAAAATAAACTTAAAAAAACTGATTTAAATAAAAAATACCAGATGTATTTATTGAGTATCAAATGAGACACACCTGATGCAAAAAAAATTTAATGAATGGGTATAAAACAATATTTATATGTCTAATGTTAATTAAATAATCCAAAAATTTAAGAAATCACATTCACAAAAATAACATCAAGGCAGTTTTATTTTAATATATCCTTAAGCACGTTTTTCTCTGTCGAAGAAAAAAGTGGATTTTTTTTTTATTTATTGGCGTTGGATATTACTGGGAACTGTTTTTGTGAAACTAAGCCATTTAGAATTTTACTAAGAAATAACTCATTTCTTAGATTTAATTAATTTTTTCGAATTGATTCGTATCCAGTTAAATTTTAAACTACAAGAAGTAATTACTTGTATTAGGCCGTTGTTAAGGCTAAGGCCAGTAGCCCAGTAGGCCAGCTCGCGCCAATTAGAAACCGCGGTTTTTAACTGGTTTGGCCAATGACGTTCACCGTAAATGTGATCTTCGTCTTTTATTAAGCCTACTTAATAACTGAATACACCATGCACTTTCTCGCAAAAGTAGAAAAACCCTGCAGACTTTGTCTTAAACTGATAAAAATGAAGGAAAATAGAACGAATGATTTGACGGAAAAAAATAACTAAAACACGAAATTTTGTTGAGAAATAGCAGATTCGGATTCAGCACCTTAAACAACATGAAGGAGGAAAAACGTTGCTTTTTAAAATGCGTTTCTTCACGACAATTTCACTAGGCTAGTTTTGAAAATCAAAAACGATTGAAAAATTTAAATGTTTAATTTTACATCGAATTACCAAAAAAGCCGAAGAAGAATCAGTTTCCAAGCACAAATAAGATACCAATGTACGATATTTTGAAACTGCGATTGTCCAGTTTATATGCATGGGTAAAATTGCAACAGAAGGTTTTGGAACTGATTTTAAATCAGTATTCAGAGCTGAATATAAAATCAAAAATCAAACAAATTCTGGCAACGCAAAATGGTTTAAATTAGTATTAGATAAATTCATGCCCCACATAAAATGTCAAATCACATGATCTTCTTGGCCAAAAATGTATTAAAAAACGATGTAGGTTACGGCAGTCTTACTGTTCAATTTAAGACGAGGCAATTAACTAGAGATTTAACTTTTCCACATAAATATTTTATACTACTCCATCGGCAATTGGAACAGTTTTTAAATTGAGTTCTTAAAACTGTTCACGCTCAAACTCAGCGGGAACATACCATTAAACTAATTACTAGTCAAAAGTTATTTCCCGTTAGACTTTATGTTTTAGTGTGTTGTAAGCATTATTAGACAACATTTTTCAAGATGCAACATTGTTGCAGTTGCCATATTTAATATTGCAGTGGAAAATTTTCGCACAATTTGAATCTAGCTCCAAAGCACAGCGGATCCTGATGTGACAAAATTGTAGGACAAAAATCATTAAATTCGTTGCGTTTTTTTTTTTAATTTTGTAATTGCTAAAATATCTATGCTAATAAAAAATAATGTTAATCTGCGACAATGACGATTGCCGAGAGCGACGACGCAACGCACGTTGTCATATGCAACAAACTGTTGAAGCTTATATGGTAGTGTATGTCATAATTTTAAATCTATTGATTACTTTCTAATAACTTATTTTCTTTTGATTTGAATAGGTAGGTATGCGAAAAACTATTAAAGTTTGTGATCGATTAAAATTTTCATTTTTGCGCAGCGCCAGCATCTGTTGAGCGCAAGTTAAACTAATGTTTCTGTTTCTGTCAATAAACATGTCATTCGAAGCGAAGATATATGAAGTTGCCAAGAAGTATAGTTTAAGAGCAATTAAAACGCTGCATCGAAATTTGAGACGCACCACCGAGTTTTGTGGGTGTCCGGCTGTCCATGTTCGTGTTCGAGTTCGACTCCCATATCAGATCAAAACATGCAAGTATAAATGCACGTTGTATTTAATCTACATGGCGACCTAGTATTTGGTCAGACAAAAAACAAATCTACTTGACAGATTAAAAAGAAACACAGAACCAATGAGCCAAGAGAAATAAGAAAACAAATATGTATGAAATAGCCTGCGATGTAGTGTTGTGTTTTTTCAACAGTGAAATTTTTGATAAAGTGAGTAACTACAAATAACACGTTTTTCTCAACAATTAAGGTACAATAGTAAATAGGTAGTTTAATTTACATAAATTTTTTGGAGTGATAGAAGAAAAATTAAGTTGGTGTTCCACAAGGGTGCGTTCTAGGACCTACACTTTTTTTAAATATATTTGTAAGGATATTTTAGAAGACAAACATGTTTTTACCGAAAATTAAAATGCAAAATGTGTCTTGTAAACATTCTTCTTGTCTTGTTATACTGTTGGATGGGTATATGGAAAAACAAGCATTATTTGCAACATCACTTCTCAAACTTTAACGATATCTCTTGAATTTTGTGGAGTCTTGGAGAGTAAGTATTAACAACAACATGGCAGTAAAATATTGCTACCTCGACCCATAATCATAAGGCGCATTGAACTGAAATCCTTTGTCGGTTGGTGCCACAAATCTATTCGAATCTATAAAAGTAGCTTTTCTTATATCGTTTGAAAGGTACCTACATTATTTCTCACTTAAAGTGCAACACTATAGTGTATCGTATATGCTGCATGGCAGCGCTGAAAGGTAAAATATAGTTCACAGACTAAATTACGCAATTTTATTTTTATCTTTATTTTTTGTATCACCTCAATTCACCTCACCATAATGAAATGCTAAGACATCAGCTTAAGCTAAACTATAGGTCCACACTCCACACTCTATGTCTACACCATTCTTTGTATGGACATTTTTCTTTGATGAATATGAACAAAAAAAAAACACATTTTTTGTTTTTGTTTTTCCCGTGTAATATGTACAACGTAAAGTAATGGGTAATCAGTAGCATTTTTTTCCTATTATAATTTTATTTTAACAGTGCGGGAAAATTGGGAGCAATTTCAAATTTTTTTAAGCTTGGGTTTAAATTTTAATTAAGTGTGGCCTTGTTGAAAATACAATGCCCATATGTGATATGTTGGCGTGAAGAATTCTTTTTATGGGCGGCGGCGGCGGAGGTGAGTCTTTGAAAGTTATCAACATATTATATTTTGATGTATGTTGTTGTTATTGTTTAACCTTTTGAAAGGGAACATTTTTGTGGGTAGTAAAAAGTTTGTTGGAATAACATGGGTTCACAACAATAATGGTATGACATGTGAGCCTTCAACATATCAAATTGGACAAAATTAATGCTCCAGTATAGAATGGGAATTAATAATTTAAAAAATGTGAAGGCCTTAAGGTAGAAGACAAGAAGAAATCATAAAAGGTGAGAATGCAACAAAGCTTCGGTATCGACGTAAAAAAACAGAACAGACAAATTAGTACCTTCATATATAGACCGAAATAGTTATTCTGGTCAACCTAAAAACTGAAAGGGGGTCTATCTTGCCCCGTTCGGACGAGAAGGGCAATTTCATGAAAAAAAACATTAAAAAAAACGGTAATACTTTAATTAAGTTTCATACTTTTTTATACAGCCAGTATTTTTTACTGTTTTTTAAATCAGGCAAAATTTATGCAGTTTTCGAAAAAATAAGTTTCAAAGACAAAATTCGGGAAAAAAAGCTTAAAGTGTAATATTTCTCAAAACCATAAGATTTAATATAATTTTTTTATAGAATTCGGTTCTCTTATTAATTCCTAATCTAAAACTGAAAACTAGAATATTTTATGACTTATGACAATGAAATAATAGATACAATTTCTTCATTCATAAATTTGGCCAAAATCCATTAACTGCAACATAGAAAAATGGCTTACAACTAACTGATAAGTATTTTCGGATTGATAGCGTTATTTAAAAATATAGAGTGCAATTAGGAACTCACCCCGAACGTTTCGCATCAAATTGCATTGAGCGTGGTCACCGGGAAACTGCTCAATGCAATTTGATGCGAAACGGAACTCACCCCGAACGTTTCGCATCAAATTGCATTGAGCGTGGTCACCGGAAAACTGCTCAATGCAATTTGATGCGAAACGTTCGGGGTGAGTTCCTAATTGCACTCTATATTTTTAAATAACGCGATCAATCCGAAAATACTTATTAATTATGTCAAACAATCGCAAAAACCTTAAAAATTATATTTACAACTAACTGCTCCATGTTTGGGCACAATCCCTCTTTATCGCTTTTTGAAACGGAATAGAATGACAATGAATTTTGAAACAAAGGAATAAATTCATTTTTTTAGTGCAGAATTTTAATGACTTTAATATATAGCTTGGAAAACAAAAGAACAAACGATTCAGGAAAAGAAAAGATGAACCGTTTGCACTGTTTAGAATGGATTGCGAGTATAAATTGTGAATGAAAATAAAAGCTAAGCGGACAAACTAAACATTCACAGCAATTTAAAAAAAACGCTAAATTCTAAACTACGTTCTTAATATAGTATACTCGTACTTAAAACTTGCCAAATCTGTGAAATCCCCCTTCTTGACTAAGGTCAATTTTTCCACCTTTTCCGCAAAGCTTATTTTCAAAAAATTTCGACAATTTTTCTTGGTATTTAAAAATATAAAAATTTTATTGACTTGAATTTTTTTTTTCAGAATCATCATAAGGCTACACCTCGCATATTTGCGGGAGTGAGCAAACGCAGTTGAGACGCCGACGACCGACGCACGCTGGGTGAAATGGGTAAATATTCACGTCAACTCAGTTTCCGCATAAAATTCAAGATCCCAATCCTCAAAAATCATTGCCGAGTGGCAGGAAAGGAAAACTCCAATTAAGTTTTTTTTCATGGCTTAGACTTCGAGGAACAATAAAAGTCAAATTCTATAGCCAGTTCAACCTTATCACATTGTCAAATACTACTTTGACTGTTGTATCAACCTTTTTGTTTATATGTACCATTTTTACCGGGTAAACTGAAAACCGTCAGGTCAAATGTCTCTTTGTTTATCATAGGCCTCGCTATAATGTGACTAACCTCATTCCAATAGGTTTATTAATTAGTAGCAGTTCTGGTTCCCAAAATCTTATTAATATGCAAAAATGATTTCCAATGAATACAATTTTTTGATGTCTTTTTCAAATGAGATTTCCTCAGCTACAACTTCGAACTTTTGGGAACCTTTGGCCCTCATTATATTTTAATTGAACATTAATCTTTTGACAAATTAGTTTGGCCATAATTCACATATCTATATAAAGTTAGTTTGCAAGCTAAATGACCTCTTGCCACAAGGCCATCAATCAAATAACAGGAAACATAACACACGCCGCGCTGTAAATATAAAAATTCAAATTCTTCTATAGTAAGCAATCACACAAGGCAGTAAACCTGTCCATCAGAAGAAAGGTTTGTGCAAAATGTACGACTTGAATTGTGGGGCTACTGTTTAAAGACAACAAACACCGACCGGCAGCAGAAGACCACACCTGATCAAGAGTGATCGCACTGATCAACTTGAGAGATACTTTAATAGCTAGCTTAATATGCGCCAGTGCACAGTGTTGACTGAGGCGCCTATTCAAATAGGCGAATGTAACGCCATCTATAGAGTAATTATTTGCTGTTTCTATTAAAATAATTTATAATAATTTAAAATAGAAATTTATATAATAGGAACAACAATAACATAGTGCTTGTGATTATGTTGTATTTTCACTTGAATGCGATTTCCATAAGCGTAACAATTAGTCATACTCACTTACTTATAGCACACTGCATTTGTTACCTACTTAATTTTCAGTTTAATTACACTTCTTTTAGTTGATAGCGGTGATAACGCAAGCAACTCATTGAGCATGCAATTTAAGTCTCTTTGGCTCTGTTTGTTTTTTTTTTCAGCATCAAATCACTTAATTAATGGACATTTTTCACACCATCACGATAGTATTTAAAATACAGCTCGAAACGTTAAAAGTGTTAGAAATGACGCCAACGAAGTAACGTTGACTTGTTGTCAATAAGACATCAACCAAAGACATAGCCATAGAAGTCGATTGTCGATAGAAAAAAAAAACGCGTATTTAAGATGTCAACAACCTTTGCTACGCTACCATATTACACTGGTTTATAGTCACGCAAAACTAGCAGCAGTTGCAGTTCCAATAATGCTTTCGACTCATTTGTTGAATTATTCAAGTATGTTATGGTTATGACTTATGAGGCGTGTGTCTTCCGCCATCCATTAACATAAATCAGTTGATCACAAGGAGGAGTAATTTTGATGGTTGATGGTTTGGTTATAGGCTTATAGGAGTGTTCTCTAAAACATCAGGCTATGAGTTTTTGCTTTAATTATACAAAAAAGTCGATAAAATGGAAGTTGTAGGCTTCCTTATAAAGTTGTGAATATGATCATAATTTCAAGAAAATGAAAATTAATGAGTTTCGATCAACGTTTATTTTCAATTGGTTTTCCTCAGAGATTAACTAAATTTCTTTGGAAAGAATTTGGTTACGGTTTGAGATTTATTAAAAAAATAAGGTTATCGATTGACACTTATTTTTTATTTTCAAAAATATCTCAGAGTTTTTTTTACGATAGACTTAATGGAAAAGTTCAACCTTTAACCTTTTTCGCTAAAAATAAATCAAAAATGGTTAATGCAAAAACAAATTCGAATTTGATGAGAACGTGTTTATTTTTGAAACCGATGACTTGAAATAAAAAGCCAGACTTATTTTAGCGGAAAATTGAATAACTAAAAAAATAAGCAAGCTACAAATTTGAGGTTTGCGCAACAAATCAAAATTTAATTAGCTACAAATTTGGATAGCAAAATCAATCGATTCCGCCAAAAAGTGTGCCTAGATAAGGGACGTTAAAAAGCATAATAAACTGCTTATCCGCATGAATCATGGCTTAGAAAATACAAACGGTTATATTAACGGGCATTCTGATTGATAAAATTGCAGATGAGATTTATTTTTTTCTCTCAAAAATAAAACTCAGTGGTTAACTGTAACCTAAAAAATAAAAAAATAAAGGTAACTCTCAGACCTTGACCGATATTTATTTTGGTTGAAAGTAAAGGTTATTGAGTGAGCATTTTTGAAAATCAAAGATTTTACCGTTATTTTCTATAGTAAAATTAATTTCTGTTCAACTTATTAAAGATTACCAAACCCCAGCGATATTGATTACTAGATTTGAATTAATTTGTACTTCCAAAAGTTAAATCTAATTTTTCAATTTTTTTTGAGTGCAACAAACGGAAAGTCATTGCAAGGAGAAAAATTTTATCTTTCTAAAAGAAATATATTTGATATAGCATTTTAAATTAGTAGTAAATACATTTTTGTTTCTGATTACAATTATTTTTGTGTCAACGTCAACGGAATAAAAAGAGAATAAACAGTCCTAGTTTACGACGTACGACAGAAGAAAAATCCTAGTTAAATTAAAGATTTTGTTTGATTCCCAACATCTAAAAACAATTTGACAAAAATAGAGTGCTTCTCACCCTATCCGATTGTATTCGACATAAAATTGTTAGTATATTCATTCCTGCAAAAACAACACGCACACAGGAATGGTTGAGAGTTGTAAGTCACTTAAGCCTATCGCACCACCAAATTTATTTATTTTAATAAATCATTTTTTTTTTTTTTTTAAACAATAAGTTCCTTATTTTCGTATCAAATATCCAATTTGGTCTAAAGTTTGAAGAATTGGTAATCAAGATTAAAACTTGGTACAGTTGAAAGACTGATAAAAAATAAAAAATAATTTCGCATAAGTAGCCACATACATAGATATTAATTTCAACATTATTTTAAATAGGTAGGCACAACAAACTAAAAAATAAAATTAGCATACAATATAAGAAAAAACATTTTAATTTGAATCAATTTTAACCATGCCTTTACGGATGCACTGCCACTCACATTACATAGCTATTGCTACAATTTGTAACGCAAAACCAAGCGTTACAAAAATTAGCAAAAATAATAAATATCTAAAGGTATATTATTTCAGAAAGAAAGGTGAAAGAAAATTATAGCGGCAATTTAAATTAATTGCAATAATCATTAATTTTATGTATTCACTCGAAAAAGAGTAAGAGGAATTGATGGTAGCCATTAAGTTAATATTTTGATTAATGGACCTATTCGCTTGCATACAGATTATTATAATTAAATACATTGAATATATTTTACAATATCCAAGATAAAGATATTTTAAAAATACTTACCTTTTATTGGTTGTAATATCCAATAATATAAATTTTGTATCCTTTAAATGTATCCTTTAGTTCAATTGAATTTACACTGATCCACTTTTCGGTTAATCTTTATCGTGTTAATATTTTTTTTTTTCTTTAAATGCAATTTCAATCACTCCACAGCACTTCACTTATCAAAATGAATACATCGCTATCAGTGCTACTCTTTTTTATCAAACAGATGTATTTATTATTTTTTGTTTGTTTCACTTTCAACAAAAATTAATCCAAAAACCGGAATCAAACGAAAATCCCGAAGAATTATTTTAATTTAAGCGCCCGATCACCGAACTCCGCAAAGACCACGAACTGACTGTAAAGAAACAATATCCGCAACAATGGCTTGAAGTGCTCTGCTTGTGCCAAACCTTTGGCAAGATAAAAGCTAGATTTACTTGGAGATTCAGACTAGATGAAGCTATAGAGGTTGTCTGGTCTGTCATCCAAGAGTATCATGGCTTTGGTTAAACTATGGTGCATTCACATCATTTGTTCGAACTTTCAGTTTCATTTCAATGCCGACTTGAGATTTAAGAGAGCATAGAAAGCTCGCTGCAGTATTTCATTTTTTTATCTCTCCTCTTTGTTTAGGTAGCAAATTCTTTCTCTTATAAGATGCGGTTTGAAAATCGTATATTTCTGTCAAAGGCAAAGTTAAAATATCATTCCTGTTCTTTCATCACCAATGAAGAACAAGAATGATATTTTAACTTAACTTTTAACTATATCTATTGTTGATGTTTTCAAATGTCAATGATGGCTTCACTAAGTGGTTTTTGAACAATTGGTTCCAGAAGATTTAAGATGAAATTTAGGAAAGAAAATATAAGATTGTGATTTTTTTATTGTTTTTCTTTTGTTGAAATAAAGTAACATAATAATTAGGAATTGCTAAGAAGTGAAACAGCTGAGAGTTTGATTTCCAAAGGTGATTGATTTTTAAAAATGTGGGCTTGATCCTGTGTGGACCACATTAACGTCCTGCTGATCATCATCGAATACCGATCACCATTTCACTTGCTGTTTATTGACTTCGAAAAGGTGTTCTACAGTTGTCCCAGACAAATTGATTGCTATTACCAAGTCTACATAATGATTAATCCAAATGTTTCGTTTTGCATAATGGAAGGTTGATAGATGCATTTAAAATCCATGATGAAGTTAGGTAGGGCTGTATACTTCCACCAATATTGTTCGTGTTCCTGTTGGTGATTTATGATGTTTTGCACGTAGCTACGTCGAATGAAAATGGATGACGTATGCTTTCTCTTTCATAGGATCATGGTTCAAGGCTCAAATGACACCAAGACCGGAGAACGAATCTGAAATCGTCGGATTATAGATCAATTTGGAAAAAACAGAAAGGATCAGCCTTGGAACTTCCTCATCTGCTCAAGTAAATATTTTTCCACAACCAGTGGAGATGGTTGAAAATGTTCAATATCTTGAAAGTATTGTCTCTACTGGAACTAAGTAAGTAAAGTGAATAAATGCAGGTCATGACCTTTCAGAAAATAGTACCTGTAAAAATATAAAATATATTTGAATCTTCATTTTTTGTTTGTATCAAGCTTTTTTTTAGGCATCGTAAGTTTAGATTCGTGTATTTTGAGGGGTAAAAACAGAGCAAATTAAAGTTAAATCTTCGTTCACCGTAATAGCCATGCGTAAAGGTTGTCCCTTAATACTGCATGATCCTGAAAGACCAGGTCATGACCTCACAGAATTTAGTAACTTGACCATACCAAATCGTAAAGGTTTGAAAGTTGAAAAATATCATTTTTGTCTCGGTCTCATCTTGTTCTCTTCTGAAAATTTTTCTAATTAAATCTTTTCTCGTGAGAAAAATGAGAAACTATGCGCTTTCTAATATTTACATTGAAAAATTCAATTTGGAATTATTTTCTTTGCTAGAAAACCCACTGAGATTATTGTCAGTCCCAATTACTCGTATATAGTCTCGGTTGGTTAAAAGTAATTCTCGTCTCGGTTTCTGTCTCATGACCACCCCATTAATAATCATTTTAATTTAGCACTCAAATGAACTAATAAATTTTTGGTTTAAGCGACTGTATTACCGAAAGAATTGGTTGCATTAATTTTGCACTTCAATAATACTGTACTATAATTATTGTATAGGTATTTACTTTAAAAATAATTTAGCAATAAATGTTCGTGTCTTTTTGAATTGCTGATGCTTTTTTTTTTGCATGTCAATTAAGCCAATATCTTTGTTGACCAAAACCAAACTGCGTGCATTCTAATTAATAATCAAGTTTCAAGATCGCATATTAACAAAAAAAACTTGGTATAACCTGTATTGTTCGGTTCGTGACTTTATTATTCCAATAATATGTAGGTAGGTACTACAATTTGACCATGTCTAACTTAAATTTTAGCTACATACTTTAAGCATATGCTTATACGAATACCTATATCTGCATATAGCATATAGAAAGCTTTACCTACATTTTATCCTAAATAGGAATTTGGTATACCCAATGGCATGTATTAGAACATTTAATTCAAGACGAAGTGAAAGGATTGGTGATAAAAGCTTTAATAGTTGCAAGGGAATAAAGTCGATTAGAGGAATCTAAGTGGACAACTGCTAATGGTTCTCGTTTTTGTAAAAAGCCTTTAGAATATTCAGAAGTTAAATGACGATTTTATAAATAAGACTGTGAAACGTGTACTTGTCCGTTTAAAACGATTAAGATGTCAATCGATAGAAAAACATAATTTGTCAGTTGTTTTTGTTTTTTCTTCAAGATAAAACAATTAATTTTTCTTCTTAAAAAAAAACTTAACAAATTAAAACCTTTCCAAAAAATATAGACACTATCTTTCAATCTATACTATAAGTTACTTTTTTGGAACTTTATCTGTGGGTGTGTTTTGTTGACATTAAATTACAAAGACTTGACTTTAACCTGTCTATATGCCGCCATGAACCAAATGGAACCACATTTCAAAAAAGCTTGCACTTTACGTTGCAATCATTGTGTTTATATCTTTAGGTAGGTACCTGAATAAAGACTTCGTGCGCAAAAATCTTACTTGGGTTGACATTTTAAGCTTTTTATAAATAGAACAAATTTGATCTGAAAATAAAAACAAAAACAAAACGACGTAACACACCTGCAACCCATAAGATGAACACAATTTTATAACGAGTATTTTTTTATAAGCATTGCTTTGAAAAGAGTTTGCATTCAGATACTTTAATTAGGGTAGATACAAAATTAAAGGACAATATTTTTAATAATTTTTTTTAAGACTTTTTTAGGTATATTTTGATATTTAAATAAAGAAACAACTAACAACAGTATGGCGCCTGTGGGACTTCTAAAATTATGTATCTTTTAATTTTGATATTAAAAGTAAGTAGGTATAATAACTACTTCTTGGTTGCAGGTCACTTTATTTTATAAAAATTGTGTCAATGCCGTTGCAGGTGTGATTTTCCGATGAAAACTAATTTTAATTTCTTCCATTCCTAATACTTTTTTGGGATTTCCGTTTCAAATCCTTGATTAAATGGTGACAATTAAACAAAATCGATTGAAGCGACTTGTTCGTAATATACATAGTCAATTTAGACAATAATCATACAAATTTGTAACAGGCTGTACTTAACATTCTATTGTTTTTGGCATTCTAGAGCCTTTAAAAAATAAATTGGTGGTGGTTGTGAAATGAATGGGATTGAAACAGGAATTGAAATAAATCAGTTTAAAAATGGGGGAACTATTGGGAGGAAAAATACTTCAATTCTGAGTGGATATTTCACACTCACCAAAACAAGACCATATATATTCTCAAAACGTTTTATTTGCGTTTTAATCTAGCAAAGTTGCTAAAGTTTCCAATCTTTTGGAAATATAAACTTTGGCTACTTCAATGAAAACATTGCATTAATTCATTCTTTTTCCAAGACTGCGGTCTCAAAATATACAATCAGCATTATTTAACCTTGAAAAGATGCTTTTTTTTGAAATTTCTTTTTAGAATCTGTTACAATCTTTTTGGATTTTTTTCCCATTCTGTTTGTGAAAACATATTGGATTTTGGAAAAAAAAACGTTGCAAAACACTAAGGTGTAAATTTAATAAAATTGTTTTGTTAAAATTTTTTGATGTTGGGTCTTTGGTACATCTTTAAATTAGTTTTATCGGCGCAATAGTACAATATTACTGCACATGTTTGACTGGACGAAGAACTGTTGGCACCTGCGCCCACATCAGGTCCATCGTTTGGTAACTTGGATTTGGAAGGCATGAACCTTTTAATCCTCCAGCTGCATTTCTCAATGATATTGTTGTTGACGAACTTTATTAAAAAAAAAATTGTTAAAATTTGTTATATATGTATTACATATTTAACATATTAATTTAATACTTAATTATTATTTAACATATTTTTTATTAATTAATAAACTTAATATTTATGCATATCTTACCTATAGTTGTACAAAAAATATAAAATAAAACAAAGTACGAAAAAAAATAAAAATTGTTTTTTTTTTCTTACCCGTTTTGACTAATAACTTTTATCCCATGTCGAATCGAGGAAAACGTCTATATAAACTTTTCATGTACTCAAAGAGACCTTTTTAACGGTATATATGTACATATATCAAGGTTATTGGTCCGTGGCCAAAATAGACATTCTCTTTTCTAATTAAATCAAATAAGTACATTAACTGAGAATTAAATACTCTAAAATACAAATGGTATATGCTGAAATACTTGATCGGACCTTATTTATAAAAATTATAAGAACACAGTAATTTTATAATTTTTTTTTTATAATTTGGAATAGATCAACTATTAAGGTACTCGTATATTTAAAATCCTTGATTGGTTCGAAATATTATATAAAATCTTTTTTACTCGATTGCATTAACTAGCAATTAAGGCCACACCTTGCATCCTAATCCATTAAACCACTGATCCATTATGGGAGTACCCATAACACAGCATAAAAACTCCCTTGTGAAAAAATGCCTATGTGCATGTAAATCAGATTTTTTTTAGTGTGGCATGTTGCTACCATTAGCACATAATAATAACCACTTCAATTTTTACTTTGTACCTTTTTAATGGCGGGTAGAGCTTGATGTTATGGTAATAAAACTTAAAAATAAATAAAATAAAAAGCCCGGATTGAAAATATCATTTAAGTAATATACCATATCTAACGAATGGAGGCGACCTTGCATTGGTATGACGATGGCGCACCATTATTAAGGCAATCAAAGGCATTACGAGTAAATAAACTTGAATTGAAAATTGCAACTTACTCGTATCCATGGCTTGCAACAAAGTAAGGTGTCTATGTTAACACGAAAATTTGGATTTTTTTATCGAATCCATACTTTTCTTCGCGTGAATCAACTTCTTAGGACTGAATGGGAGTATATTTCTTGAGATCTCTAAATACAACATAGAACATCACACTTTAGGTATTCACTTAAATTGAGACTATTTTCTTGGTTCTTTTTGTGAAAGCGGTCACGGAAATGTGTGCCCTAGCTGCCAATTTCATTAATAATGGTTCTCACCATTTTACAACTAGATTCCTGTATTTTTTGAAAGTTTTCTATTTGCATATGCGATACCTTTTCTTAATGTAAAATATAATTTATATCTTTTAAAAATTACCAACATCTTGGTAGGCTTTCATTTGCAAAATACCCTCATCTGAGTTTATTAATCAAACAATGTATTTTTTAAGTTCTGTTGGAATAATTTTGATTTACTGTTATTAATAAATTACCTTAAATATAATTAATGTTTGTGCAAACTACGTTACATGTTTAGCTTAAATAAATCATGGTAAATAAAATTATTGTTTGTGCAAACTACATAATATGTAACACAAGAAACAGCGTATTTTGTTTTACAAATTTGTGATCATCGAATGATTGAATCCATAATAATTTTTAATCATTAGTATTTTTGTGCAATTAATTTTTGTATCTGTTGCGCTAAAAAAAAAAAAAAAATATTTTTGCAATTTTTGCAGACCAAGCTTCTTAGTAATGAGTTGATTCAGAGTTCACTATGTAACTGTGGAAATAAATTAGATCTGCGGGTGACTCAAAATTCAACAAAAACAAAGTTTTGTTGATTGGCGTTTAAAAATACGGAAGGCGATCGTATGTTTAACTACAGGGTGGGCCAAAAGTCACTTCCTAATTTGAAAAAATTATCTCTTCTGTTTTTAATTTAAAAAAAAAAATTGAAGGGACTTATAAAACAAACGTGGGAGATTAATTAAGATGAGTTACAGCGCTCTAGAGTCAAACTTTATGATCTAAAATAAATTATTAATACTAATTAAATCTACAAAAGTTATTATCATTTTCAATTAGTAAATTTTTAATTTAAAACAAAGCGATTCGTGAAAAAGGTCAGTGGCAAGAAAAAAAATTGAAGAATTGTACATTTCAATAAATGAGACTTTTAACTGCACCGCAAAAGTTAATAACCTCAAATCACAGATGAAAAGAACATTTGCTTGTCTATGACTAAGCTTTACACTTTTAAAAACAACAAGTTTTTTGTATTATTTATAAAGATTCAATGAGTACTGAGGATAGGATCAGCTGTACATTTTGTTCTAACTTAATTCTGTTATTATTAATTTTCCAACGAAATAAAAACACAATTTGAGACTCATTGACTGTAATGGCTCTTATTAAAACAAAACAAGACAAACAAAATACATATCAATTATTGTTGCTATAATTTAATTGCCCAATTAAAAACTTCAAATAATGTCTCTATGAAATTGATTAGTTGCATGTAACATTTGTTAATGGGATTACTAAGTAATTCAATAATAATTAATCAATTAATATAGGTGTTAAAATTCTGATTTCGTAGTAACGCTACTACGTACTAATTTGTGTTAATTTTCGCATAGAGGCACAATTGACTTTTTGATTATATGTAATCGGTTGACTTCTAATTAAAACTTCTTATGTTGTCGCCAAGCATAAATGAAGTCCTTTTTCGAGGAATTTTGTTTTTTTGGATCAATTTTTTTCAGAGTAAACTTTAATCTCCTCGCTGGGTGATCATTTCTCAAATAATTTATTTCAAATTTATTCCAAACGCCAAAAACAATGGTTTATCTATAGCACAAACGATATAGGACAAGTTAGATCACAGATTTGGAGGAAGCATACAAAAATACTATGGAATTCGCACTTAACTCAAAAACGACAAAAAAAAAAACTCTCAGACTCTCGAAAAATTAAAATAATACAAAGAACTTGAAATATAGATTGGAAGAGAAGTAATTTAACCGTGATATTTATCGATATAATTACTTATTTCTTGACACCACACATTAAAATGAACCCAACCTAGTTGCCTGTCTTGACTATAAATTATAAAACACAATTTATAGGTAATTATTTCCTGAGATCTATTAAAATTATCTTTCTATAAAAAATAAAACTTATATTATAATTATTTCGAAATAAGATCCGAATCTCAAATTAAACCAATTATCCATTAAAAAAAAACTATCGAGAATAAATTAAAATACACACCTTCAAAGAGTTATCTATTTTACCTAAGTGGATAAAAAAATATATAAATGCACATAAGGTATAAAAATTACCAAATACTTACTCAAAAAAAAAAACTATAAAAGTTCAACGTTTCACGCCCATTATTTTATTTAAATAAAGTTAAGGATTTCTGGTTGGAAATTATATTTATTCGCTTCTACTACATATGTAGGTACATATGTATTTATTTGTGAAATAGCAAAAAAATATACATATTTACCCCAGACATAGAGTTACCCAACCCAATTTGAAGTAGAACTGATTTCTAACATGCAAGCCTACCGCACCTTAATAGCGAGGTTGTTGATCTTTTTGTGACGAGAACATGCAAATAAAATGTCAGCAACTACTGTTTGGCTTACTTTAGCAACCAAGTAATTTTTTCTTTTTCAAATAAAATATAAAGGTAGCCAAATACATGAGTGATGGGTAGCACTTACATTTAAACTCATGGTTGGTAAGAGTGAAGAAGTTACTTCTTACTTATTTGAAAACAAAATCAGTATTAAGCGCATTTTTTTTGTTGAAATCAAAATTTCTACTAAATGCATTTTTAGGTTTCCGAGAAAATGGTCACATTGGTCACTTGATTTTGGTATAACTAACTAAGGACAATATGTGAATTGGACTTAAGATACACTTTGGTAGAGAATTGAGGTGGAATAACACTTAAAGAAGGAATCTATGTACTACAAAAGTGTCTCCGAAGTTTGGCCCAAGGGTCAACTGATGTGCATTTCTTATTACGCTTCTTTAAGGGCCTCCTCTCACTGCCTTAATAAGCGACTAAATTTTTTCATATTTTTTTTTAGTGCAAAAGTTCATCAACCATTTCTGTGTGCGTGTTATTGCAGGAATTGATGTGACCTAAAATTTTATGCCGAATTCGAACGACTAGATTAAGGAGCAGCCTATCTTTGACAAGCAATACTCTTGGAAGCTTTGTCTATTTTCCGCTAGAGGCAGCAGGTCGTAAATAAACCTTTTTAGGTGGAAGAGGCTGGGAATCACTTCCGGCATTACAGTCCTGCGTATACGAACCTTTATGCCAAGGGCTACTAAAAGTACTTCACAAAATCATTTCTGTAGTCAGTCTTCTCTTACTTTTGAAAGTTTGAAACAAAACGACCAACTAACAACATTCAATTCACAACTTCTTGTATTGAATAGTTTTATTCAGTGCAAAAAGTCCTTGTTTTCGCATAAATTAGTTCTTCCAAATTGTTATTTTGTTTGAAAATATTTCAAAATCGATTGAGTTTACCTTTTGTGGAATTTTAACCGTCTACCATACAAAGTGCATCACAATGCAGCGTGGTACGCAAAGAAAATGAAAAAAAAAATTGACACCTATTCCAGTTTGATAAAAATAGAATTTTTTTAAATCAATATCTACAGCAGGTTAAAACCCAAATGATGCATAATCCAGTTTAATTCAATCTTCATATTCAATTCTTAATTTACTGATTCAAAATTCTTTAGAAACATTGCACTGCCTTAGTTTCGCAAAAACAATGACCTCGAAATTTCAAACCACGGTAAATAAATAAATCTTCAAGGATATTTCAAACACAGTATTTTTGTGAGATGTTAAGTTTTTTTTTGTAATTAATGTTACTGTATCCGTTGGTGTCGGTCGTCAATCTTGTTTTCTTATCAGATACATGTCTGGTTTAATATTTAATAAAAGCGTCTGGCATATGTGTTAAATTTTAAAATCAGCTTAAGATATTTATTTTTATATTATATATACCACGAATTTATGTTTTTTTTTTTCTAATAAACTTCAGCATCATTTTGGTTCTTTTTGAAAATTTCAATCAAGTAAAACACGTTGAACTGTAATTAAAATTGTAATTTTTTTTTATTTTATTGAAATCCATTGTTGGGATACGCAAATTAGAGAAATAATCGTTTAATTAGATTAATTTTAAGTTGTTTTAAGAAACACTTTTTTATTTAGATAACGATTCAAATTAACAAAACATGACCTGTTTAAATTAAAATATAAACTGAAGCAGAGAAGAATGTAGTTAGTTCGTGATATAGATTAAAAGTTGATTGAACGAAATGGGTGTTTTTTTTTTCAGGGAACAACCAAGTAAAAATGTGTTTTTGAACCACGAGAATAAAAATTGTTCCAAAACGAAATTGAGGGAAAAAAAATTTTCATCAAAACTAATGACGGAAGGAAAATTTATCTGAGAAAATGTACTCTAATTCACTCTACTGCTAATTGAAGGGTCCAAATGAGGTTGCCGCTGCGAAACTCCAAATTTAGTGGACTAAGGGCCGTTAAAAGCTATTTTGAATTAGGCTGAAAAATTGTGAAAAACAAAACAGGATTTTTTTGTTTAAAGTGAAGCTTGAGACTTCATTCTAAAATATGGTATTTATGTTTTTACGAAATAATATAAAAATAGGCTCGAATAAAAATATAACAAAAAAATAGATTTTTTTTCATTTATTTTAGATTTTGATTGCAAAAAAAAATTTACTTTAGCTTTAACTTAGAATACTGCTGGCAACAAATTACTCTCAACTTTAAATTTTTAAAAATCGTTTTCTGGTTCTGAGGTCAAACCGGTGAACCCCATACGTAGAGCCTTAACCAAATTTTGAGAAGCATTGTGGTCCTAGTCGAAATCATAACAATCAAGCGACGACAAAAAGAAGAAGATTTTTAGCTGAATGAGTTGTCCTAGAGAAAAAAAAACTGAACCCGAGCTTAAATCTTAAAATTCCAATCCTTTTTACCAAAGATACTATCCCTAAAAGTGCAATATCACTAAACGGAAATGTTTTGCAATAGACCTTTCATTTAATTAAAAATATGTAACAGGCACAAACAGCCAGTTGGTCTTAACTATTTATAAACTTTATTGAACTGAATTGGTTATAAAAAAAAAAACTATTTGCTTCATTTTTCTATTCTTCAATCCAAACTGATGCAGAGAAGTAAATGAATTCGAGGTCATTCCGGTTGCATGGTAATTCAAATGTAGTATTCACTGATCGGACCACAACAATAAATAAAATGCACGACTTGCCTTGCCAGCAAATACCAAACACGAAGTTAGTCCAATACGTGACGTAACGCTTACAATACGCATACCTAAACGCTCTCTACACTATAATATTATAAACACTACCAATTTTCTGCTCGAAATAAAATGCAAACATGCAGTGTGCTAAAGCATATCGGGGTGGTGTTCCTTACAGAGAAGCGGTGGACCTATACAAAACAATCCGCTTTGATCTTAAATGTTATGACTACAGGGATTTTGCATGGTTTTCAGTCATTGTCTAATATCTAAGTGGCGGTTGAGTCTAATTGCATTTGATTGTCACAATCGAAACAGGCTGTGCCTGCGTTTTGTTAAAAACCATATCATAGCCATGTGACTTGTATCAATCATTTTGTTGAAAGGATTTTATTTTTTTTTTTTTCATTAAAGAACTCAAGTCATGGGACTTTATCTAAATACCATATCAATAACTGACCTCGAAGCAATTCGCCACTGCAATTGAATTCACTTGAAACCTTATACATCTGGGTCCGGTCAACGAGTTATTGGTTTCACTTCTATCTACATACATATATGACATGTATTGGTTTCATGTAAAGAAGTTCGGAATTATAATTGACAACAGGTACATATCGCAATTGAAATAACTATGATCTAGCTAAAATGAAACAGCAGTTTATTGAGGTTTAACAGGTTTATGTTGGGAACTGGGATTTCTTTCAACATTGATGTAAGCAGTACATAGACTAAATCTGGCTGCGAAAAAATATTTAAAACTGTTATCTTCACAGAATGTACTGAGTACAAGGAAAGTACACTGAGTCCCAATTTGTCTATTTTGAATATAGACGATCATTTAACTATTACAAAAAATCTTGAAACCAGCTATTATATTAGAAAAATAACTGTATCTATTAATAAATTAATTGTATGTGATTAGTACAGGCAAAGTAAAGTGTAATGAGTATATTGTACATGTAAAGTGTACAAGTAATATATTTTGTTTAAATATTTACAACCCTCTGTAAATCCAAATAAATATTTAATCATCACAGAAACTTACTTACATAGAAAAATATGATTTGTTACTGCAACTTATTGAATTGAAAATTGCATGTATTCATGACAACAAGTTATGTGCTGAGTACAAACAAATTGAAATGTATACATATTGAGATATAAATATTGAACAAAAGCATTTATGTTCTGAGTACATAACATATCCAGATTCGAGCAAATGCATGAGACCTGTTGGTAGCAGATTTAGCTTTATTAGCACAAGACATGCTAATGGAAAAATTCATTCTGGTTGTGGTCAATTCTAATGCAACGACCCGTAAAAATTGGAAAGGAAAAACTAAAATGTAAATCATTCAAAAGACAAAACTCAGACACAAGCAAGAGTGGCCCTGTCACAGGGAACAAGCTGTTTGGTACTGACCGCTGAGAGTGTTAAAAAAAAAACTTTGGAAAAATATACTTATATCTACTTGAACTCGATGTAAATCTATCCGCAAGTAGACCGGCTGTGACTTGTAACTGAGAATGAGAAGTTTATTGGCCAGTTAATAGTCAGGTTTAGGAAAGTTCGCTGGCGTGTCTACCCTCCTTGAACAGATGTGACCACCATGCTCTACGCCATTCTATGAATATCACAGTCTGGAACAATAAATTGAGCTATTCACGTGAATGGAAAAGAGATAAACACACCTCCTATATTCAACTTCCTAAGCGTTTGCCAGATGGTGTTAGATGCAGGCGAGAGCTCTGCAGGGTCCATATACAATGCCTGTTATTCGTGTTTTCATTTAACTATTCAATCCGCGATGGCAAGGAATGATTGTATCTTACATTTTTAAGCGACAATGTAGAGACAAGGTCGCTGTGAAATACATACATCTAATGTTTACCTCTCTCCAATTGAAATCACAACCGGAAGTACATTTTTTGCCATGAATAATTTCGTTTAAATCGATTTAGGCAAATTAAATAATAAATAAAGTTATTGAAAGAGATTGCAGTAAAAAAAATATTTTAAAATATAACTCGAATGTGGAAGATGTCCTTTCTTAATTTATTCATTCTCCATTACATTTAATCTCGTCATTTAAAGACGGAAACTCAAACAAACTTTATGAGATCTCATAAATTTACGATATTCATTGATGAGATTAAATTTAGTTAAAAATAATAATAATTATGAATCAGTAGTTTTTTCTAAACCCCGAGGGAAAGTTATAAAAAAAAAACTAAGTGGCAAATAATTTGCATGTTAAATCCAACAAAACTAGTTCCCGGGTATTTAGCTTATCCCAGAGATTTCTCGGGTATTTGCTTAAGTATGCATAGACATGTATTGCAAGCGATAAGTCTATATGTTATCGATAGTTTATTCGGAAACTCCATTTTTCTTCTGTCATGGAATCTTTTATTAAATCCAGAGATCGTTCTCTTCGTCAATTCATATAATCAAATCATATATGTAGGTAATCCAGTTATTTAGATTTAATGTCAGATTAATCCAACTTTAGCAAATTTGACATCTTGATTAAAAGATGACATTCTGCACTCAGTTCTTGGCTGTAAATTCAACCAATATGCATTAATTTTTGGATTTAAAGTATACATAAACACCCGTCTGTCATTTACACAACGGTTTTGCCATTTTTTTTTTTGACGGATTAAACTTAAGTTTGTAATGCGTGTGAATTTGATACGAGTATTATTATGAAACAACATCAGTTGGGTACAACCATTAAACTGATCAATTTTATTTGAAAAACTTGGTTGAAGAGCTGGGACTTGAAACTAGAACAAGCTCATTTACAGTCATATGCACTACGCATGGCACTACCAAGGTACATATTTTTCTTTAATTCAGTTATTCTTATTGATTATATGAAAAAAATCTTAATCCTAGGAATTCTAATCTTCTGGGATATATGTACATAGTTCACAGTAGGGTTTTTTCATCTAATCTGTACACGATGAGTTGAATCCAATAATGCTGAAGTTAACAAGGGCCTCACCTCAACTCTAAATCGGGTTAAATACTTACCCACAACGAACAAGATAAGTCATAAGAACCCTTGAACTAACGGGTTCCTTTCATCGCCTTATTTTCAATTCTTTTCAATAACCTTTCTTTAACATTTGATGATGTATTGGTCGAAATGCAAGACTCCAGTTTTGTCAGGTTTTTAACAAATTATAAAATTATACAAGTATGAAGAGCAAAGATAATTGCATATTTGGGAAACTATTTTCGAGTCGAATTATTCATTGGTGAAAGTTCGAAATGACACAAAAATTACGATTATAAATAATTGAAGTTTGAATACGACTATAAGTTGTCTATACATAAGTTATGATATGACTTTATAAAGTGCCGCTTTTTGACATAAGCATTTTTACACTGTCATACATTGTAGATCATTACGATGAAAGTATATTTTGCTTAAGGACAAAATATGAAAAAATGATTGATGTATGTAGCTATAAATTTAATATGACGATACAGTTTAAATAGCAGGTTTTATAATGCTCTCACCTACATAGTTATACATATTATATAGTACAGCTTGCATGATTACGAATTGATTAATTGTAAAATCATAAACGTTGAATGATTTCTGTTGCGTGATTTGTAAAGATGGAGCTATTAAGTGGTGTTTCATATAAATAGTTTGAAATTAAAATGGATCAATTTAAAGTTATGCGTTTCTTAATTGATGTAAAGAACATACATAGCTGCTAATGATGTTTTGAATAAGAACAGAAATTGGTTGTGCTAAAATAGATATTATATTATTGTAGCATGTAAACATTATTAGAGTGCAATCAATTATAACGATTGCAAATTTGGTTGCAAAATTTAGTCGAATGGTTTAAATTTATTTCCTTTGCGATTGAATATTAAAAAACAATGATTCTTATTATGTATTTCATTCCATGAAATGAATAAATCGAATTCAAATTTATTCACAAATACAAATATTTAAAAAACAGGATTGTGAAATTGAGGCTCACGTAGGCGCGGCCACAATACTCCAAATTTGGGTATTTTTTAGAAAATGCAAAAATTCAACTTCTTCTGATTTTTTTTATAAAGTGAGAGCCTACATTTTCCTGATTACCTTTATCTTTGCAACATTTGTGAACAAATGTTGTTCACTGATAAATTACTTGGAATACTTTTATTTGAAAATAAAATCGCGTGCTTTATTATTATAATTATTGTTAGTTATATGATATATTAAGCGAAACATCGGTCTTTTTTGACATTAGTATTAATGATACTGGTTTCCAAATCATTTAATTTAACAAATACTACGTTTAGGCCATACGTTTGCACGCTTTTAGCTAATAAACGATATGTTGCTCGGTGAAACATGCAATTTAATTTTATTTATTATGTGAACCAAAGCTTACTACCAGCCCACACATACATACCTACCATTTTTCCGTATGAAGTCATTATATTCGTTCCACGATGTAATTGAATAATGACAGGTTCTTCGATATCCTGTTGATTACATTTTAATTGAACATATAATTTTATTTGCATCGATAATTTGTTAGAAATCCTTAGGGAATTGTGGAAATGTAATGTTCTTTCAACTGAGAATCATGGATTTGCTTTCAGCAATTCAGAGTTCATCATCTAGTGTTATTCTGAAGATGAATTCGCTCAGTGAAATTTTGATATTGGTTCTGGTTTTTCTAAACTTTTCAAAAAGCCTGCAATTCGATGAAATTCTTCGTTCTAATGATAACCGTGATTTGCTCGTCCAATGTTCCTACAATCTAGTGAAAAAGTATTTCTTCTCGGGCGAAACTCTTTCAGGATCTGTTCTAGCAGTGAGTCTAACTTCGGCCCCTGCAGCTCTTCAAAGTTCAATGTTACAAACGTTCCATTTGGATCAGGAAACTCCATGGTCCATTATCATTCGACGTTCAAGACATTCTGCATCAAAAACGTCTCCATTGATTCTCCATGAAAAACCTCAATTGTATTTTATTGTTTTACAAAACCTTGACGACGAAGATATTATAGTAGAGGTTTTTGAAGATTGGAAATCAATGCCAAATTGGAATCCATTGGCTCAGTTTGTTGTTATGCTAGTAAGCATCGAAGAAACCGAGGACGAGATGACAGAATTGATGGGCGATATTATGTTAATGTTTATGATTAGGAAAATTTTTAATATCAATATTATTGCTCAGACGGAAGAAGATGGACATGTATATTCGAAAACTGTCTTTCCCTATGAACCCGATAATAATTGTGGAAGTCGAATTATTGCATTTAAAACACTGGATATTTGTCAATATGAAGATAATGAAGATGTGGAATCAGGATTGATTAAGATGGAACAGAAGAGTCGAGGATTGTTTTTGGATAAAATTCCAAAAGATTTAAGTGGTTGTCCTTTGGTAGCCTATTCGAGATCTTGGGAGCCATACATGTTTGTTGAAGATGGCCAGATAAAGGGAATCGAATGGATGCTGGTACAGACAATTGCCGAAAGTCTGCATATCGAAATAAATGTTTTGATACAAAACAAGACATTGTATCATATTTTCCAGAATTTAATCGATGGGTAAGACAAAACATAATATCTGTATTGTGACCAAATAATAAAAATTATCAAAAAAAGAAAGAATTTGCATTCGTGTTTTCAAAGTTGTACAAAAATGTACAAAAAATTTTAAGAGTGCAACAAGAAATACATATAAAGAAATCATGAAGTCCCAAAAGACTGCAGTCTTCAAAAAACAATAAATCTTTTAAATCTTGTGATCGAATCGTGATAACATCTTGTCCACATTTTTTACAAATTTTCAAAGCTGATACTAAAATGAATATCTAATGGAGCCACAAAAATCTGCATAAACATAATGACTCTGATAAAATGACTTTTTCATTTCTTTTTAGTCAATAAAATTACCTATGGCTAGTTAAAAAGTATTTAAATTACGGTTACTATGATAATCTTTATTTAAATCAACCGTTTATACTACAAACATTTCTGTCAATAATCATATCAAAACACACACATAATAATAATTATTTTTATTTTCCTTGTCGACGACGGTAAAATTAAAACCTGAACAACCAATGTAATATTACATTAAGATAAAAATTTATACACTCGATCATTTTACGTAATTAATAACAATTTAGCACTTTACCCAACTAAGCAGAGTTAGCATGCAACATAGTAAACTAACTGAAAAATTAAATGGTGTCAATTATATTGCCAACAACTTATTGTCGACAATTTTAAACAGCTACAATCCAAAGAAATATCTCATTGATTAAAATTGATAATGTTTCTATTCGAGCATATAAATAACTCATTGAAATATTATTTCTTTCTTTCTTTGTCATGCTATTTAATAAATTTCAACATATTTCTTTGATATATTGATGAAGAATGTAGTTCAAATTGCCTTAGGCAGGACTTTATAAGTGTCAAAAATGAAAATAATATTTATGTGAAGGTTAGTAAGTTATGCCAGTCTTTGTTAAAGTTTAATAAGTAATGCATATCAAATGGAGAAAGGTCGTTCTTATCTCTTTTCAATCTTAGGTAAATTACATTTAATCAATTATGGACCAGTTGCCCTTGGTGAGGTGCTCTTCAGGTTTCAAATAATTCTTATTTGATTCGCAAGTTAAAAACTGACACAATAATTCAGTGGCACACATTTGACATGGTTATTGGTAATTTTCATGAGTTTCCTATTTTGAAAAATTTCTCACAAGGTGGCACTTTACTCAAGAAAGCTAAGCATACATACATACATTAAATAATACCTACCGCTTATAAAAATCATGATAATGTATTACCGCCACTTCTTAAAAAATTTATAAGTGAAAGGTACTGACATTTGTTTTGAATTATAACATCTCAAGTTATCTTTATTATTTTATAGGTTGTATTTGTTGAATATAATTTCATGAAAGAAACACTTATACGTTATATTATTTCTTCCTGTTTGTAATGTTGGCGTCAATTGAATTTTTATAAACATATTAACCATATGTGGATTAAGTAGCAACTTTATTGCAGAGCTTACAATAGTTATCAATTTAAAAACTGATGTAGGTATGTCCCAGAATAAATTAACTTGATTATTCTTTAATTTGCAGGAAAAGAAAGTAACAATTATTATTTTAGTTCTGTTCATCAATTTCTTTTTATTATTACGTCCCTTAGCAAACTTTCAATTGTGTCTCTTTATTTTGGAAAGCATTCCGAACTCAGCTTTTGCTTTTCCGATTTAGCTCATTAGCTGTTACTGGTTAATTCATAACCAGCTCGGCGTCAGTGAATACAACTCATGAATACTTCCAAGGTATTTAAAAATTCCTGAAAAATATTTAGTTGAACAGATGAAGGAGATGCGTATTGATATTTAGCCCAACGATCTCAGCTTCTTTTTCCAACCGCGGTAAAAATTGATGGAGATCCATGATCTTATGAGAGAGTAAGCAAACGTAGTCCCCGTAATCCAGGTATTTCAGTTGTGTTCGAAGAGTCCACTGATTTCCTGCATTCGACAAAGCTGCGTGCATCACTAATCATTAACACAAACAATATTGGGAACAATATACAGCCCTCCCTTGCCCCACTTTGAATTTCAAGATCCTCTCACAGTTTTTCTTTATGCAGAACGTCAAATTTAGATCCATCATTATTAAGGCTACATAACAATGGAAATCAATTTATGTGGGACTGAAAACTACGAAAGCCTTTTCAAATTCGATGAACATTATAAATAAAGGAGTCTTCGGTATTTAACGCACTGTTTGAAAAGTGTTAGTGCGCTGTGTTGAGTGAATCTTAGAGGTGCGTTATTTATTCGCTCCAGCTATTACCTCTTGGCTACCACAAGAAGTCCTTTTCACTATTTGGTTAATTTTGATAAGAAACTTTATACAAAAGCCTCCATTCATTATAAGTAACATCTTTAGCCAACATTTTTTAAATTTTATTGCTTGGAGTAGTGAAAATAATTGTATTTTCAAGTCTTCAGCTTTTTTGGGCTTCACTTTTGCACACTGATATCTTCAAAAATTCAGTACCATTAAAATGCTTACTCCCACATCTTCAACAAATTCTTAATTTTAAGCAAAAATAAATATAAATGTGAGTATGTGTTGCTAATTGTATTAATGATTTAAATAACAGACACTGTAGATAATAAATTATCGTTTGTTAAAATATTCCTTTTCTTTTGATTTTCTAGAAAAATTGATATTGTTATTGGAGGAATCGATGAAGATCCAAATCTAAGCCAATTTGTCTCGGCAAGTGTTCCCTACCTTCAAGATGATTTGACTTGGTGTGTTGCCAAAGCAAGGAAGTCCATTCATTGGCTTAATTTTGTTCAAGTGTTCAGCCCAGAAACATATGCAACATACTTTAGCTTCATCGTTACAAATGCCATTGCAATCTACGTCATCCAAAAGAGTCCTTCCGTTCGAACAAAACTCTGCAACAGCTTCTTTGGTCTGGTATTTATTTTAATTGGAATTGCTCTAAGTCAATCGGCTCGAGCAATTTATCTTAAAATAAGTCTTCGTATCTGTATCATGATGTCATTGGCAGCAGCTGTAATTCTCGGAAGCACTTATAATTCTTTTCTTATTAGTTCCCTTACAAGTCCTAACACACTGCCTCAAATTAAGATGATAACCCAAATTGTCGACCAAAAGATGACAGTGACTGGAAGTGTGGAGATTATCCGGCATTTGGACAAAGATGGAAGTGTAAGTTGAGTTCATCAGTAAACACTTTTTAACACTATATCTTAATCAAAAACTTTTTTTTTACCCCTGTTTTATTTTAGACCTTCAAATATATTCGTCATGAATTCCATATGTGCTATAACATAGAGGAATGTTTGCAGAAAGCAGCCCATGATGGAAGTTTTGCAGTTGCAATTTCTCGACAATATTCGATTCATAACCCAAGAATCCCAAGGGACAACCTTTACTGCTTTGATAGCGATCAACATATTTATACTTACTTAGTTACCATGCTGATGCCTAAAAAGTTCCATCTTTTCCATCAGATCAATCCGATAATTCAATACATTATCGAATCGGGACATTTGCTAAAGTGGACCAAGGATTTGGAGCAGCAGCGGATGTTGAAGGCAAAGCAAGTCTTGGATGATAATCGAGTAATGAAACTGGAAGTTGGACAAATTTTAGGAATACTTGCATGCACTTTGATATTTCTAGGAGTTTCTTTGTTCGTGTTTGGGCTGGAGAAATTAGTGCATCATATGTTTATACGCGGAACTAGAGTCAAAGTTGTCAAGAAGCTGCACAAACATTTTTCAAACGCAATTTAGATCTTCAAAAGAAAAATACACACAGTTGCTTTCGCTTGTTTCTTTTAACTTATTATGATCAAAATCCCAAACTTCTAAGAACATCTAGCTGAACTCTCCCTCAACACATTTTATATCACGTGGAAGCTGTTTATTTGAAATGTACATAACATTTTATACATTTTTATAATGTCACCTTATGAAAATTTATTGATCGATGAAAGACGATTAAGTTACTATTAAATATTTAATTTGAATTTCAAAATAGTAAAAAAAAAAAAGAACAAGCAATTGTGTAGTGTCGGCAATGAAGTGCTCTGTTTGGAGATTTTGTGCTGCATACTTTTAGGTATTTTATTGCACCTTGTAAATACATATATTAGAAAGATAAAATAATATATAATAGCAAATAAAGATGAACATAAACACATAATAATTTTTTTTTCTATTCGCTACTTTGCTTACTTATCTAGTTTATAAAACTGCTTTCGTATCATTTAACTAAAACTAAGTACATATACATAACTATTTTTCGTCGTGTACTTTTAGGTTTACGCGCTTTGTCCAATAATTTTAATTTTTTAATTTTTAATAATAAATAATAAAGTCATAAACGTCGCGCAGCCATTAATTTTGCTTGTAAATTACGCAATTATCTTTGCAGAAAACCAGACCTTAAATTACGGGATTACGAACGCTTAAAAAATTGGTCCTATAATACTGTCTGCGCATTGATTTGTCTATCGTGTATCCCTACCTCGATCTACAGCCAACTTAAAGTTTTTAGTATTACACTAGCGGAAACTCAATATTTTGAAAACAGGTTAATAATTTTTTAAGGTTTTAAGTTTAATAATACTAAAAACTTGCATACGATTTTTTTTTGTAAAATTTTATATAAAAATTATTTTTTGAAAAAATCGATCTAACAAATTTTGTTTCTTTTTTTCAAAAATTCGTATTCTTTTGATACTGTAACAAATAGGAACAAGTTCGTACATTCCCTTTTAACATTTATTTATATTTTCCTAGAAGTATTTTGAGAACATAAATTGTGTTATTTTTTTGTTTGGGGTTGTTTCGTAATTAATATACATTTAACATTAATAACAAAATAGTTAATCAAATTAAGTTTTTGTGTACAATACATGTAGCTATAAATTAAGTTGCAGTTCTTGAGCTAAATTCTTCATTCATACAGACGGACACTTCATATTCATACCCAGGGACAGGTCATACCAAAAGAAAAAAAAATTAATGCAAAAGTGGGACATGTATGCTATGCAACCCCTTTGCTTGGACACATTGTAGGATTTGGGGTGCATACATATGTATGTGCATTTTGAATTTTGGTATGATCTCTCTCTCTCTCGGGATAAAACGTTTTAAACTGGGTTGCTACGAACTATTTTCGTATGGAATGCTATGACATGAATTTCCTATTTCAGTAATTATGACATATTTCTAAAATTTACAAATTTATCTTTTTAATATTATAAATAAAAAGTTATAACTTGATTGTCAAAAACTTTTATTGGTATTTTTGAAAGAAAATGTCCGTACAGAATTTTAAATTTTTTTATGTCTGATGACATCTTCGAAAGGCTGTAATTCGAAAACTATAAAAAATATCAAAAAAAATTTGTTGCTACAAAATGTAACGAAAAGCATTCAAGAGCAAACCAATATATCTAAAATTTTGTGTCATGAGCAACAATATTTTAAAATGTAACATTTTAGTCCTTCGCGTTTTTTTTCAATGAATTCTGCGATTAAAATAAACTACAATTGGATCTTATACGAAATTCAACTTATATAAGTTAACTTTTATTTAACTGACGCGTAACTAGGCTTTTCAATTGTGTTGCATACCAAAATTTCAATTTAAAATCTAATATAAATTATTATTTTCAAAAGCAACACACAATACTACTACCCTATTAAAGCAATTAAAAAATATTTTAAATCATTTTTCAAACTGAATAAATTGTCGAAAATAATCAAAACACATTAATACACGAAGCGTATGTATATGTAATTAATATTTATTTGCTGCTGAAATCAAACACCAGTCTTTTAGGTATTACAAGTTTTCTTGGTTATGAATTGAGATTTGTTTATGTCAAAAAGTACACAAACATGGAAATTTCTTTTACATTTTTTTGGACGTTAAAATTTGGTACAATTGCATGCTATACGATGAATTGGACATAAGTAATTACATTTTAATTGAAAGCTATTTTACAAAGTACTTCTTAAAAAAATCAAATGTTTCAACGGAAGAATGCCAAAATGGATTTATCACAATTGTACCAAACACTATACAAATGTATACATAATAATCTGGACGCAGCTAATTTAACTTCATACAAAAAAACTAATTAAGTTTTTATATCATATAACTACACTATTTAATAAAAAACAAAATTTAAAAGTTAATAATGTTCAAATTTGTACATCAGAAAAATTGTTAAAATTTGTATTACAAATTTTTGAATATACGCTTAAATATGTATATACAAATGTTCAAACATCTACAAATGCAAAGCTACTAAAAACGTACAAAACAAGATTATCGTAATGTTATAAAACACGGTAAATAGCGAAAAAAAAGTCGGATGGCTATTGAAAAGTAAACAATTTGGAACAACGATGGAGAACAACAATAAGTCATGATATATTTTTGGTATTTATCTATAAATCAAGTTGTTAAAAAGGTTGATAGTGAATTTGTTTAAAACGACCACGTAATTTTATTTATTTACACGCCACTTATTAATAGAGATTTGTACTAAAAACGTTCATAATTCATACATAGAATTAATTATGTAGATTTGACGAAACTACTACACTATACTTTTAACTATATTTTTGAAATTTAAAACGATTGTAACAATTGTGCTTTAGTGACGTCAGATCGATTTATTTTAGTTTGACAGATGATAGGGTCACCATTTCACCAATATACATTATATTAAATTTCTTTTATATGCGAGTATTAATTTGTTTCAGTTATTTTTAGGACATTTTTTTCTGACCTAGTTTCATTTTGGGTGAATTACTTTTTGGCTATATTTCAATAATGGTATTTATTATTGATACTTGATTATTTTTAATCAACCACTTTTTATGGAAATTTGCAACACAAAAATTTAAATTTATTTTGCCATAAAAAATATACTCGTAGAGGAGTATGTATTATTGCTGTTATTTTGTTCCTTTTTTTTTAATACGTGATATCTAAACAACAGTACCACAATTCCTAAAAAAAAACACACCAAGCTTTTTATGGTCAGATTAAATATAACACCGAAAATTTAGGTATGCAACACCACAACACACAGCCAATAAAAATATATATCTCGCTAGAAAAGACATCAACGAACCGTCAAAGAACTCAAGGCAAAAATATTTGGGACAAGCTATAGCATGGCGTATATTCTTTTTTTTTAAATTGCTGTTTTTAATAAATGCAACAACAGGTGTTTGGGACTTTTGTTTAAAAGAATGTAGACAATTTTTAATAAATTATTATTTTTTTTTTGTCAAACAAAAATGCAATTAGTTATTATAACTTAATTAAAATATTTTTGTATTTTAATTTTTTAAACATTAAAAGAATAATAATTGAAGTCAGAGGAGCAATATACAGATGATTTCAAACCAACGATCGACAATCAAATGAGAAGATGGCGGAAAAACAGTCTCCAAGTTACCAACACTATTCTGCCCAATGGGGGTGTAGGGTTTGATGTATGTAAACAAAAAAACACATACAAACACCATCATAGCCCATATGGAATATCAAAAAGAAATTTTGAAAAAAAAAAAAATTATTATAATTCAACCGAACAATACATTCCAAAGTTCTAAAAATATCAACCTAAAATCAATAGATATCTACAACTACGGGCCAGCGATGTATCCGTCGGACACACTTTGAAGACAGAACTTTGGCATTCGACTGCAAAGGTGTGGGATAAATTCCTTATGGCTCCCAATACAAGAATCCAAGAATCTAACATGCGCGCAAGAAAAACCATTACCACATCGTGGTAGCCTGAAATGGCTTCGATGGAAATTTTGAACGAAAGCCAGCACAAGTGGAGAATTTTTCGATTCATTTTTCTTTCGTTTATTCTTGCTTTTTTTTTCTTGTTGAAAATTTCAATATTTCTAAAAATATTTTCAAAAAAAATTATCACATAGATTTCTCGTTTGTATCCGAGTTACTTATAGATGGATATTTTTATAACCACACCAACAACATACTTCCTGTGTATGGGTGCTGATTTACGTTCATTTATGGTCAGCTCGGAGCAGATTTTGAATGAAATCACGACACAAGTATTTGTGGGGCGGAATTTCGCAAAAGCAAATCTATCTCGAATCTCACTTCAAGCAGCATCCGAAGCTAAGAAGTTGGGTGTAAGATCCTAAACAAAAATAGAAAAACTGACTGCCGAATACAAACAAAATGTGACTAACAAATTGCATGCAATATTTATTTTTAAACCGTCAAAAATGTCTTGTTTGTCTTATTATTATTTATTATTTACGTTACCGGTGGTGGCGCACGGTATGATATGTTTTGGCAGTGCTAGCGAAAGGTGAATGTATCCTTAAAAGGTGTGCAAGCATTTCTCTGCCATAGACCGCTGCTGCCGAGAAATTCATAAACGCACTTGCTGTCTTTGCTGTCTGTAAAAATAAGTTGTGGCGATCGCTTAAATGTTAAATTATATTTTGAGTGCATTTTCACAATTATTCATGGTACATAATTATGATGCTAGGAAATTATTATCTTTTTCAAAATAGGATACACCTTGTGTTGGTTGATGAGGTACATATATTTAGCAGTAGTTAGCAGCATGAGCCTTCAGAAATCTTAAATGGGAGCATTGCCAAGAAACTATTCAGTGAATATGACTAAAATTGATTGGACATCGTTTTGGCGCAGTCCCGCTGGGGGCTGTAGCAGACATTATTGCGAATGGGCTGCTCTTAATAAACAATTAAACCTAATGGGATAATTTCGTGTTAGCGAATTTATCTTTTAGAAATGCTTGACAGGACAAGACAGCTAACAACAATTGATATCTTATGGTAGAATGAATTTGGAAGTATTAAATATTTGTTTTAAAAGTCTGGGTGGTAGCCCTTGCTTTGAACGTAGGGATTTAAGAAATATATATATGTATGTAGCTCACTTCAGAAAAATGAATATAATGCAAATGGGAACAATTTATCTAAAAAATATATGAAGCCATTACAGCCATGGACAGAGCCAACTTAACAACCAAAAGCACTTCTGCCTAAAGTCAGAATTTTATACACTATATAGGCTATAATAGTTGCAAAAACTTACAGAAGGCGCACAGGGCTAGAAGAAAATCGCACATCATATAACAAGTTATAAAATCGCTAGTGTCAAATTTCAGCTGTAAGAAAATATTACGTATACGCCACAGTGAACCCAATTTTACTGTTCTTCGGCAATTCAATAGTTTCTTCGATTGGTTCTAATTCTATTATCAATAAACAGCTATAAATTAATCCTTATCTCATTGGGGCATATTCGTAGTCAAACTTTAGAACCGAGTCCAACTGGCCCCGAGTCTAACACATAGGTTAGAAACAGCTGATATTCGTAAAGAAATTGGCAGCTTTGTTTAGTAAAAACAGAATTCTACCACAATTTTAGTACTATTTCCCTGTCAATCCATTGAAATCCAATCCATTTTTTGAGAGATAGAAAAAAAACAACTTATTCAAAGAGTCAACCGTTTTTAAGGATTGAACTCCTGTTTATCTTTTGGACCCGGGTCTAAATTGTCTATGAATAACATAAACTCCAGGTTAGCTTAGAAGACACAAAGATACAACTTGTCAGACAAATGTGAATATGCTCCATTTTTATTTTCAAAACAAAACACGACTACTATTTTGAGCTATGCTATAAAATTGGAATCTTATTTCACATAACATTTTTTCCAACTAAATCGGTGGCCAGGAAAAACCACAAAGAAAGGAAAACACAAATAAGCAACCGAATCACATAAGAAATATAAACATTCAAAGAATTGGTAAACAGGAAGAATTATTTTCAAAAATCAATTCTCTCTTGCGTTCTTTCAAAGGTTTTTGCTTTTCAGTCAAAGGATAATTCTGCTAGATACATATATGGTGTGATATTTTCCATCTTTGCACTATTTCAGTAAATGTGCGTATGTTAAAGCACTTCAGAATAAACAAAAATAAAATGCATGACTGATCTTATGTTCTATTTTAAAGTATTTCGAATAAACGAAAACTAGAATGTCAATATAAAAATATATGAAGAAACATAAAATTCATTATTTGAAAATTTTTTAAATAAGCTTAACAAGAAGTTTGAGCTCAAAACAAGCTCATCTGATGTTTCGTAAGAAAATGAATTTTTCAAACAATCAAAAATCATTAAAAAAAATATTAAATTATTTGTTAAATCGTTAATGACAAAATCTAAAACCAAAAATCCAGTTCTATGACGGGTACCATGTTATAGAGGTTTCTTGAAAAATATTTTTTAATTAAATAATTTTAATTACTAACAAAACCTAATTACAAAATTTGATTAAAATGCATAGAACCGTCTTCCATTAATCTCCTTAAAACCATAAATACAAAGTTTGAAAAAAAATCTTTCCAGTTTAAGCTGTAGGTCAAGTTACAGACAGGTAGACAGATGGACAGAGATGGACAGAGCCAACTCTGTTAGCGTTCTCTATCATTTTATGTCAGTTTGAAAAAACTTGTCCTATTGTAAATATGGTCAGAAGTAAAAAATGCAAAAATAAGAATATCATTGGAGGTTTTATTGAAAAAATAAGAATTCTTGATTTTTTTTTTTTCAAAATTATCAAAAAACGAATTAAATTCGAGTACGAGCCTAAAATGGGTTTTAAAAAAATGGTTTACAATTATTTAGTATTTAATAATATATACTACCTACTTAGTCTTTTCGCACATCATTTTAAAATGGAGTAGTTGTCCTTAACATTTTTTTTTGTCAAATATAATTCTTCGTATCCATTTTTTCAAATTGGAATAAGGTAATATTTACATGGCTCGTTCGTCTTTTAATTAATTTTGCTTCTCAAATTGTTTAAATATATATTCAATAGTTAATATAAATAATAATACATTGATTAACAACATTTTCAAATGGAATACCTTTAAATATTTCTTTTTTTTCGAATAAATTCCTCCATTGTCCTTTATTATATGTATATTAAAAAAATGACAAATATAAGTACAGTTTCATTGTATTTTTATGAAGTAAAAAACTTTGTTTTAACACTGATAAATGTTGAAAAATATGTTCAACAAATAACATTAAAAAAAATCAGAGTCTTATATTGATTAAACCGCGCAACTTTTGAAAAACGGAGTATTCTGAAATATTTGTTTGGCCAACAATTATGCACCTGCGTTGTATTTTTTTTTTTTTTTTTTGGAGAACCCTTAAGTGTTGAAACGTCAATTCTATTGGCTTTTGAATTGAGTTCACTTTGCTTCTACTTTTTACAAGACAGTACCAGCTACACGATCACGCTTTGTCACTCCTGCTGTCATGCGAAGTATCTTTATTTCAGCTACTGTCAACTTACTCTTATATTTCTTATACATTGTCCAAAACTGTGAACCGTAAGTAACTAACAACTGCCGTTTAAATCTTTCCTTCCAGTTTAGGGGGCATTTTTCGACCACAGAAAATGGTACAATTTTGACGACACGTCATCCACCCTACGCTTATGCGATATTTGATGTCGTTATCAAAAGATCAAGAAGATATTAATCACAGATCCAAGATATTTAAACTTTTCGCACTGAGGAAGCACTGTTCCATTCAAATAGATGTCCGGAATAGGCCTGTGTGCATAAGGAAATGTGTAGCATAGGTACCTATTGGATGTTTTTTCGCGCTAGTGTGGTAACCATTTCCCTTTAGAACATACATCAAGTGCTCGTTGCAAGGATACAGCATCTTCGCTTATGACACTTCCGTGGTACACACCTACTCTATTTGGGAACTCTTATCACAAAACGTGAATTTCATTAAAAAAATGAATTAAAAATTAATGAAATGAATTTCAGAAAAAGCATAAAAGTCATCATTGGAATTGCTAAAATAAGAAGTTTGAGATCAAAAATGAAGATGCCTTCTTATATATCATAAAAATAAGAACTTTTGGAAGAAATAAGTCCAAAATCGTTAGTCTTTTTTAAAAAAAATATTTTTACCTAATACATTTGTATACAATTTTTAAATATTTTTGTAAAATAAATTGCTAAGCAAGTTTTTACCATTTTATAACATCATTACATAAATTTCAAAAAAAATATTTACTCGTTTTCGAAATATTGAGTTATCAATTTTGATTTTTTTCAATCCAAAAAATATTATTTTAGTAATTTGATATGCAACACTATTCAAATTATATGGGACGTCTTTCATGAAAATTTGTATTACCGTTTATGAGAAAATCGTTCTATAGTAGGTACCCTTAGTAACCTTAGTAACGGTTTTTTGAAACATATTTTTTGTCTACTTTTATAAAAACCATAGGTATTACAAAATTCATCAAAATCATTAGAGATGTTTTTGAGATAAATTTTTTTGTAATTTCATTTTTTTTTATCTTTTATAGATTAAATTTTCTTTTTATAATGTATATTTTGTAGGTATTTCTAAATAAATAAAAATAGTATCATACAAAATATAACTGATGTTTTTTTTCGATTCCATATATGTTGTTGAACGGGATTAATTATTCTCCTCCAAAAACAATACAAATTTGTTTTTCAATGGAATTGGTATACTTTTTCGGAACTGAATTTCATTGTTTTGAAATAGATCTATGGACATACATAATTTACCTTTTTGTAAAATTTTAAAATATAAAATGTTGAGAAATGCAAGAATTTTGAACTGTAAATTTTTGTTTAAAATATCGATATGTTGAAAAACAAATGTGCTATGTCCATTTTTTCAAACTTAAAGTAAGCTTTCTGAATGTATGTATGTTTGTATGTACATAACTCTACTAAAGCAACTCAATTGGCTTTGATTTTTAAGTGCCTATGTTGCGGCCTGATATCCTTGTAGAATTATAATACATATAATGAAAAAAATATTCCACCACTTCACAATCCAATCCCATTTAACTCCAAATAAAGCTATAATTTCTAAAAATACTATTTAAGTACTCAGAACTTCTGAGAATAAGACATAAATGTTAACAGTCTTTAAACCATTAGAGGTGTGATTTGTCAAACTTTTCATTTTCATTCAAGTATTTGATAATTTGACACCAGCCTCAACAGATTGCACCTGCATTCTATTTATTTTGATGACATTTATTATTTTACAAAAAAAAAATAATGCAATTTATAATTGGTATGACCTTTTTCAATATAAATTTAAAAATATTTATAAAATATATACCTTATAATAAAAAGAATGTGCTATTTTTAGCATCTCTCAAATATAATTATTTATTACTCGAAAATTGAACTTTATTTCCGTATGTATAAATGCAAGTATGTACATAGGTGAATATAAATTTAAATAGAATTTTTCAAGTGCCCAAAACAATTCCAGAGAACACTTAATAACCTCTTAAAAGTGTAATAATCCTTAAACATTCAATATAATTATTCTCTATTGCCCAATTATATAATTCAATACATAATTCCAATCCATAAATAAATCTATAAGTAAAGTGCAATCATTTCCAGTCTTGCTTAACACACCCACGCATGAAACAAAATCATTAAACAATTTTCCCGCGCCTTTCCTTTTATAAATAAAATAATAAATATGCATACAAAAAAAACCATTTCACCCAAAAAAAGTCTTCAAATATTGAAAACACTCTCATGGTTTGAAAATGTGCTTTAATTGGTATTTTCTTGTATTTTATGCAACTCTTTGAGCAACAAAATTTTTAACATCACCTCATAATAATGTATGCCACTTTCAAACCAAAAAAAAAAATAAATTATAATATTTATTTTCTGATCGTTTATATTATTTAATTCGATAAATCTTTGCAGTGGGAAAAATATCTAAATTTAATTTTTTTGTATATTTAATGTTTTTTTTTTTTCTTCTTTAATTTTGCATAGGAATTATAGATAGGAATAAAAAAAAAACAAGAACAACAAAAAAAAAAACTATATAAATTTTTTTCGTTCAATCTTCCACCCGATCCATGTATGGGATGCTGAAAAATTAATTTTCCCCGCTACTTGAATCCAACGGATACAAAATCTGTATCCGTCGCATATTATATTAAATTTTTTTGTATCAGTGTATAGATGTGGGATATGTGCTAAGATATTTGTTTTTCTATTTCAGATACAATATGCGCGCGCATCTATTTTCGAGAACGTTAATGTATATTGATAATGTTCCGTAAAATATGTGAACCACCTGTCTATGTGTGTGTGTGGGGCTGTTTAGAGGAAAATATAGACCGAGGAGGAGTTTTTCAAAACTGGGTATAAATATTAGAACATTTGTGTCCAGTAATCACTCGCAGTTCTACAGCGAAAGTGTTGATTAGTCTCTTAGATTTCTTTTTTTGTGAAAACGGTTAGTATATAAATTTAAATATTATTTATTTTAATAAACTTTACTCTAAAGTTTAAATTTAAAAAAAAAATATAATTAATAAAAAAAGTAACGTAAAATTGTGCAAAACTACAAATATTTTAATACAAATTTTCCGGAAATTGGATTAAAAAATACTGACGGACTACACAAAGGATTATCAGTGGATACATCTTTGGTGGATAAATAGGATTTTGATTTCAAAATCTGGATACAAAATAAAAATTTAAAAAACGTGATCAGTGATCTTGATGCTATTTTTAAAAAAGTTTTAAATTTGTACCAAAATTTTCTCACCTTTTTATATGTGGGAATACTCTTCCCTTAAAATCCGATCACTTTTGGATGAAATATTTCCAACCAGAATCTTTAAAATCCAATAAAATACAATTGTTTACTTAACGGTAATTTGATCTATTGGTAAGACATCCGGAAGATGTTATAAGAACTCGCCTCTCACAGTGAATCATTTTTTAACTTATCGATACTTTTTTTCGATCTATCAATTTCTCATAGATATTTTCAAAATTCGCTAAATCTCTTGTATTACTTCACGAGTAAACAATTTTTCCACCAAAGTGACCTTATTCACTAATCAAAACAGTTTATATTTGGCCTACGATCAACGATCTTGAAAAACCATAACTTAAACAAAAGATATACAAAATGTTCTCATACATTTCTTCCCAGAATCTTTGTTATTTTACGATTGAATTTCATACAAAAAAAACGTTTTATTATCTAATTAATAAATACGTCTTTTAATAGTGGATCATTCATTTGATTATTTAAAATGTTTACACAAGATTCTTGAAAATCGTTGACGCATTAAAGATTATTTGTTTTTGATCTGCACGATCAGGGGTAGAATTTTTGAACCTCTTACTGACAGAAACTTTTGACACAGTTTTACGCTCATTATTGCTGCACACTGAATCTTTGATTGTCAAAACAATACATCTCCTAACCACAACCAAATTTATTTTCTTTTATCCACAATAGAAACAACACAACTCCTAACAAAATGTGTGACGATGAAGTAGCTGCATTAGTCGTAGACAACGGTTCCGGTATGTGCAAGGCCGGTTTCGCTGGTGATGACGCACCACGTGCCGTCTTCCCATCCATTGTTGGTCGCCCAAGGCATCAAGGTGTCATGGTCGGTATGGGACAAAAGGACTCCTATGTAGGAGATGAAGCCCAATCCAAGAGAGGTATCTTGACCCTCAAGTACCCAATTGAGCACGGTATCATCACCAACTGGGATGATATGGAAAAGATCTGGCATCACACTTTCTACAATGAATTGCGTGTCGCCCCAGAGGAGCACCCAGTTCTCTTGACTGAAGCCCCATTGAACCCAAAGGCTAACCGTGAGAAGATGACCCAAATTATGTTTGAAACCTTCAATGCCCCAGCCATGTATGTTGCCATCCAAGCTGTTCTCTCCTTGTACGCTTCCGGTCGTACCACCGGTATCGTTTTGGATTCCGGAGATGGTGTTTCCCACACCGTCCCAATCTATGAAGGTTATGCCCTTCCCCATGCCATCCTTCGTTTGGACTTGGCTGGTCGCGATTTGACCGACTACCTCATGAAGATCTTGACTGAACGTGGTTACTCATTCACCACCACCGCTGAGCGTGAAATCGTTCGTGACATCAAGGAAAAATTGTGCTATGTCGCTTTGGACTTTGAACAAGAAATGGCCACCGCTGCCGCTTCCACCTCATTGGAGAAGTCCTATGAACTTCCCGATGGTCAAGTGATCACCATCGGTAACGAACGTTTCCGTTGCCCAGAATCCCTCTTCCAACCCTCATTCTTGGGAATGGAATCATGCGGTATCCACGAAACCGTCTACAACTCCATCATGAAGTGCGATGTTGATATCAGGAAGGACTTGTACGCCAACATTGTCATGTCCGGTGGTACCACTATGTACCCAGGTATTGCTGATCGTATGCAAAAGGAAATCACCGCCTTGGCTCCATCAACCATCAAGATCAAGATCATTGCCCCACCAGAGCGTAAATACTCCGTATGGATCGGTGGTTCCATCTTGGCTTCCCTCTCCACTTTCCAACAGATGTGGATCTCCAAGCAAGAATACGACGAATCCGGCCCAGGCATTGTCCACCGCAAGTGCTTCTAAGCATTCAATTGACTATCATTATTATAATAATATTATATTTTTAATAATTATTATTTTAATTTTTTCTATTAAATAATAATATATAAAAGAAAAAAACAAAAATGTTATATAAATCAACAACAAAGTTATATTTTTTTTTATTATATAATTTTTTAATTTAACAAACAAAACAAAAAAACAAAAACACAAAAGAGAAATGAAACAACATCAAAAACAATATCTTTGAAGAGCTAAAGAGAATAAAAAATCAACACCTTAATTTTAAAAACAAAAAAAAAAGATTTTTTATTTACAATTTACATTTTAGGAAAGAAAGTTACAATTAAAAAAATATTTATCTTAATTCGCAAATTCTTCATTAAAAACAAGAAAACAAAACAAAACTATCAAAACAAATTCGATTATTCTTTTCTATCCTTTCCAACCCATATTTGGCCACAGAGAAACAAATTTCTTTTCTCAAAATTGTGCTTGAATTCCAAAAAATTTACAAAAAGTTACCTAAGTGATTTGCACTCAAGTTTTTTTTCCTGTACTTTCGTAATTTCAGAATTGGTTCAGCATTTTTTTAGAATTTCAAAAATCTTTTTCTGAAAGTCTAAGAAATCATTTGTCTTTTTCAAAAGTTGAATTTAGAAAAAAAAAATTATTTCATGTCCTAAAAAATGGCGCATTTATTAATATTTTTATTTTTTTTTTGTTTTCATAACTGGGCCAAGTTTTATATGTTTTCGAAATATATGATTCCAAAAATGATATTATAATTTCGAAACATTATGGTGGGAGGATTGATTTGAATTTGAACACCACCGTTTGTTTGCTTTCGTTCTATTTTTCAATTACTAAAAATAGTTTTTTTTTTTTTTTTGTTTCTATTTTCTGTTGGAATTCTTATGGAACAATATTGAATTTCAGATTCAGTGATGATGCCACTGCTACAACTGGGTGTATGCTGATGCTTAGTGCTTCGAGGGAGAATTCCAAATTTAGTATTTGTTGTTTTGGTTATTTGTTTTCTTTGTTTGTTTCATTTTCCAAAATTAGATGCTGCTATGGTTTGAACATGGTCCCTTGGAGTGTTCGGTGCGGTGAGGCGCCGAGCCAAGCCGAGCACTTGGTTCTGTATGTTATTTTACTGCCGAAGATTTAGTTGAGAAGAAAATTATTTGCAGAACAACAAATGGACTTGGATAGATTTTAATGGCAGATGCAGACGGTATTTTGAAATAGAGCAATCCTACGGCTTCTGGGAAATAGAATACATTTTTCAATAATATTTTCGACTTCTATTCGTTTGTATACCTGTGTTAAATAGAAGAGCGTTGGTCTGTCCATGCGATAAGTTCGGGGAGGGCAAATAGATTTGTTGTTTAGTGCACTGAAAGATACTAAACAAAAAGATGTTTATTGGACAGTAAGAGTGTTTACAACAACAATTCACTAATGTTTGAAGTGTATGATCCCTTGGAAGGAATAAAATGATTTATTTATCATTATTAAAAGTGTTTAGATATTTTTAAAATCTATGAAATCTTTGAAAAGGTAGGGTTCACTTTTCAAGTTCATTTTTGAATGTTTTAATAATAATATTTGTTTAGTGAAATAAGACCGTATGAATTCAATCAGCAATTAATTTTGTTCGGTGCGAAATCTAGGTCTTATTGATTTTGAAAATGAAATAAATCCGCGATCGAATAATTAAATCAGGTCACGATGATGTCTTGTACTTTGTTCACCTCGGCTCCGCAGGGCTCAACACCAGAGCTGTCGAAGTACTGCTACTGGAAATGCAGTTTTTGTACTGCTTTTTGAATCTCCTTACTTCCGCACTGCTAACTCAGCCAAATTACAGTTTTTTTTTGTATAACTTAAACTTTCCCACTTAAAGTCTTGAAGACATTGTTGTTATTTCTATTCTATTATTGGGTACGTTTTTTTACAAACCCATATAGAGTTGTATGTAAAAAAACGACATCGGGATTTAGGGACATCGTCCAAAAAAAAATGTCAATATGTTAATCTGGTTTTTGTTAATTAAAAACAATTTTTCTAGCCTAAACAATAAACAACAGAACATACATTTTTTGACTGGAAAACAGAAATTTGCTGCCGTACTGCCATGTTCTATTTTTTTTCTTGCCCTGATTACAACTACAATAATTCAATTAATTGACAAAGGGAAAAGATCGTTTGATTGGTTGGCAAAAAATAATTTTTTTTTTGAGAAATGAAATACGGCGGTCGTATTTCATTTTTTCGATTGCGGCCTTATTACATTTTTAAAAATTTTTATTTTATTTTTCGATTTTAATTTTACAGTCGAATTGACCTACCTATAGGATAACTTTATTTATTTTATTTATAGGATTTAGTTTTAGCTAGAAATTTCCATAAATCATCTTTTATATGTGCCAAATTTCTCTCCAACGGAACGCGAGCGAGAAGATCTATCATTTTAATAAATCTTTAAAAAAAAACTAATAAAAGCCATTTTTCGAATGTGTATAGATTGTTTAATAAGGCATCGTATTGGTAATAGTTAATTGTTTTATCTATAAGTACAATATTATTTTTTTGTTATTTTAACTAAGGAAATAAAATTATTAATATTAAATATTACTTTAAAATTTCATAAATGTATGTATAGTATAAAGAAATAAACATAAACACATTATAAAAGTTCACGTAAATATAAAACTTTACAAAAGAGCAATAGAATAAGTGTAGATAAATAATGTTTTCTCTTTACTTTACTACTTAAAGAACACACTTTAAATTTAAATAATTCGTACAAAATGTATGTAAAAATTACTATTTTAAAATGTACGATACAATTGATTTACTTACATTATTATTAGAAAAATGTTGCATTTCAGTTAACATTAACAATATAGGTAATTATTTTTAAAATAGGTATTTATACTATTTTAATGGCACTACCATAAAGACAAGGTAGTTTCTATGTTTTTAATTGTTTTCATTCATTGTAAAAATTCTTTTCAAATGGGTACCAGAAATTATTTTATTTTCTTTTCATAAATATATATTTAATTTGTTTAGTCTTTAAAAAAATTAATTTTAAGGAACGTTTCGAAAAGTTGTTTTATTTTACAAGAAGTTGTAATTTAATTTCACTTTTTCTAAGTCTTTTTTTTGTATGTTTAACATATTTTTGGAATGCCTTTCTAAAATAAAAAACAAAAAAACAGCAATTCCAATAGGAGTCATCGTTATTGTCAATTTAATTTTCATCATTATCATCTAAAGATTTATTGAAAATTAAAATAAAACGCAATCTGAGAATCTATTCTTGATTTAAACTCTAGCAAATTTTGCAGACAATTTGATTTTCTTTGCTCTGAGGACAAATTAGATTTTCTTTACGAAGTAATATTTTTTCTTCCATCAGCACAGCCATGCAATTACAATGATTTCAATTAAAAGTTAAAAATAATTTTATGGAGGGTATCCTGCTTTTAAGTACAGCCAAAACTCTCTAACTATAGCCGTTGGTATATTATGTATTGGGTGCCCGAGACCGTTTGTCCAACAGGAGAATGGAAAGATTCAAGTTGATTTTTAAAGCACAATGGATTCACGACAGTGATCATTTTATGAAGTTATAAGTATCATTTTACACGAAAATAGGCCTTTAAAAGTCTAAAATCTTAATGTTTCTCTTTCTTAGCTCAGAGCATATTACGGAGCTTTCAGACAAAAACATTAGTTTTTTTTATCTCAACATAACTTGTGTTTCTTTTTTATCGAAGCTAACTCCAATCTCAAAACAGAGATTTCACTGTATATACAATTTCGAAATACCCATCCATTTGCTTCTCTCGGTTCGTCTATTCCGTTCGTTTTGTGTGTAGGTATGTTATTTTTGAAATGCAATGCATGCAGATCTCTGTACTTTGGAGAATGTTTGGAGTGTGTTAAGAGTTCAAAAAGCCTAACCCCGACGCGGCGTGTGTTAGAGGTCCAATTCCGTGTTTGAACTTTCTGCGCGCGCAAACTCATCGAATCCCTTCGATAGTTTTGTTTATTTATTTATTTTACTACTAAACAGATTGCAGTTGCACTGGTTGTTCTGCAGTAATTTTGGAATGTATAATGCACATGGTATTGTGATTTATTTTTAACATAATAGAATGAATTGGAGTTTTCGAAATATCAATGAAGAGGAAATTGTGAGATAAATTCTTAAATATTGGGTGTGGTTTTCATTGATAAATCTTTCATGTTCATTGTTCAGTTTCATGAAAAAATTTAATGTTATCAGTCTTTGTTTTTAATCTTGGAATAGTGAAAAAACTTATTATGAATAAAACGACTATTATAGAAATGGTTTTGTTTTATCACAACCATGGTTAATGAGTACCATATTTTGAGATGATAAAGAACATGTAAATACAACTTTTAAACATCAGACTCCACTACAGCTATATAGCACTCGGAATTTTTCCATCTTCAAAAATGGGAACGTGAAATATAGCCGAAGTTTCCAGAAGAGCTAGGCTTTTATTTTAATAGGTCACATTTGAGGATATATTGTTCCCGATAGTCCCAAATAACTTAATTAGTTATCGAAATTAAAAATAGCCCCTTCAATTCCCAATGAGACATGAAATTATTATGAGGGTATGGACGTTTTGCAAAGTTAAATATCGAAAGTTTCGCAATAGGATCGGCTATAAAAAAACATAACTTAACTTGTTTTAAGAACTACCGAACGCATTGGACTTTTTTTGTATTTGGAGAATTATAATGAAGTGCCCGTTAGATTGAAGGACGCAAGTTAATATGTACAAAATCTAGCGGTCAATATAAGTTACGAACCACCGAGATCATTCGATTTAAAAATATCAGACTTCTTTTCACGGGATACTTTTTTTTTTAATCAAAAAGCTCATTTTATTTTGCAATGGCCGTTGCATTCTTCCCTGTTAAGATCTTGTGCCCACGACTGCACACTAGCAGCAAATCAGAAGACAGCAGTATAGGCGTAGATAAATTTGTTTGCGTAGCATATTGTGGAAGACCAAGGTCTGAGTAAATTACAACTCTCAACCATTCCTATGCTTCGGAAGAGGCAGTAGCCTAGTTTGGTCATAACTTTTGATTTTTGGGGTCAATGATGTACCAATTCATACCTGCAACCATTCTAGATCGCTTAAAAAAAATGAACAATTTAATTTTGTAGTAATAACAGCTACCTTTGAACGACACGAAGTTGAACATTTATTAGATTCCCAGTTTGACTTGGATCATTTTCCTAGATAATTAACACAAGAATTTCGTTTTTTCTATTAATAATCATATATCATTATTTCATTATTGTTTTGTTAGCTTTTTATAGATCAATTTTAACAAAACAATTTTAAAGGAGAACAATAAACTTAGTTGCAATAATGTTTTTGTTTGCTTAACACTCCTTACTCAGTATATGAGTAGTGTTATTATTTCTTATTTATTTTCAAGAATAGTCTGCGTACATTTTAAGTTTAAGTAAAAATAGATATTTGATTTTCCATTTATTTTTTTCATATATTAAGGCACTGATTTTCAATATTTTCATTTCTGGTTATTTCATAAATTTACAGTATGTACTTTTTTTCGCTGCAACACATTCGATGTCTTAATTTATGTATTTCAATTTTCAATTTTTAATATTACCTAAGTAAAGATATTACTTTTAATACTAATCAAACTGAAGTTAAAAAAAACTATCAGTTAAAATTTTTTTTTTGTTTATACATGTAAATATTAACAGCCTAAATAAAATAAATATTGTATATTATGTATGTATATATAAGATAAATGGATGTATTTTTGTAGATAAATGTAAATATTTCCCTCTTTTTTTTTAATAATAATTACTAAGTATAGTATATTTATCCGTTAAATATTGCGAATATTTTTGTTATTTTGATTATATCTCATTTTGTGAGTTTAGATAAAAATAATACCTTAAGTAAGTTGCCGAAAATAAATTAACATTTTAAGTCATTATAATTACAATTGTGTTGTAATGACTGATTTCCGTATTATTGTGGGCTCTTTGCTTTTTGGAGCCGAAACTATTTCGGAGGACACTAGCCATGGTGAGACCATTTCATTGGGTGGGTTGATATGGTTAATGGAATTCTGAAAAAAAAAATAAAAATTTAGCAAAAACATTCGATACTAAAAAACAGAACAACAATATATCAATACAATTTTATTTATTTACAATTATTATCTACAGTTGAACATTATAAAAACCAGTTGGATGGAAATAGTAATTGTTTGCAAGCGACCCTATGAAAATTTTTTTATTGGTATGAATTTCTCATCTAAAGCGTGACTTAATAATACTATTCAATATGAATCAAAAGAATGGAGGCGAAGAATAAGCTTCTATACAAGATTTATTTAAATTTCTCATTTCCATCAGGACAAGGATGGCTTGTCGCTTTAATTGCAGGTGAAAGTACTTTGCGGAATAATCTTTGGAGAGCATAGATAAACTCAAATTATAATTCATCAGGATTTCCGTTCTCCTTTAATTTGCCTTTAATTTTAAGGAGCACAGATAGTCGGTATTTCGATCAACCATAAGCCAAGCTAAGTGATCGTATTACAATCCAATCTAAAAACAAAACAATGTTTCCAATAGTTTCTTCAAAATGAGAATGCTTTATAGAGAAAGAACCAGAATAAATACTTTTACATACATACATTCCGATTCGTTTAAAGAATCAATATTATATATTTATATTTCGCTTATACAAATTATTTCATCAATTACTGATTACAAATAATAAATCACTCCAAATCAAATCTACAAATAAAAATTCCAAAAAAGCGTGGCCAAAGGACATTGTACATATTTTTCTTTTACTTACTTTCTTTTCCCGGTAGTTATTTTCATTCAGTTCCTTGTTCTCCTTATTTTCATGATTTCGTTCTGCGTTCGAAATTATATTGGACACATTTGACACCGGCACAGCCGGTGGTGCGACCACTTCCTTGCGCTCGTCGACAACGCTGCTAATATTATTAATGAATATCTCATTTATAAGTGAATCCGTCGTCGAGACAAGGGTCGGCGTTGGCGGTGGACTACTGGGTGTTGTTGTAACAATTGTCGTAAGTGTTGTAGAAGCAAATGCATTTGTGGGACTACTAGGCGGTATCGGTGACGATGTATTTGTTGTGGGCGATGAAGATGGTTTGGGTTCGGTTATGCTTAGTGTGAGCTTGTCACCGCCCTTCGATGCAGCCAAGCAAACAAAAAATATAACAAACAAAAAAGAACACAAAAACAAGAATTGCATGTGGACAAACAAAAAAAAAATTACAATTAAATACAATACAATGTTATGAAAAATAAAAAAATAAACAAAAATAGGTGAGTGTGTGTAGATAGAAAATAATTATTCTAGCATTAAATTGTATTATTACACGCTTGGGTGATAATTGTTTATGTTACGAACATTATTTGAAAAAGAAATGATTTGGCGTTACTTACGACAGATATGTAGGTTGCATTGATAGAATCTGGTCCATCGGAATGATAAAGACTGTTGTTCAAGGACGAGGCTGCAGGAACGAACATCTGATTTGTTAACTTAGCATTATTGGCTGCTCCAAGTTCTTCTTCGACACGAGCTACAGAAAATCAAACATTTACAAATTGATAAGTTAAAATATGTTTGATTAAAAAAAATTTTTTCAGGCTTTTTTAAATAAATTTTAATTAGTATTAAGTTGTGTGCGCTATATCTCACTGATCCCAAAAATTTTGCTCATTTGAAGGATCTAATATTTTAACAGACCCAGTTTAAGTTTTTTTTAACTAATTTTTCTATAAACGTATACGTTCCGACTTCGACATTTACAAGTTGGCGCTCATCTCAATTAATCATTATTTTTCAATAAATCAATTATGTGAAGGGAAGGCTATACCCAGCACAAAAATGAGTCAATATGAATTTCATAAATAAATAAAAAAAAATAAGTTAGTATATAGCAATGTTTTTTTATTTTAAGTCACTCTTTTAATAAATTATTCCTGCCCGGGGGGAGATAGACCCTTTCTAGAACATTAATTTAATAGAAATATCCTTGAATCATTTCCTAAAGCATTGTCTATGAATTAAGAAAACAACCTGTGTTGCCCAAATATGACGATAGTTTCGATAACTTTTGAGCAAGAATCACCTCGAAAACTAACGAAAAATTAATTTATATGCTATTTCTCATCCTTACCAATTGTTCGTACTCTGTAAAACCTCATACTAACTAAGATTAAGGTTGCGATCAAAATTTACATATCACGAAAAAAGATTTACTAAAATCAAAATTATAAATATATAAAATATAAATTAAACCTGACAAAGTATTTCAGTTTTAGAAATATAAATTAAATTTTTTTGCTATAAATATTTGCTGAGATATTGGTGACTGTGTTTTTACATTAAAAAACCAAATTTTTTTAAGAAAAAATTCGTAGGAAAACTAAAACTGTCACATTAAAACTAAATTAACAATTTATCTGACCATATATTTGATTAACTCAAATTAAATTTTTGAAGAAAAAATTCTAAAGCTCTAAAAAAAACTTGAAATAAGAATCTTAAGAATACTTTTTGTTTTATCTCAATTCAAGCAATCCCAAACGACAAAGCCCAACCAAAAAATGTCATAATGACCGTTTTGGCTTGGGTGTAATAACATTTATTAGGCAATTCTGATATAAAAAATATCGCGTTGCTTCATGTCGAAATTAAACAAAAAAAAAATTATTACACCTATAAGCTAACATGATTCTCATTAACTTCACAAAAAGAGTATAACTAAATCAGTGTAATTTGGAAACATTACAAGATAAAAAAAATAACAAAAACTACCAATTCTATTGATAAAAAATCCATATTTCAAACATTTAGCTTCAACAGATATAATGTAATGATGTAATTTTTACCTTTTAGAATGTTGCACTTAATGTGCCCAGGTGGCAACGCCCCAGATCCAACATTTGCCATTTTCACTTGGTTGTTTGGTTTTTCGTTGTTATTTGATAATCGCTTCAAAGTTTCCGTATTGTGTTCCATATCCGATGTTTTATTAATTGTTACTCTGTTTTTTGGTTTTATTAAAAATTAGAATTAGATTATAATAATTACATTTAAAAAATAAACATCTATACAAAATAATGAAAAAGCGTTTTAAAAACAAACAAATATTATGTAAACAAAAATTATTATTTTTGTGTATCTACCTGATACTGTTAGCATCATTAATTGCTTCGGTTGCTAGGATTGATGGGGATGGATCTTTAACAATAGACTTAAGCAATGAATCTAGCTCTTTATCTTTATCCGATAAGCCACTTTTTATGCTGTAAAAGACAGATTTATTTACGAGAAACATAATTAAAAGAAAAAAAGAAACAAACGCATACATAGTTACATATAAAGCTAAGCAAAATAATAAATTTAACCCGACATAACAATAATATTTTATATTCATTTCTTACTCTTCACAGAAAGAAAAACAACAGTTGTCATTTTGTAAAACAACACTAGAAAATAATTAGATGTGAAGAACAGCAAAGACAACTTGAACAATTGCCAGATATTTACCCAGCAAGACGGCCAGACGCTAGGGTGTTTAACGCAACGCTATCATCGGGTCGATTTGTCATGTTATTTGAAATTTTGTTTTATACTAATTGCTTCGAGACAGCGAACAGAAATATTGTTTAAACAAATTAGTCCCTTATAGACAAGAAAGCATGTATTGTTTTTTATGTTGCAATAGACTTTTTCTGTGCTTGATTTCCGAAACGAATAAATAACTTTTTTTCTTTAAGAATTGGTCTTTTAGCAAACCACCTTGCTTTTGATTTAAATAATATATGAAATAATATGATGAAATGGTTCACACTCGAATAAGTTAAGGCAACGCGTTCGGTTCTTTAAATATGTAACTTGATTTTTCTCAAAACAATTATACTTTCAAGAAATAGAAACATCCCTAATTTCTTTTTCTATTTTGTGTTGTAGTCTCCATGTTGTGTAGTTAAAATGTAATAGATTTGTATGAAGAAAAATAAAAATTTAAATTAATTTATTTTTATTTAATAATTAAATATCACATCATAAAATGAAGTAATTGAGTTAAGCCCGAAGAGGTATGCATGAAACGCATCGCTTCGAAATAAAAATTAAATGTTGTGATGTTAATATATTGAATAAAACTAAATAATTGAAAAATTAACAATTTTTTTTATTTTTCTCTACATATGTTACATAGAGTTATTAATAAAAAATAAAATGAATTAAAAACTCTGAATAAATTCTTGTGTTTTTAAAAACTCTAACATTCCTGGGCCTTAATTTTGGTTCTTTTAAATAATGAAATGATACTAGAAAGACAAACTAATATTCCTGTATAATGAAAGAACTTTTTTGTTTCCATTCAAGCTTAACACAATACAGGAAGTCCAACAATTACCGGCACACAAGAAAACCACAAGTTCCTAGTGAGGTAATTTTAAAACTGGGAAGGTAATTTTCTTCTTTTCGTTTCCTTTTAAACTAATAACGGTTTATTTTACCAAACTTCAGAGGATTGTTGAAATGTTTGTGTTTTCATAAGAACAGTTTGCAGGCGTTGATTTTTGGACACTCTCATTTAAACCACTTTAATTCGAGAGACAATGTCTTGACTTTCATTTTATACCATCGAACTTTTTCGAGAAGCTGCTTTTAACAATAATAAATTTTAATGATCTTACATTTTATAACAGAATAATATTGATCTAATGGTGCAACTGCATGATAGGTTTTTAATTTACATTTGAAATTAATATGCTTTGGCCAAGCGATGTCAATACTATATATCGCAACAAATTTTTGTCTACCTACTTAGTTTTCTTAAAGAGTGGGATGGAGTAGTAATTATTTCAATACACCATTCGAAATCTGATTTACACAAATATTTATGTATATATCTCATTTGGCTTCAAAGTGCTTTCTATTTGGCCCACAAAACCTACAACTTTTCTTTTCTATATGTTTTTTTTAAACTCTAAAACTTGTTCTGCAACAAAACCTAGTCACTCCGTCAACAGATGATTAATTTGTATTGTCTATTCAAGTTATGATAGTAATTTATCTTCTTTTTGATTAAGATCTCATTAGTTAAAAAAAAATACAAGCCAAAATAACAGTCTTATTCACACATTAGCCATGAGTTCTGAATGAACGAACAACACTACAAAGCAAAATTATGAAGGAAAAAAAATAACAAAAACAAAATACAAACAAAATGATAGACTAAACTCTGCAAATATGTATGTACGAGTAGCTAGCAACGAAACATACCTAAATGATGAACTTATGGAAGCCTTTCCAAACGAACCGTGATGAGATTGTGTCCTAAATGGATTAGTGTCTTCAAAGTTCTTCGTGGTTGGCGATGGGTATGCTGGTGTCTCAGGTTCCATTCTGAACCAGAAGAAGCACAAACAATGAAAAACACAAAAAAGCAACAAAATGTTTAAATCTTTTTCTTGTATGTGTGTATGTGTCTACATTATCTCTACTTACTTTACAGTAAGTCCAGCTTTACCAAATGAACCAATTTTACTGTAGCCAGGTTCTTCGGTGCTTGATGTTGACTTCATGGAGACGTGACCCAGCGACGCGCACGTGTTCATATGGCCGGAGTTAATTGATGCCGCACAAGATGTGTCCGGTAGCTCACAGATTGAATTGTGAATAACAGTTTGCACAGATGGTGATGGGGTGATGGTAGACATGGATGGAGAATCAATTTGAACAAGGCTATTGTCTGTCATCGGTGGTAATGGTAGAAGGCTTTCGTTGGCTTGATCGATTGAATTTCTTGCTGCAATGGCTGCTACTGCCGCCGCAGCTGATGCCTTTTGTCGTTCGCGTAACAGATGCGATTGCCGGCTGGCGAATCTCTGCGATGGACGTCGTTCGAATTGCACAGTCCGGCGGGCTCGACTCTGGGCTGTAGTTTGAAATTCTGTTCGTCCTGAGTACCGAAAACGTGAACCCATTCGGAAAAAATTCTGCCGGGCAGATGGACCCTTAACGGGGGCGCGTAAACGGAAAAACGTATGATGTTCTACTGCGCATTTCCAGAGATGTTTACAAGCTTTTTCGTTGTATAATCGAAAAACAAATGTGTGCTCTTGCTCTCGTCCCTCATCATCATCTTCAATAACTACTAGAGTAAGTTTTTTCTTCTTGAAATCTAGCTTACTGATTTTTGGCCAGAAGAAGAGGCCGATTTTCTGATCACGCTCAAAAACCAGTATACCAGTAGGTGTCAATCCTAAATGGTATTCACAGCCGTCTTTCCCCTGAAAAGTACAAATAATACTTCAATTTGATTTGAGGCGAAGAAAAAAAAACAACTTACCAGAACTGTATGCATATCAACTCCATACATATCAAGCCATTTGGCCTTGTTTAAGTACGCTGTCTCGGCTTGGGCAGGTGTCAAGCTGCGACAGCTTTTATATTCTTCCAGAATCGCAATTTCTAATTCTTCCGTTTGTTCAGGAACGAAACGAAATTCCGATACCGTTGCTGCTGTATGCACTTGTTCATCATAGTCACCCAATTCAGCTATGATAATGAAAATAAAATTTCAACAAACTTTTTCAACTACAACCAAAACTCACATTGTAAAGCCAATGCACACAATTCTGTAGCTTTATCATCGGGACAATCTAAACGACCTTCTAAAAGATCTTGTTTAAGTTGAAGGAAAAACAAATAACGTGTAAGCTCTTCTCGGAGGGTATTTGGCTCTGATGAATAGAACTTAACCTTTAAACGGAATGTGTAAGGTGGGCCAACTATATGACAAAAAAAAAACAAAGAAAGACACAATCAGCTTTACGACCTTTTAATGATGAGTTAAACTTTAAGAAGTTACTTTTGACTTGTTTTTTAATGGCTTTTGTTGGATCCAACCAATGTTTTACGTGATTAGCATCGGTAAATTGTAGACCAAAGTAGTCCTTTTCTGTGAGATCAAGAGCATAGAAAACTTGTTCGTATAGATAGCTGCCCATTGCTTTTTTCTAGAAATATAAAAAAAAAAATATTATGTGTTATTTATGGTTGTTCTTGTGATACGGTTATATTGAATGCTGATGGAACTCAGATTTAAAGTAAAGATAAGTTTATTAGATAACGGAAATAAGTAAAGACAAAAGATACGGCGCAGCTTTGCGTGGGCAGATCGGTATGGACTGAGGATGAATTTAAACGTACATGTCCTTATATCCATTGTAGCGTTTTCTAGACATCCTCGGCGCTATTGAATCTCGTAATGAAACAGTTCAACATAATATGTCTTTGTCGATTGTCGGATCATATTGACTTTCTAGTTAGCTATAAGATGCTTTTTTGAAAGAACAACAACAATACAATAAATAATGCCAACATTGGATCGAAAGTACTTTAATTGCTTGATTTATTTAAATAGCGCATTAATAGAAGAATCAGGTAATTTAATGTAAACTTTGTTCGGCTTCAGATTAGTGCACTAGATTACTTAATAGGAATGTGTTTAAATACAGATTAGGGTGGTCATTATTTTGAAAAAAAAGATGAATTTAAATTTTATAGAATTTGATAGGGTTTTCGGCATTTTCATGTTCAAAATGTCTAAAAAATCAGGCAAATAGATACTAGATTATAAGGTTGCAGTCTTACAAGTGACTAGAGATGTAGACAAGAAAAAAACCGCATAGGTCAATTTCCCGCCCCCGTACTGGAAGGGAAAATTTTCAGATTTTTTGTTTGCTTTAACTTTTTTTTTAAAGCAAACTTCCCTCCTTCAATTTACTTACATAGATTTTGAAAAACTGAATTTGAAACTAAAAAATTCGAAAAAAAAAAACAATAATTTTTTAAACTAATTTTTATTAAATTTTATTGAGATCAATTTTTTTGAACATTTAATGTTCTTAACAAATTTTAATTCAAATACTGAAAACGCTCTTAGGACGTATACGTTTCAATAAAAAAGAAGAAAAATCTAATTGTTGTGATTTCACATTCCCAGTAGGGTTATTTAAGTTCAGCTTTTTCTTCTTTTTATAACTTTGTAAGCATAACCCCTGGAACCAACCGATTTTCAGAGGTTGGTGAAACCATTAAATTAAAATTTCTAAAAATCTGAAAAAATAAATTCATTTTTTAGATTTTCAGGAACTGCTAACATGGTAATTAAAAACTTCACCAGAAAACACTGTGCAATACTGGATTGCTATTAAGATTATGTTCTTAAAAGTCGGAGAAATATTTTTTAAATTTATTTTTAAATGAGACCCTAGAAGCATCAAAACTCAACATTTTATAAAAAAAAAGGATCACCCTAACGTACAAATGTACATATAAAAATATTGTAAAGTAAGTAAGTAAAGCAAGTTAATAAATAAATATTCCAAATATTTTGTCTGGACTTAAACTGTATCAACTATTTATTTATTCAAAGCAAAACACGGTTTAAACATTAACATACTTCTATTAAAAGGTGTTGACACAGTTGTTAAAAATAGAATCCTAGGTATATCTAACGATTATACATATGTACTTAAATTTGTGTGTAGCCTTCTGCTTCCTATTTTAAATTCAAACGCAGTAAATATTAGCAGCAGCTGAACAAAACAAAGAACCTCTAATTAACTGCAAGTTACTCAATGTTAATTATCACAAACCGTCAGATGAAGATGTTCAAATCATCAATTAACATCGACTATCTACTAATTTAGCATTCGCAAATGTTTATGAGACAAATAGACACAGTTTTAAAATATATTTCTTCAAACAAACAAAAAAAAACTAAAGAATTTTTTTGTAGTGTTATTTATTGTTTTCACATAAAATTCAAGGACATATTATTCTGTCGCTTTTCAATATCAACTTTCATATCAAAAAGACCATGGAAAATAAACGTCAGCGAAATTAAATATAAAAAAAAATAGTAGCACACCTTTAAACGATATTGTAATCATTTGGCAACACAACTGCACAATAATTCAGTATTGGAATATATAGAAGTTTGTTAAAGACACAAATGCACAGGGTAGTACAGTAATGTTGAAAAAAAATTATCTTATTATTTTTTTTTCGTTGTTTTTTACGGTTTTTCGAAAATCGTTCTGCTAACTTCATTAACAATTAAATAGTTCTGCTGACCTTAGTCTGTTAACTTGAGGGACATCAAGTTTTCAAATATGTTACAGGGAAATCAAATAAATGGCAACACAACACTAAACAAACGAAATTTTCGAAAATGAAAATTTTTAAATGCTGGGTACATTAGCTAAATAATAATACGCAAGAATATAGAAAAAAGCGATGCCCAATAAAAATCATGAAACATCATTCTGCGTATAGTTGATTTTAATTCTAAAATTATTTGGCAATCAACGTCCGCAATGCGCACAGTACTGTATGTTTGCATTTACCTAATGAAAAAAAATCCCACTTTTAAGTGAAGACAGATAAAATTATTATTGTTATCAAAACATTACGACTGGATGACAAATTAAGCAAATAGCTCACAATTACTGCCAGCGCAGCACGTTTCATTGTGGATATTTCTAATCTTCAAACAAAAATCAACTGTCTCAAGAAATTCAATTAAATAATGAACAACCATTCTGATGTGTGTTTCAAATCGCAACATGCTAGATCGGCCCTTTTTTCCTGCATGTACAATGTACATACCTACAACACAATTTGTAATTTTACAATGTTTGCTAGTAAAACTACTTACCTATCTACAAAAAAAAAAAACAAAAAAACAAATAATCTGACATTGAAATGTACTGACACTTAAGTTGTAGATCGTAAAAAGTCTTTTGGTTTCGGTAATATTCACCGACGACGACGAAGCCAACAGCAATAACAACGGTAAATTATTTGTATTTTACAAAAGGGTCAGTTCCAGTTTGCCACACGTGAATTGTGTAACAAACAACACAATTACAATTCACTGCTAACAGAAGCGCCTCACATTTCAACGGCATTGCTCCACACAGCTTGTAATTTGTAATTATAAATCGTAAAACGACTGTTATAGCCACGAAGAATGAAGGAATGGGTGCATTATAGACAATGCGGTACATTGGGTTAGGCGCACTCGGCAGAAAAAAAAAAACAAATATGGGTGTGCACAACAAGCAAACACAATCAGGTCGCTAAGGAGACGTATTGACTTAATATCGCTCCCTGAATACAATTACTAGGTAAATGACTTTTTTTTAATTTTGGAGATAACAATATGAGGGCTATGCAAAGAAGATGCCAGTTCTAAAGGCACACGATGTACCAACGTTTTCGTGGTGGAAAGGCAAGAATGGATGAAACAAATGTGACGACAACTGTATTTACCTGTCTCAGAAATGGAACAATCCGAATCATTTTTCTGTTAAGGCGATTCTTGAAATTGAACCTCGAGTAAACTTGTTATTTTATTTAAATACCGTTTGTTATCTTTATCACTGATTGCGATTATCAGAATCCCTAAATACGAACTCGCCAAATCCTACTTTTAGACCAAAGAAATCCTTTTTACAGACAGGAATGGAGTCGCTGGTGCTATTGGTTAACACACAACTAACATTCCACTTGAAGAATAATAAATTTAAAATGTTCCTATCTAAATTCACCGCACTGTATGAAAATAACCCAAGTTAACAAAAGTCGTCTAACAATTTGCATTTTGCGCACAATTTTTTTTTTTCATAATTTTTCTTTTCCTTTTTTTATTATTTATTTGAAGTTATATTTAAGCAGATTTTAATTATACACTTAGTTGTGAACAAAGCAATTAAGAGGTGGTGGGGAAGAATGTTTGTTGTAGGATTGAACTAGTTGCTGTTGGTCAGTCAAGTGACCGTGAATTTGATTAAAAATGTGGAACCTTTTTTTTTAATATTTTTTATTGTTACTTTTGTTGTATTCTTTGCAGTGAATATGAAAACATAAAAAAGTATGATGAATGAAAATGTTTTTTTTTTTCTTATTTGAACAAAAAAAAAAATTGAGTTCAATGTTCTGGTTGAGTTGTTTGGGGTGATATTGGGTTGGTAATTTGAGTGCAATACTTTTAATTTATACTTGCAATTAATATTACCAATATCAATGATTAACATGTTTTTCCATAACTGACTAGACACCGTGAACAAGCCCATAAGTCTATAAATTCCAACCAGTTTGTTATGAGGCAACATTTTTGCCAATTGACGCATATCTACATAAATCGCATGTACCAACAATTTAAACAAGTTTTTCTTTTTTTAATAGGAAACATGTAAACATTGATAAACGAACCTTAATTCAATTAGGTAAGTATTTTTTTTTCTCATATTATGTAAACGTTATTGTTTTAGGAGTATTTATCATAGATGACCAGGCAGTATCAGCTTATCTTATTTTTATTTTCTCATTTATCTTGGATTTTCATTGCATGATGCGTTTAGTTTCGACATATAACATGTAAAATAATTAATAGCAGTGCCAATCGAAACGTCTGAAACACTCTGAAAGTCTTTGGTTCATTACTCTGGCGACACCACCTCGATTTTATTGCTTATGAATACAGACAGATGAAGAAATTCTTTTATTACTTTTGGAAATACAATTTACGGAGTTGATGGTACCCAAAATTCGTTAAATCTCCAAAATAAGCTTTATCGTACAAACACAATTGTTTTGCTACGGTTCGCTTCACACGACTTATAGAAATGAAAATATGACTGTGACATGAGAGCTTCCGACGCTATAACATATACATATTATATACATCTAATTTGTTATGTTACCTGAATTAGAATACAGGTATATATTTTTTTTTATTTTTAAGTATAGGCATATGCATGTCCGTCAAGTTAGCACTATATCACTCTACATGAATGTAAGTACATTTGTAAAAAAAAGTTGGCATTACCTTTTTCACGTTAGGGATTTGACCTAAGACAATTTCAACCTAATCGTTATTTATGATTTTTGTTCAGTCCAGTACAATTAGAATTGAATTAATATTTTATAAAAAGGCAAAATAGAGAAAGGAATAAGTTTGTTTCTTGGGATACAATCGACTAAGGTGATTTGTATAAAACGACGATCCACTCATTATCAACTTAAAACCCTTATGATGATTGAATGCTTCCATCTTAAGAAAATAACAAATTCTGGAATTTTTTATAGAACCATAAACAAACCATACATAACTTGTTCACTATCCACAAATTGCGCAATTTCGACCAGGGGGGCATAGTATATGACAGCAAATGTTGAAAAATGGGAGCCGAAAACTGCATACCCAACCACTTTTCCTTTCTGATATTGAAGAAACGCTGGGCCAAATATACCAATAAAATGTGTTAGCTTTATAATTTGTTTCTAGCAATTATAATTTTTTCTAGCTTCGTAAGAATCATATTAAGGGTCTCAAAGAATTAAATCCAGAAGGATAAAATTTGCTGTTGCGCCATTCTTCCCTTACCACACTGACAAATCTTCATTTGAATGTTTTTATTTGTTTTTAAAAATGTTACTACTGGAGATATACATATATAAACATCTTAACTGTCCTTTAAAAGATATTTTCTTCAAAAAATATTTAAATTTCCGGCAAGCAGTACCAAATACGTTTGTTACCATTTTTTGTGATTTTCGACTGGCTTCCGTTTGTTAAATATAGAAAGCAAAAATAGTACTTTCCGAAGTTAATCTTAAAAAAATTATCAGTTAAAAAAAGAAAACATATTTTTTTTGTTAATTTTAAGCTAGAAAAATAACAGTACCTGCCATATAATCTTTAAGGTAAAATATATTTATTGCGAAAACGGTTCTTAAGGATTTTAGTGAATTTTTTTTCAGTCAGTTTTTGTTAATAATTAAAATTATTTGGTCAAAAATTATTTTTTTATGAACCGTTCTTAACAGTATCTGCCAGAGAACCGGATTTTTGGTTTTAGATTTTTTCAAAAAAGTTTGACGAGTTCAAATTATTAAAAGAAGTGATTTTTTTAAAATTATTGTTTTTAATACTAGAATACTAGAAAATTTTTAAAAATACCTAAAAAAAAAAACTTAATTTATAAAATTTTTTCTTTTTCAGGTTTAATTGAGCAATGTTAATAATGAATTTTATACTTTTTCATATTTTAATTTTATAAATAGGTATTGTTGTAGTGGTCTTGTATTTTTTGACTAAATTTAATTTTTTTGAAAGTTTTTCTTTGACAAATTTTTATTCTCGCGGCTCATATTCTCAATGCAAAATTAGAATATGTGATCCCTATAGAAAGCTATTTTACAACGTATAGATAAAAATTGTATTGCCTTTGTCGAAAACAATCGAAAATGCAGTTATTATGTTTATACCAAACAGAACAGAGTTGCTTAGAAGAGAACCCCCAAAAATAAAACCAGTGCGGATTAAAGCAAACATAAATGTATAATTAGTTCGCTCAGATGCTTTCTAATCAAAACATTGTACCTAGTACAAGATGAGCAGAGGTGTAAATTTAAATCCAGCTGATTTCAAAAAATATTAGGTTTTAGAAGTTATTATTCAACTATTAATTATTTCATAGCAAAAAATACAACAGCCAGTCAGTCTGATCATTTGTAATTACAAATTTGAAAAAGTTGGATTTACTTTAAAAGAAAAAAAAAACACAATAACAAAAACAATCGAGAAAGTAGTTACAAATTTCACTTCCCAAATTACTTCTATAGGTAGAGGAATAGCACACTGACACTTCATTAATTAAATAAATTTAAATTCGAGCAGCAAACCAAGAAACCCATTTATCTATTGAACCAACGTTTGAGCTTATTCTATTCAACAGACAGACAGACACAAACACTCACATGTAAAACGTATGTACCTACATAAAAATGGTCTTGGTTAAAGCAGTTAAGATATCCATTAAGATTAGTTCCTAGGTCAGAATGAAATCCAAGTAAGCAGTAACGTTGCCGTTGCCGTTGCAGTCATTTAATTTGTTCTCCATTTAAATTACATTTTGATTTATTTATATAAACAACAACAAAATTCTGCTCATTCAATAAACACAAATGGGGAACCAACAAATCCAGTAGGTAAGAATAATTATTGTTAAATGCAAATACGAGGTAGCTATACCTTAAGCTGATTTCCTTCGTCGCCAAATAAGAATGACAAAAAAAAAACCAGAACCCAAACAAAATTGTAGAATCATTGCATTGTCAACCAACAGCAAAATAAAAAAAAAACCAACCCCGACGTGTGTGTCGTTCCGAAACCAAATGCAATTCATAAATAAACAATTTAGACATCAACTCGCGCAATATTGCGGTTGCATTCTTCCTCTGGCAGTCAGTGTAGGGAAGGGAATCCATAAGTTTAGCATAATTTGCTTTGCCATGGAAGGTAAGGCATGTCGTGTTGTTTATGCATTTTTCTTGTGTTTTCATTGACTCGACAACGAAGACGATAGACGACGTTGTCGTCGCTATCGTGTTGATTAAAATGAATGAGAATACAAATTAGATTGCTAAGCTCTTTGGAGCATTTGAATCAAATTAGGAAATAGGAGGAAGACAATCGCAGCGATGAAAGTGAGATGGTGGTTTCTGGTTGAAGGTTGTGAGGGAGCTTTGTGACACCATAGCCATTTGCTGACTTCAGATTAGAAACCCACTTAACAAACCTGAAAGAAACCACTCGTTGGCCTCGCACTAAATTCACAGAAGGGAAAATTGATCACCAATCTGACCCCCAAGAAACACACAATTTTATTAGAACTTCCATTACCCTTGTACTTAATTCTTTTGGGAGAAGAAAATTCTCATCCTAACTTACCGATAACTCGATGGAGAGATCTGTGTTGTCCAGCAGAATAACACGGCAATCGATTTTATTTTTATTTGCTGCGATTCTCTGAGACTTGATTTGGGAGCTGCTAGTGGCACTCCCACCTCCGCCGTCTGGGGCGGTGTTCCGGACTTTCCGTCTGCTTAGAAACCGCAACATTATTCCTTACGATCGATCCACGACAACGACAAAACCGCTTTACGGACAAATCAACGACGACCACGACTTTCCTTGGTGTGTGATAGATGCAGATGCACTTGAAATTCTCGCTTTGAGATATCACTTCACTTTATTTACTTGACTCTCGAATATCGAATACTAGATAAATTCTATGTGCCTTTCTTTTACTTCTGGTTATTTATTTTTTTCAGCTTTTTTTTTCTTGTTGTTTGAATACGGGAGCTCTATTTGTCGTTTGATATCGAACTCCCGAGGCAAGGCACGAAACAACTTTCTTTTCTTAATAACCAGACGGGAACTACTTTGGAAAAACTTTATTCTATCACATTAGATGATGGATTTTTTATTGAACTTAATATTTATTTTAGTGGGTTATACTTTATTCATTGATTTTGATTAGTTTTATTAATTATTTTATTGGATTTTTGTATGAAAAATTAAAAAATATACGGAATGTATTTTGACACAAACTCATCACGAAAAGTCACAGCGAAAACGTAATGGCGACAACGACAACGACAAGACACAAGAGAGCTGAACGACAGCACCGAAAAGTGGTTTCGCTGAGTTTAAGAACGTACATATGTAGTGATGCCAAGTTTATCAGAACTATTTGCTTTGAATAAAATAAAAATGACGAATACAGATTTTTACGATATTTTGATTGAATGTGTGTTTCTTAAAGCCTAATTGATATTTAAAAAATCTACCTCTGGGCTAAACAGTATAGTGTTAAATCTATACGCAACTAAGTTTATTCGGATATCTCATACCCGGGTATCACACGAGCTAGTACTAGCTAACTAGTAGTTGGATACATATACAGCTTGTTAAATTATTAAGTCTGCTATTCACCGAGCACTCAAAACCAAAAATAGGCGAGTTTTAAATCAATCTAACATGCTCATTTTAACAGACTTCCCCAATTATATACTTATTTTACACATTTAATTTTTCACTTTTGCATTTTTTGCCACTTTTGGCAAAAAGTAAGTGAATGTGAATGAGGTAATTACATTTGAAAGCTCGTTGTTGTTTTCTCTTTTTCTCTCATCATTTGAAAATTTGAATTTGTATAGGAAATGAGATGATTTCTCATATAATTTGGAAACTATGAAATGTTATATCATTTAATATTGGATATTGGACATAATTTTGGAGCTAATTTGAAAATTGTCAATGAAATTGTCCCATTTAAAGGCCAACTCAAACCGATGCTAAATTGTCGTGAAGACAAAAATGTAATAACAACAACGTTAGTTACCAATCATAGCAATCTGTTGTTATTGTTGTTTTATCGTCGTATATCCAAATGTTTCGCATTGGTCTGGGCAAGCCTTAAAGCTGAACTACATTCACTAACTTTTCGCCAAAAGTGCAAAACATTGGAAAATTGAACAAAAAAAGCATGAGCTAATGAGATCTCTGGTCGCTAAAAATCTGTTTGATCTATTAAACCTATCTGAAGTGATAAATACACACAATTTTCCAAACATTTTTCATACACAGAAATATCTATCGCATATTTACTTTTTCACTTTTTGACATTTTCGTTGAAAAGTAGGTGAATGTAGTTAAGCCTTTAGCCTACTTAAAAACGGCATTAAAAATTAATTTAAAAAAAATAGTCACCCTGTTATCATTAGAGCTGTCATCAGTCCCAGTTCCCATTTCGTTTCAGCACTACTTCTACTTGTCAACTTCAACGACTGCAGCGAAAATCGCATTTTATTTTATTCGCTTTGTAATCGAAGAGGAAAGAAACATTTTTATTTGTTATCATTTATTTTGTTTGTAAAAGAAAAATCACGAAGTCCCCGAACAAATCACAAAAAAAAGGGCAAAAAAAAAATTTGATCATTGAGTGCAATTCGTTTGCAAAATTTAATCTCCATCAAACCCCTTCTCACGTCACAAAAGCCGGAGCTACAATTTTCAATTAGTTTAATGAAATAAATCAGAGGTAAAAGGAGCACACAAACCAAGCCCAACAAAAATGAATTTAATCGACACAAACCCTTACGGCAATGGCCTCCTCTATGCCGGATTTAATCAAGATCAAGGTAGGTTAGCATCTGCGTTTTAATATTCTACCTTATCTCCCCAAATGAAAGTCTATTCTGTATTTATTTACTTACCTAAAATGTAATATTATCATTTTGCTTTGTGCTGCACACAGGGTGCTTTGCCTGTGCCACGGATACAGGTTTTCGCGTCTATAACTGTGACCCGCTAAAAGAAAAGGAACGCCAGTACTTCTCCGAGGGTGGACTCAGTCATGTGGAGATGCTTTTTCGATGTAACTATCTTGCCCTTGTTGGTGGAGGCATCCGTCCATTGTATCCCCCGAACAAAGTTATCGTGTGGGATGACTTGAAGAAAGCACCAGCCATTTCATTGGACTTCAATCAGCCCGTGAAGGCAGTTCGCTTGCGTCGTGATAGAATTGTTGTGGTGCTCGAGGGTGTCATAAAAGTGTACACATTCACACAGCAACCACAGCAGTTGCATGTTTTTGAAACAAGCACAAATCCGCTTGGATTGTGCGTCCTCTGTCCACATAGTAACAAAAGTTTACTGGCTTTTCCTGGAAGAAGAACTGGCCATGTTCAGGTAGAATGTATTTATCTTTAAACTGTGAATTTGTCTTTTAACTCTGTTTTGTTTTTTAGATTGTTGACTTAGCCAACACAGAACGAGCTCCACTGGAAGTTGTAGCTCACGAGGCATCAATCAGTTGCATTGCATTGAATCTTCAAGGCACCCGTCTGGCTACGGCCAGCGAAAAGGGAACTCTCATTCGCATTTTCGACACTGACAACGGCAAGAAAGTTGCCGAATTACGAAGAGGAAGTAATCAAGTAAGAGTTCTTTATTTTATATTGCTTCCGAAATTCGCACTCAAATTCTCGTTTTGCTTTTGTGAGTCATTTTATAACAATTATTGTGAGTCAACCTTTGTTAGCCTGTCTTCTAACTTCATGTGACTAAGGATTTTTTTGAGCTAAGAAGTTGGATTAAATAAGTATAACACTTTACACAAATCAAAGGAATTTTTAATATTTATGGAGGGTTAATATTTGAGTTGCAGGAATCTCCGCAAAATAATTAACTAATTATGAAAATAAGTTGCCATTAAGCCGGTTAGTTATAAAGGGAGGTACAGAAAAGTGTGTTCTTATAGATAAAATAATTTGGTTAGAAATCCCTATAAAATATTTTGGCGTTTATTCTGTTGTGACTTGATCATAAAATATTCTTTGGAGTAATTTAAAAGAAGGGTCCACGCAAATGTTATTCAAATTCGGAAAATTTTCATCAATTTTTGTGTACATCGATCATGATTTCAATAATAGGTAACTACTAAGGTCTAATTCTTAGTATTTTCATGTTCTTTATCATTGTTCTCTAGGTTTGGTTAATATCTCGAGTTCTATTTTTTGAACGAATGTAAAACTTTTCTAATAGAGTCAGAATGTTGGTGGACTTATAAAGACTTTTTTAGTTGCTATTATATTTATCTCGCAAACGGTTTGATTGAAAATTTATTTGGTAAGATTTTTTAAAGTTTGGATTGTATTTACAGTTACAAAATATTTCTGTTTCCTAAAAAGAAAAACATCGAATAGATTATACCCTACATAAACAGAAACAATTACATAATGTGAAGTATTGCATGTTTCATTTGATAGAGTTAAAATATTTAACTGGTTTTGAAAATAAACAAATATTTTTGATAGATGCAGAAAGATATGTTTTTCAAATTTATTGTAAAGACTCAATTATTTTAATGAACTAATCTTTTTTTTTCTATTCTCAGGCAACAATCTATTGCATAAACTTTAATCACCAGTCTACAATGCTTGTAGTATCTTCGGATCATGGAACTATTCATGTCTTTAATTTGGATGATCCAAAACCAAAAGAATCCTCAATTCCTATCATACCAAAATATTTCTCTAGCCAGTGGAGCTTCGTCAAATTCTCCATTCCCCAAGGACCGCCGTGTGTCTGTGCATTTGGATCTGACCCAAACTCTGTCATTGGTAAGTTATTTCCTCAACTGTATATGATTAAGACTTAAAATTTTATATAAATAAATATTTTTCTTAAAGCGATATGTGCTGATGGGCATTATTATAAGTTTGTTTTCAATAACAAAGGTGATTGCAGTCGTGATGTTTGTACCCAATTTTTGGAACTTACCGATGAGCATTCTTAATTTGGAGATGGCAAAAATTAAGAAACAAAAATCTAAAACGTGATTTTTTTTCAAAATATAATATTTAATTATATTATTTACTTCATAACAAATATTGATCTTAATCATATATGTATTATGTATAATATTATTTCCGTGGTACTAAGTCAAAACCCGATATGTCAAAAAATAAACGACTTTTCTCTTCTGTTCCAGATTGAATAGAATTTAGAATTTGGAAAAAATTGTCGATTTATTCCGAATATTCTTTCCTCTGTAATTGAAATCTTGCCGATGACGATAACATTCATTTTACAGTAAATCATTAAACATTTAAAACCGTTTCCTAAAAACTGGCATATAGTGTTTTGCGTTTTAACCACAGATTAAAGAAACTATAATCATAAACAAATAAACAAACATCCATGCTTTAGGTTTAAAATAACTATACACCTGGTATGGATTATCGAAATTCACGAGAAAACATTTTTTGTGTTACTTTTTCACATTTAAAATAGAATTTTGGTCTTTTCGTAAATGTTGGCTTAGATACCCAAAATAGAAATAGCTGTAGACTGCTAATATATTGGTTATACTCGCCTGATAATAACTTATCAGCATATAAAATTATATTTTATTTTAATTAAAATTTTTCACATTTAAATTTATATTTATATACACAAAGAAATATATTTAATTATAAAAAAAATATTGAAAATAATATTAAGCTTAAGGAAGATGTCATTAATGTAAAATTACTGAAAAAAAATGAAGAAAGAAATTATTATACAAGCGGTTATGAAGCAATAAAGAGTTATTACGAATTATACCAAAACAATTTTGGTTCTTCGAAAATGAGATTGTGTTTTTACTTTCTTCTTTTACAGAAAAAAGATTATTGAGTTGATGAACATAGCATATAATAAATTTAAAATTTGTTATCAATAAAATCTTTTAAATATATTTATTATTATTTTTAGAATTTTTGTGAACAACAACTTAAAGGTTTGACAGGCAATCATCAGACTCCTAGTGGTGCTGAGCCTTAATCCAATTTAGTCGAAGACTAAAAAATACGACGATTATTGAGATGATATTTAGAACCACAACATCGGGTTAAAAGTGTGTATTTCTGTTATCGTGAGCGTCACCTTGCAAGTTTGCTCTAGACTTTAAGGCTTTGCCAAACCATATCATCGTGTTGTGTTGTTGTTTTGTCATTGAATCTTCGCCCAGAGATTTATAGGGGCTTTAATTTAGAGACGGCCATATTTTTATATATTTTTATACTTCTTATCGATATTTTGTATGGAAACTAAATTCTTCTATTTTAAATTAAAACAACTTTCCTTTAATTACTTTATTTTCAAAATTCGTTCCATTTTGATAGCCGAACCGCATCGTGTGATTTTACTTAAATCTATGCCTAATAATGCATGAAAAAGCCAAATGGGTTGCTCAACTCAATCATTGTGTGATTTGCATTTTCAGAAAGTCAGAAATCTAGGAACTCGTGTGTCAGCCTTTTACCTCGGCCATGTATGACTAGTGTATGCTACTTCTAATAAGTTTTTGCATTCTTTTCATTGGAGAAAGTCTTTTCCTTTTAGCCAACGTATAAAAGTAAACTTTAAAAATAAACTCCTATGTGTAAGCAACTAAAATATTGCGTTCTCAGCTTAATTTTTATTGTAAAATCTATTCCAATTTTGGCTTCGGCTGTCAACCACCGCCAATGTGTCAATGTCAAACAAAACTTTTCTAGCTGACGTGTTGTGTTGACGCCGAAATAATTCAGAAATCTTGAATACGTTTTAAAACTGCTAAAAATATATAAAAACGCAACATGTTCGATATTCAAACACATATGGTAAGATAATTTAATAACTCTACAAAAAATTTAAGTATTTTATATTCAATAACCTGCAGGACTTTGATGGCCAGCACAAAGCTGAAAAGTACTCTCGCTTCATCATTACACTTTTCGGCATTGTTGGCTTGATCTGGGGTGCTATCATTCAACAATTTTCACAAACTGTCTACATTCTTGGAGCAGGATTTCTGCTTGCTGCACTTGTAAGTCATTTAAATGAATTATACAGAAATTTCAATAAAATAATATGTTTGTTTTAAGCTCACTGTCCCACCATGGCCCATCTACAGACGTCGTCCATTGAACTGGCAAAAACCACGTCCCGAAACAACAACCAACGGTGAAGAATCAAAGAAAAAGAAGAAATAGTTTTAAGCTCCATAGGCATTCCTAAAAAAAATTAAAAAAATGTTTTTGAGAAACGAAATAGAACTTTTATTATTTTTGTTTATGAAATCCTATATTGGTCTTTTGTAGGATTTCAGCTCGTTGTGGTCGTAGTACTTGTGGATAAGATCGTACATGTTCGAGAAAAAGTACAGCAAATTGTCATAGTGCCCGTTATAGGGAGCTGTGGGATTCATATCCTCTGCGTCATGATCAATTACACTTGTGGTCTGGAAGCAATCATCGCTGATCTCCAGGTTTTCGAATCCCTGATAGTTTTTGTTTAAACCCCATGCATTCATATGTACTTCCAGCATAAATTGGTGGGTAGCTTCAATTGTGGCGAGGTACCATCTAGGACTGCCTTTCTGATGGCGCCAAAACTGCGAGCAACGATTTTGCAGGACGACAGGCTTCAAACTGCACACCCGTTTGTCCTTGTAGATACTTCGACTCTGATTCCAAGTACTGTCGATGAGAACTGCTCGCTTCACTGGAAGATTGTCAAAAGAATAGACATGACCTTCTTTTTGATTGATTTCTGCATCTGTTAGAACCTCAGGCACCCTCTTCCGCAGAAGTGTTCCCATATTCCATCCATAGGGAAGCCCAAAGTTGTCATCAGTGTTCAACCTTATATTTTTGTCAAAAAGCTGACCAACCGTCACACTCTCAGCTCCAGGGAATATAAGTACAACACCTTCCTCCTTTGAATAATCAGGTATATCAGGATATGTAAAGATTCGGCAGCTATCCGAAGCTAGAACAGCAGCATGGATAGCTGTACTCTTGCCATCTATTTCTTTCTTATGTTTTATGATGTCTATCTTAACAGGAAGCGTAACTTTGGGTAAAATATTGCCTAGTTCACCCACTGGGACATAACAAGTGTAGCAAAAGAATTTGCGGGACCGATAGCATTGGGGACATGGATAGCGGCCGTCGATGGTGTCCAGAATTGAATTGTCGTCAATTTTCATGCCAACGAATGGATGCTTACGGGGCGCGAGCACCATTTCGAGGGCATGACTCATACGCTGATTGGGATGCACGGTGAGTTTGTTTTATTAACAATTAACTGAGAAAAATTAAATAAAGTAAATAATGCCGAATGAGATGTTGATATTTTCCAATTTTGGTTAAACCTTTCGAAATGTTGAGTTTGACAGTTGAAGTTGACATTCACAAAGTAGTGTTTATGTTGGACGTGTTCAACGCAGAAAGATAAAAAATTTAAATTTTCATTGGGTAAGGTGAAGTGGAGTAAATGTGACAAAATAAAAAAGGTGTCTAACAGGAGGGTCATGACATCGATTTTTTTGAAAACTTCTAAATGATACGTTTTGTACGTTCAGCTGCAGCTATTCACCGAGCCCTCAACTCAAGAAATCCTCCCCCATTTGAACATGAAATGAAAATTTTTATTTTTTTCGTGCTCCGGAGTAAGGCGTCAGTCATAGCGAACAGAAAAAAGAGTGTTTCCTCTAGGTTCAATCAACATTAATATATTTTTAATATGTGTCGATTAACTTCTGTGATACTCACAGTTGATCAGAAAAAACCAATTGGTTTTAAACCTTGCCCAGACCAATGCGAAACATTCGGATACGATGATGAAACAACACATTGCTAAGATTGACAACAACACGTTGTTGTTATTGTTTTTTTATTCGCACCGGTGTGGGTTAGTCTTGAAATTCGACTTTAAATTCTAGTAAAATTGAATTTAAATAAAACCCAAAAAAAAGTAACTTATCTAAAAACATTAAACATCGAGTTTAAATATAAAAAAAATGGCAAATATTTTTTCGTTTATTGTGATCGATGAATTACTTAAAATATAATCGTTCAAATCGTAAACTTATATCTAGTTATAAAATATATGTGTAAAAATAAAGGCTTTTGTTTTATATGTTTGCAAACATGCTTTACATTGGGTGGAATAGATTTTCATAAGGTACATTTAAAGCTTATTAAATTCCCTTTGACTTTTACATACGCGCTAGTTTGCTTCTTCTCGATTGTACAATATTAACGACCGATATACTCAGCCATGCAAAAACTGCTAGCCATGTTCCTATCAATGATATATAGAGACAAGTTGCTGTGTGGATCTGTCCATATCTACGGCGCTCATATCTGTCACTTGTGACAAGGAAATCCATAAAGTCAAAAACAGCTGCACATGAAAGACGTCCCTTGATCACCCCCACAATTCTTCCGACACCTTGAATTTCTTTAAGCAGAGTCGCACGATACTGTTCACAGGTTGTATTAAAGCCATCTGTATATATAGAAGCATGCACCAGGGTGTATAAGAACATGACACAAGATATAACTGCTGCAGGTGTCCAATAGTAGGGTGAAATACCGTTATTTAGCATTTCCGATTCTGTTGTTACGACAATCATGTCTCCCGATCTGGAAAAAAGCAAATACGTAGATTATAATTTAGTTAATATAAATATTAAAATTTTTATAAATGCGATATATGTACATATGTATATGCATACAAGACCATTCCTTATAAACTTAAATACAAATTTGGCGATAGGCCAAGGTTACATTACGATTGTCTTAATAATAGAGAACGCAAAAAAAGGGTCCCGGAATTGTTTGTCGATCGGCCTGTCTCGTACCTTGACCTAGAGCCTAAACTACTAAAGTAACTAGAGGCGAAGTTGATTTTTTTTAGCTCTAAAAATAATGGTACCTATCATATAATCTTTAAGGCAAAACATATTAGGGGTATTCATGCAACGGTGGAAAACTCGGATAAACCTCGGAAACCAGATAATTTTATCTCCGCAGAAACGAGCTGTCAAAATTTGTATAGGAAAAATATTCTGCAAACCAGATAAATTTATCTCACAGGTTCGATGCAGAAAGCGAAGAAATAAACCTCATAAAGTTTCGAGAAGTAATTTGTGACAGCTGATTATTTCTCAAATTTATGCAAGAATTTTTATGGGGTGCCCATGCAAACATCAAGCGGAAAATTATATCTTTCTGCAAAGCGGAAAATTATCTCGTTGCATGAATACCCTTATTTATCTCGAAAACGACTCTAACGATTTTGATAAAATTTTTTGAGTGGGGTTTTGTTAGTATTCTTACATTAATTAAAATTATTTGTCTGAAAACCATTTTTCAAAAAGCATTGCTAAAACTACCTGTCATGTAGAACCAGATTTTTGGTTTTCAATTTTCTCATAAACGGTTTGACAAATTACTATCAACGTTTTTATAAAAGAGATCCTGTATAATCTTAATAATATTTCATATAAAAAATTTCAAAAATATATTTATTGGACTTGTGAAAAATTATAGATCTATTTTTGAGACTCTGTTTTTAAGTGTATATTATTAAATCATAAAAACTTGTAAACCAATTTATTTTTTTTTAAAAATTGTATATAAAAATTATTTTTTGAAAAAATGTCTCCAACGATTTTTGATTTTTTTCCAAAAGTTATATTTTTATGAAACATTAAATGTCATCTTAAGTTTTGAGCTCAAACTCTTTCTTTAGCTTATTCATATAGGTATTTCTCTATTGACAATTGACATAATGTTTTTCGTTTTTTTTTTTTGAAAATTTTAAACTACTTTAATAATACCAAATACCGGCGGGCGGTCTAAATGTTAAACAAACTCGTAGGTATGTTTTATTAAATATAGGTATTTGCTCACAAATGTGGGAACAAAAACAATGAATTCACTTTTAATACCTAAGGCTGGATTGCGCACCTACTTATCGCCTACCTAACCTACCTACTTATTTTTTTTTTGCGGGAGCAAAATATTTATAATAATATTGCTACGTAATGCCGCGCAGTTTGGCTGAAGTGCTTCAGCTTCATGATAAACAAAATTTCGAGTCAATGAACTCAATATAAATAAAGAAAAAAAAAAATAAATGAATGAATATTAAATTAAATTTTTTTAACGAAAACAAATACAAAAAAAAAACATACCTTTGTCTCAGTGTCGTAACTCCCTGCCTCCTCTTCCCCGTACCCATGCATACTCGATAAACATGATAGATTCCCAATATTACAGCAAAAAATAGTGGCAAGATCAGTCCATATGTGGCAAAGTGGCAATATGCAATATGCCCACCTTCGAATTCGTTATAAGTACTGCGTCCATTCAAAAAACATCCACAATTAGTTTCGGCACAAGCATTTAAAACGTGTCTCCAATGAATCCATGCAACTCCCGATGTAATGCAGCACAAAAGCGACATAAATATGATTACTGGATAGAAGAATGCTAACAACTTTTCAGCACTATACGTATCCATGATTCATGCGAGTTACTAAGAAGATTAGATAACAATATTTCACCAAATTTCGAGTTTTTAATTCACAGTTGCAGAAGTACAAAAATTGTGTTTTGAAAAAGATAACTATTGTAAATCAGCAATTTTCACATATTCTTAGAATTTAATTAAAATTCGATTCACTCTTGCTCAACCGACGCCCAATCTTCAAAACCTGTAGTGCGGTTTGAAGCTCAGAGAAAAAAAAATAACAAAACACATACACTCTATACGATGGAGATAATTGAACTAAACGAGAAACGACTATATCGTACACTACGCGTATACAAAGTTTCACTTTTACAGCCCTCGTATTTTTGTATCTTATGGATGAATTTTTACCTGCCGATAGTATAAGTTGAAGATACAGAATAACCTGTGAAAAAGACCACACGATTTTTAGTTAGTGTGTAGTAAAAACCGTGTGGTAAACAATAAAACCATTTATTTAGGTGTTGCCAGCCATAGCTGTTTTGTTTGTTTTGAGTTGTACTTTAGAGATCTAGGCTGGTATTCACAAAGCGCTCTTAGTTTAAGAAAATATCAACTAAAAAAATATTCTTTATTTTCCTTTAAAAATTAAAACGATGACTACTCGTATATACTTCATTACAAATTAATTTTTAAAATTTATAACTGTATGTAAACTAAAAGTTTTTTTAAATTCTTTTATTTTTCTAAAATTTAATGTTATTATAGTTAGTGGGTACATTGGGTTAGTGGTCTGGGCTCGAATCCCAGCTTCGTCTATCTAAAAAACAGACATTTTTTTTCATTGGCTGATACATGTTGGGAGATATTAACTAATTCTATTACTACTTGTTGAGAATAGAGTACCTCTCACTCTAGCTGTTCGGATTCGGCATTAAAATGTAGGTCGCTTTAAACAAAATGACACGCATAAAGAAATGGTTGAGATTTGTTAGTCAGTATAAGACTCTGGTTGTTCATTGACACCAGCAAATTTATTTATTTATACTTAATATGTTATGCAATAAAATTAAAAAAGAATACATCTTAAAAATTAATTATTGCTTAAATTGTACGATGTACGTACATATATTGATATTTATACAGATATTATACTTCAATTTCAGTTGTTAGAAGCTATTGGTGTATATCATATAGAATGTGTTATTAGATTTAGGTTTATCTATTTATTTAGGTAAGGTTTTTATTTTTATTATTTTTAAAAACATATCACTGGAAAACTACAATTTATAAAAAAAAACCTTCTGTGCTGGCAATACTTAAGACTGTCACACCTTAATATAATTCCCATTCTTTGTTTTTATTCATTCTTTCTTGCAACAAACAAACTAACTTTGTTGGCTTCTCTTGTGGAGAAAAAGTAAGTAATTTCATGAATCATGACGAAGTCAATTTAAACAAACAATTTTCCCAATCTCGATAGCATCACTACTTGTTTATACAAATTTTGCTTTCTCAGTTGCAATTTAAGGGGCTAATGCTTGAGATACTTAACATTAAACATCTCTTCTGATCAAACAGTAAATAGATATTCTAGTAATCAATTAACAATGAAGGTCATATGAATAGTAAAATGACGAACTCATCACAAGATCACAACATATTGTACTCATTTGTATATCCATAAATGCCAAGTATGATTCATGCATCATGCATTTTTACTTGTGACAGTAAGGCAAGTTTTGGATTCGTAAAAACAAACGAACTCGAGATATTACTTTGTATATATAAACTATAGTACTATCATGGTGGAAGTCGAATGGGGCGACATCTAATTTACCTATGCAACCCTTACTCTTTTTTTTTTGCGGAGAGCTTATGGAGGTTTTAAATGATATTTATTGATATTTTTTGGATGCAATAATCCAAAAAATAGTCTACTCTTGCCCCTACCACCAATTTTCGACGCTTAAAGACTCCCCAAATCGAATTTTACACCTCACATTTTGCAGCGCCACCACCAGGACCTCTGCAACCCTAAAAAAAACTCGCCATGATAGTACTATAGTTTTCATATACAAAGGATATTAATCAGATGATAGATAACGCGAAAGTGAGACCAACAATTCTACCTATTTTGACATATAGCCTAAACTACTGAACCAATTCTCTTCAAACTTGAAGGTTTTAGGTAATTCCCTGGAGGAAAAATAAATTCTTTTAAAGCTCCAAAAATAACGATTCCTGTCATATAATCGTTGAGATAAAACAAATTTATCTCGAAAATCGCTCTAACGATTTTTATGAAATTTCAGCGGGGTTTTGTATGTACATACATAATTACAATTATTTGGTCAAAAATGTTTTTCAAAAAAAAAAAACGTTTTTGACGATAGTTGCCACAGAACTTGATTTTTAGTTTTTCTCATAAACGGTTCGAAGAATTGCGATACACATTTTTAATCAAAATGGGCGTATAAAATCTTAATTAAGAAAAAAAATTTTCGCAACGTATTTTGAATACGGGTTTTTTTTAAAACTTGGTTTTGAAGCGTATTTTTTTAAATACTAAAAATTGGCAAACCAATTTTTTTTAATATTTTAAAAAATATGTACATCGGTAGGGGTTTTGATTTTTGATTTATTTTTAAATCGGAGTTTTACGATACATGAAATCAGTGTTTTGCCGAAATGTTCTGTTTTGACTTATTTCAGCAATTCAAATAATGGACAAAAATTGAAAAGAGCATTTTTTTGTAATTTGTAACGAATGAGTGTTGGACACCTCCCGCCTGATGGGGGACAAGTTTGTGCAATGTAGTCGTGCTTTTTATTGTTATTCTATTATTATGCTAACATACAAATTAATAAAGTTTTGTATGCGAGGGAAATCCATATCCTAAAATATATAAAGATGTTTACTGTAAAAGTTAAAGTTTAAAAGTTACTGTAGTAGCTCAGAAACAGGTCCCAGCTCGTCCCACTTAAAAATATTTTGATGAAATAAATTTGTACAAAATACACGTCATCTACAGAAACACCACTAAATCCAGATGTATTTAATCTAATTTAAACTAATATTGAATAATATGGCGTTAAGAGTTTTAAAAATCCACTTGGTCAATTGCTTTTTTGATGTTCATACATAACAGATAGAAATATACGGGACGTCTTTCTTCTCGTCTTAATATAATTTTGATGTAAATCTCCTTTGGATGCATAAAAATAGCTTCTGTTAAAAACCTGCATTTTATATTTTTTTTGTATTAAGAAACTACTTTAACATATACGGATGGCTATGTTAATAAATTAGCATCAAACCTTGGCCCTTCATGAGCTGTCATGCAAAGTTTTTTTTTTTAATTTGTATAAATAGTTAGCAACAATGAAAATTAAAATATAATAATTAAATTGAGAATTAGAAATCAACAAGGATATGTAAGTGGCTGCATCTTAAGTGAGAGCAAAATAATCAAAGAAAATTGTGAACATTCTTTTACGAATTGGGCCAACCGAGAAATACAATAGAAATGATTCTTTAAGGCAATTAAAATGTATAAAGTGTTAATTGGATTCAGTCAAACTAAGCATCGCGAGCTGAAAACAGCAAATAAATTTTGAAAACAATTTGGTTGTTTAAATAACATTTATTTTAAATTGTTGTTTTTTATTATATTTATAGTTAAAAAAAAATATGACTTACAAAGATTGATTAGTAAAAATTGTGAACGGTCGTCTTTCAGTTTCACCTTGGAAGTCAATTTTTTTGTGTTTTTAAAATTAAAAAAATAATTTTTCACCATTTCCCATTAAAAAAAATATTTAGAAAAAATTTATTTTACATAAACGTTACTGTGCATTTAATAGTACCTGATTGCATATGCTATACTAGCATTTTAAAAGGAATACCTCAACATGGAATCTACTAAAGGAGTCAAATACGTTAGTGATCTAGTAAGTTTAAACAGCTTTTAGATTTTGAATTGCAGTTACATTTAAATTTAAGATTAAAAGAAATGTATTCTTACATCGTTTATTATATTTAAAGGTAACATTATGCAAAATTTATTTTAGATGAAGGTGGTGTATTAATATGAAATTGTTTTGAAAAAAACAATAATTAAATGAAATCCTAAATTCATTAAAAGCGTACAATTTTCGAACAAATATTTTCAAACTAATTAGGTAGGTACCTAAAAAAAAGAAATAACTGGTTGCCAGTTAACTTAGAATTTTTAAAATATCAATGTTTTTTGCTATACCTATGGCTAAGAGCTACCTGAGCGGATTACAAAGTCAATTGTGTTTTCATTCTTTATTCGTCACAATGTACATAGATATGTACATATATCCTATATTTTTATTTCAAATTAAAATAAATCAAACTACATTAACATAATATTATTATGCTGTAACATTTGAAATTATATAAGATATTTTCTTAAGACGAAATAACAGTACGTACATAAGTATTGATACTGATTTCTTTTTAAATATTCGATTATTTTATTATAATTTAATTAATTATTCCCAAAGATGATTTTGTTCATATTGTACAACTTAAGAAAAACAATATTTTTTTTTATCAACTCGAGAGTTAAAACGCATTCGCGAATTCGGGTATTTTTGAGAATTCCGCCTTATTGTATTCTTAATTTTGGACAAATAAGTATCACATAATATTTCCTGTAGCGGCGCGGCGTATTATAAATAATAACAAATTATTACAAATCCTTCTTCTTTAAATTACCATTTTTTTCCAAATTATCAAAACCTATATTTGATACATTATGTATACCTATGTACATGCCTTGAAAAGATAAACAATATCACCCTGTCAGTTCATAAAACATGAAAAAGTTGATATTTTCCAGTACTTATTCAATTATTATTCTGTTTATATTTAGATTTTCATCAAAGAACCAATTAACATTCTTATTTTCTTATAGAAAAGGATAATACACTTTTCTTAGAATTTTATCTTTTATGAATGTGAATCAACTTCAAAAATGTTGATCAATTTGCGAAAACAAAAAAAAAAAAAAAAAAAAATACCAACACAGAAATATTGAAAATTTTAGGCATACATATGTACAATATACCTATAGGTATAAAAGTACAAGCTGCCGGCCGATTGGTAGTGTCGCGTCGCCGGCACACATTTTATTTAGGTTTAAACAGAAAACATGTGAGTCGCTGCTATTGCACAATGAAATAATAATAAATCATTATAAATACCTACAACTTTTTGATGGCAAATGTGGTCTTGTTCGTCTTGTCGTGTTTGTTTAGCGTCAACGGGAGATTTTAAATTGAAACAATGCATTTATTTGAAAAACATATTTATATAAACATTAGAGCATATTATGGCAAGAGGCCATGATAAAAAATATGTAAGAATTTTTGGCTTTAAGGGTGGGTCACCGGTGTTGAATGTTATAGCTTGGTAATTTTTTTTTTTTTTTAAATTAACAAATATGTACCCGTTTTCAAGATACATTCTATGGAGGTGCAGTAAAAAAAGAACTCACTCAGCCATTTTGGATTTGCACTCTTTTTTTAATGGAAACTATACTTTTTCAAATCATTTTTTAAGACACGTAAAATAAATGTTAAAGGCAATTCAATTGTTATTGTAAAAAAAAAAAACAAAAATAAAAAAAAAGAATAAGCATTTTATTTCTATAATTATATATATTCAGAAATTAAAAGAAATTATTTTGAAAAATTAAATTTTACAAAACAGAACGAAGGAAAAGCGACATTTTGAAAACCTGAATTTTTGTGTGGGGGCAAAATATTCAAAATATTGAAAACAGAATTATTTTGACACGGTTATTAAGGTATAGATAGTTGAGTCCGAAAAAGCGATCCAATAGGGTAACAAGGTTTTAAAAACCGCCTTTTAAAATTCGGTACAAACAAATTTAGTATTTGTTTGCAGCGAATTGTATAAGGGTTTTTGAACAGCAGTTTTTATTTTAATTTGGACAAACCCCTAAACAACTTTTTTGCCAACCCTTTCATGACTCATTTTTGAAATGTTTTATAGTTGTACCAATGTTGTTCATTAAAATAGAAAATGAATAAAAGTAGAGCATCGTTCGCACTTTATAAAAATATAAATTTGTATGTTCTTACTACCAAACTGTGTGTAAATTTTTTTGGATTTTTTTTAAAAATTACACATTTTTTACATTTATAGGACCTTGAAGTTACACTTTGGATTTAAAAAAAAAATTAATCCCCTAGCTATTTATTTATTTATCAGTTAGTGTTGATCGATTTTATAATAGGTTGCAAATTATTGTGTAAATTACAAATAATTTTTTTTTTGACATATCTTTTGGAATTTCTTGAAAAGATGACCCACCCCCTTAAGGATACCACTTATTACGTTGCATCGTTTCATTTCTTAGTTGGAAAAAATGACCAAGTCATAAACAATATTTATATTACTTCAGTACTGGAGCTGGAAACATCAGTAAAGATTGTTAGAATCAAAAATCTATCTATCTATCTATGATTTTTTTTTTTAATTTGGTTTTTTACGTTTGATAAATTTAACACTGCTGAATACAAAGTGCTCCTAGTTCGCATTCGACTTCAGTATCACTCCTTAGCTATAGTTTTTGAAATAAACCAAGTCTTAAGACTTTGTAACAGAATCTGAAAGAACCAATCTTCTGGTAATGTTTTTTTTCCCTCAAAATTATTTTTTTTCTTGTGCCCAAAAATTATACGAATGCATATATGAGCTTTAATATATTTTATTTCATAAACAACTTTTCTGCCGTCATAAGCCAAAAGGCCGTATCTCCATTTTTGTAGTTTTGAGATAAATGCATTTTAGTGTTTTTGGTTTTCGCACATTTAAATATTTTTTTTTTTAAATTTAAAAAAATGATTTGTTAATAAAAAAAATGTTATTTTTTGGTAATAATGAATTTAAGTTATTTTGGTTATTTGTAAGATAAAATGGATTTACGCCCTTTTTGCTTAGTAAACACATATGAAATGGAGATGCAATTTTTTTGGCATAGTTAAAATACCTAAAAAATTGCTTTAATTTTTTTTTTAAGCGGAATTAAATAAATTAAGAAACATTTTTCAACTTTTCTAAAAACAAAATTATATTTATTCTGGGTATAAAACTAAAACCTAACAAACACAAAATAATTTTTTTAGAATCCTAGCGGGTTATGGGTAAAAGGGCGTATGAACCAATGAAGTTCTAAGATACTAAGCAAAAAAGACACATAGGCAATGATTCATGTTAGCATATGGGCCCTTTTTACTTAGCAAATGGCTTATGTGCCTGATCTTTGCTTAGAAAAAGATCAGAAAATGGATATGTTTCCATTTTGACAAGTGATTTTGAGCCATTTACAGTTAGAATTAATAATTTTTTTTACACAAAAATAAGGCACTCTTAAACGTTTCCAAAAATGCCTCAAACTCAATTTTTGATTTTTGGCACTACGCCCTTTCTCCTTAGGACGGCAGTTTTAGCCTTCAGCGACAGGGTTTATTCCATTTCAAACACCTACATACCAGATTATCAAGTTTATTTTTCTGTTCAATTTATTAAGAATCTGAGATTTTTTGATAATCTCTTTATGTTTATTCCTGCTAATCTCTCCAAACTCCAATTTTTTTAAAATCAAAACATAACAATTTTCAACAAAATCATTCGGTTAGTGATTTTATTTAGATTATTAAAAATGTTTAAAAGAATCAAACAAAACTAGATTCAGTTTTTTTTTTAAATATTTCTTTGTCAGACGCCGAGAAGATGTCATGGAAAAATATTTTTGAAATGCTGACTACAGCAAGAATGTATGTAAATATTTAAATGTTTCCTGACAGCTGGTTCTCAATTTTGTTAAACTAAATATTTTCAAACTTAAATTGATTACTTTAGTGGGAAAAATGTCGTGAGTCGTGCGTGACCCTCAACACCGAACATTCCCTCTAATTTCAATTTTATTATCCGTTTACTTTCGTCGCCAAATTTTCCCGATCGACTCTTCGATCTGTGGCGTCTGTCTATACCACCACCGCCACCGCCAAACATACTATGCACTTTAGGATCTTTTAATAGCACTCGTGTCGATTTTTGCAAGAAAATTGCTATTTCTCATTCTGTGCTGCAAAAGTTACAAAAATTTATGTAGAATTTCAAGAGATTATCCTAAGGGCAACTTAACTCAACAAGATTCAAGAAGCAACAAATACTTATGATGCTCATGTGTTCGACAAGTTTTTTGATTTTTGGTTTTTTATTTTTTTTTGTTTGGGGAAATAAGATGAACATTTTGCATTATTCAGTCTTTATTCAGTCTTTCGGGAATTTTGGTACAAACAACATCGTTTTCTGAAAATCGTATTCAACTGAGTTTGAAAATAAAAAAAAAATAATACCTGTCCACAAGTTTGTTCGTGTTTTTGAAAAAAATCCAATTTTGTTGCCAAAAAATTGATAGCTGTGCAAATTTACTTCTATTGTAATGAAATTCAAAAATATTTATAGTGATAAGATACGATCTTGAAATGTTTTTTTTTGGTGCAGAAATTTTTATAAAACTATAGTGCAAAAAATATATTAATAAGAATTATTTTTTAAATGAATTTTTTAACAGAATTATTTTGATTTTCCAACAAAAGTTGCAAGAACCTCAACTATTAAAAAGGAATCAGTTAGAAAAAAAAAATCCCAAAATAGAAATTTAATTAGTGCGTTTAAGTTCATTACAGTACTCGCGTATACACCCCCTGAAAATGAGTAAAAATAAAAATATGAAGTGTATCTTTTCAAGTAATTTGCCTAATGTTATTATGTACATATTTTTATTTGCGTTGAAATCCCACATATTGTCGTGAGTAGTTTCTTTTATTTCAAAGTTAAAAGTATATCTTTTTGATACGCAGGCATAAACAAGAGTTTATTTTAGATTTGGTTTGCCAGCAGACTTGGATTACTTTATGTAGCGCAGTTTGACTAAAAATGAAAAGAAAAACTTACAATTCTAAACTAAACGATTCGTTTAAATTTTATATGTTTAAAAATTATTTCCCAATGGAATGCAGTTTATAATTTTATAGAAGCGACCCAAAAATTTATGTTTTCAAATATTATGTATAAAAATTGTAAGTCCTGATTTTTTGTTAAAAAAATCGATGAATTCATTTTTCGGAATCGTTGCTCAAATTTGCAATAAAATATTCGTGTCTAGCCAATTTATTCTAAAAAAGGCTTTTGGAAGCATGTTTTGGGGTACTTTTGATATTTTCCCTGCTTTATGTCTGAATTGAAATCTGATGCCTACCAACAAAACATTGGAAGAAATGTTAGTAAAAACATGAATTTTGTTTTTTTTTTTTTACTTATATATATGTATGTACATAACTTAAATTTCGAAAGACAATAATTTCGAGTTGAAAGCAACTTTGAGTTAAAGTTTTAAGTTTGCATACGATATTTTTAAAAACTGAAGACGTACACAATTTTATTTAAATTTATGATTAAAGAACTGATTTCTGGCTTTTAAAAATAGTATAACACTTCATTGTAAATGTTGCCGTTATTTTTTGAATAATTTTCGTTCCATCGTTCCCACTCATAGTAAAAAATGCTTCCTTTTGACCACTCTATAAATACCGTTATCAATTTTTGATGAGTTATCGTACTCATGTTTCATAACATTAAACAGTGATAGAGTATAAAAAATAGAATTTATCAAGACTTTTATTCCAAAGTAAGGACCTGGTCAAAATACATATCAATGGGCTTAATAATAAAATGGATGTGATCTATATAACACAGGCTTTGTACGAAAACCTAAATTTCCATTAAAAACAAGATGACATAAGGCATACCTACATACGTATGTAGTAATACAAAACACTGTTTTCAACTCTTTCGAATACAGAAGTCATTATTCCTCTAAAAAAATGTCTTTGTATTCCTATATTTGTTAATTTATAATATTTTTACTTACTGTGGGGCAAGTTTTGATTCGTAAAAAAATACGAACTCGATTTATTTATCAGACCTTACTTTAAAATTGAAACTTAAGGTTTTTATTTAATTCACTAACGAAAAATTGAAGTTCTCAAAAATAATGGTATCTGATGTCATATAACCGTTAAGACAAAACATATTTATCTTGAAAACGGAAAACAAATTCAAAATATTCAATATTTTTTTGATATTTCAATATTTTAATTTTGAATGCTCAAAACATGTATACCATTTTCTTTTCTATTTATTTTTTTAGCAATTCAAATAATGAATGTAATGCTTTTTCACATTTTTCTCTAATGACATTTTCTATGTTTATTATTTTTTTTTTTTCTAATGACTTGTTCATTTTATTTCTAAGGAATCAGAATTTTAGGTAGGTAATGAACTATAAAAAAAGAATCATTGCACCCTTTTCCACGATTACTGATTACATGCAATCGAAGTTGATTACTTTTAATAATTATTACAACTCAGCTCTGTAAACAAAAAAAAAAACGTTCCGTTTTCTTAATTTTAAATCTTAATAAATCTTTCAAGTCACATGCTTCCAATGAATAATGGACAGACTGTTATAAATTGATATATGTATATTACTAATTAATACAATCCAAATAAAAAAATATTAATTAGATTAATTATGTTTTAGATACATACAATACATACATCTGTAGTCTATATACATACATATGTAAACAAAAACATTTTTTTTTAAATAATAGACAGTTACGATAAGTATAACGTTTATAAAACTGTTTTATTAGATATAATTTCTTTTAAATAGCATTCTAAAAATTATATACCTACAGTTTTTGTTTCCTATAAAAAGTTTAAAAATAGTTCAAGACTAAATAATTTGTGCATATATTTAGGATGATTCAATAACAAGAACAAAAACATTCAAAAGTTATTTGAAAATAAAAGTGATTATAATTAACCGAAATTAAGTAAAAAAAAAGAAGTGAAATGGATAATTGGAATGTTCTTGCTGTGCAGACAACATCTTCAGCAATTGGCAGAGATGGACTGGGAAATGTGTCACGGGAACATTTGGTGAGTCGGCAGTTTGAGAAAACATTTCTGCATACATGAATGAGGAGTTTTAAAATTACAGGAATTTATTTAGAATACAAATTAATATTCCCGGTATATTTATCTATTAATTTATGCGCAAACCTTGGAAATCGTCGTGCAAGTATTTTCAAAATATTCAAAGTATTCAAAATAACTCCTACAAAACGGCAGGAAAATGCAGCAAAATGCAGTCACGCAACCTAAAAGTATGTCTTTCGATTGATTTATTTGGCGTCCATTATGTTATCGTGATCACTACCTTGATATCTTGGTAGCTTTGCCCGAGTTTTTTTTTGAAGAAATGGTTTTGTTTTTGACTTTTTACAATTTCAATTTAAAAAAATGAAAACATTTTGTAAAATGAAAGATACAAATCAGATACGAACATTTTTTTTGCTGTATCTATGTACCAAATTTTAATAAATATTTGAATAAGTTTTTTGTCAGCCGCGTTTTTGGATTTAATCACTAGGTAACTTTGTGCATCAAAATATTAAACTGTTTTCACCATTTTGGTGAAAATTAAAAGACTATCTTGACCAGGACAATTTTTTAATTTAATTTTAAAATTGTGCACTGAAAAAAACTCTCAGGACACGATACTGTTTCGGCGATTTGCAAAATTTATATATGCATACCATTACAACAATTTTCAATTTGATATTTTTCAGTTTCTTTTAAGTCTCTCGGTAACAGGGCTTTGACTAGTGGAGTTCCAGGAAAAACCAAATGCAGGATTTCAGTTGAGCTTCCTTCTTGTTAATTTAGTAATCTTGAGGGATACGGATACCAAATATAAACATACGTACTTGCTTACTATTTTTGCTATAAATGTACTTAAATATAGGTGTTTTGGCAGATAGCTTTTGATTTATTGATGTCAATAGTTATTTAATTTAGTAATAAAAAAAATAAGCTATCAAATGTAAACCAACAAATAAAATTTTAACAAAAATCAATTAATTGTACCATTTCATTCAGATTTGGACCGAAAACAGAAAAAGAACACAATACTCAAAATTCTAGTAAAGTGTTTTTTGCTGAATGTTCTCAAAAACATTTAAAGGTGCAAACAGTTGTTTATTTTTTTTCGACTTGGTGCGATCAGCCACCATAGAGACAATTCAACCGAAGCGAAGTAAAGAACTTTTTTAATTGAACTTCAGGCTAAAAATAAAATTTCCCATTCGTTTTTGTTGGGTTATTTTGGAAAATTCTCTCAATAGTAAATTCAGTCATTTTACGAATTTTACATAAGAACAATCGGAAAGTAATACGAAAAAGTCCTCTCAGTAAAAAAAATTAATTGAAAAGAAAATTTCTTATATTTTTTTAAGTACATGCTATATTCACTGCAAAGAAAGATTAAACGCATCAAAATATTTAGTTTCTAAAATAATAGAAATTAAAAATAATATTGTGAAGAAGAAAATTAAGAACAATCATTCAAAATGGATATATCTACAGATATTTGGGGACAGTTAGCAGTAGAAGCATCTCAAGTGTATCTATCTGATGGTACATACCGAAGTCCATTTGCTAACACGGTAAAAATAATTTCAAATCAAATATTTTCAAAAACTGATTAAGTGAATAAGATGGAAATAATTTAAAGTAAACAATAAATTTATGTGATTTATGCAGAAATTAAAGTGGGACACTTGTTGGGAATTTTTCACATCAAATGCACATACGAGTAATATTTCACGCACTAGTACCAGAAAAAATATACTCGAAATAATCTATTTTTAAATCTTTATGTTTGGGCATAATTTTGTTTTGTTTGTTTAAAGAAAAAAATTGTACACTCAAAAATTCTAAATGTTTTCAGAGTAAAAGAACAAACGGTTTATCAAAATGTAAAAACTTTTAAGTTATACCTGCTGATTAATTTAAAATTATTTAACATATTGGATCATAAACGGTGAAGAACTGTTTTAACGTTACTGTCGGCTTATTATTCAATTCTATCAAAGTTCCTGTTTCGAATGAGTAGTGAGTTTCTAGAAACACAAATTTATGTTTGCGTCCAAATCAGCTGGATCTAGCTCAAAAGTGAAATATGTAATTATAAAGCTTAGCACTTCAACTGAAACAAATCAGTGAATGACCAGTTAAGGGCAAATATGTTATATCTGAAATAAAACTAAGCAACGTCAAAATTAAAAAAAAAAACTTGAGCTTTCTAGTTACAACAATTTAACATCTTTAAATCAACAAGCTTAAGTTATCGTCAATTTTACATATTTCTTTTTTTTAATTTTTCTAAATTTTATTTAGCTAACATTACACATCCTTTCATTTTAATCCCCAGACAATAGAAAAACTTCCCGATAAAGTTCTATTGCACATCTTCTCATACTTATCCCATCGCGAGATCTGTCGATTGGCCAGAATTTGCCGTCGTTGGAGACAAGTCGCTTATGACACTAGATTATGGAAGAATGTATCCTTGCGGCCAGAAGTTTCAGGTCTTCATGTTGGATCTTTGGAATCATTGCTGGCATTGATTTCAGTACGTTTTGGTCCAACTTTGCGATACATTGAGCTTCCAATTGAATTGATCACACACACCGTCCTGCATGAACTCTCTGGAAAGTGTCCAAATCTTACCCATATGCTTTTGGATTTCTCAACAGGTATTTTTATGATTTCTGTAGACAAGAGTAATTTCTTAAAAAAAAATATTTTATTTTAATTTAAGCTATGCAACTTCACGATTTCAGTGAAATGCAAGCTTTTCCAACGAAGCTACGATACATGTGCATTTGTTTGTCCGAAGTCATCTTTATGGAAGGTTTTATGAGAAAAATCTATAATTTCATCAATGGCTTAGAAGTGCTACATTTAATTGGCACCTATGAAAAGTGCGAAGAAGAGGAAGAAGAAATTTATGAAGTCATCAATGTACACAAACTTAAGTCAGCTACACCAAATCTTCGAGTTATCAATCTTTATGGCATCAATTTTATTGATGACTCACACATTGATGCATTCAGTTCGAATTGTATTCAACTTGAATGTCTGGCTGTGAATTTTTGCAATAAAGTTACTGGTTCAACGCTAAAGGCTTTAATTCAGCGGTCGAAGCAGTTGACGTGCCTTTTAATGAATGGAACTAGTCTTAAGTCTGAGTATGTAATGCAGACCGATTGGGAGAAGTGCGCACTTCAAGAATTAGACATAACAGCCACTGATCTGTCTGCTGAATGTCTGATCGATATGCTCACTAGAATTCCAGCTTTAAAGTTTTTGTGTGCTGGACAGATTAATGGATTTACTGATTCTGTGCTCAAGGCTTGGATGGAATCTGGAATGTCGAGGTTTGTTTTTCTGATTTAATTTGAATTCTATTTATATAGGGAATCTGCTTTTTCTCTTTTAAGATCGTTAATTTCTTTGGATTTGGATGCATCAGACAATTTATCAGATGAAGCTTTGCAGAAATTCCTTTCTCGACATGGAAGTCAATTGATTGCATGTTGTTTGTCAGGAATGCCACATATAACGGATCAATTGTGGATGAGCATACTTCCACTACTTACGAATGCAAAGTAATAAAACATCGTACTTTGGCGTTTTTTTTTAATTTAATAAAGTATATATTTTTTCTTTAAGGATCCTTGTAATGGGAACTTCTGAAAAACTTGGAGTAAATATTCATGTTGATCAACTTATGGATAACATTGCTTCGAATTGTGGAAGCTTAGAGCGTTTAGAACTCAGATGGGATCCTGATAATTTACGTTTCTCTGATAAAAGTCAAAAGGCTATTGATTTGTTGCGTGTTAAATGCTTGAAATTGAGATGCATGGTCTTGAGGTAGGTCAAAGTTTTTTAGAATAAATATTTTTTTAAATGAAATATGGATACAATTTTGGTATTTGATTTTTATTTTAAATCTATCTTTATAAAAACGGTGCATTGTCCGGATTCCTTCTTGAAAGATGCCTGTTATTTTTGTAATATTCATGAACACATTTTCATGACATAAGTCGTGAACAAAATGTCAATAGGAATTTTTCGATTCTTCGAAAGGTGAAAGCGCATTATTCTTTCATTTACCAAACTAAAATGACAGCCCAGTTCCCCCGGAATATTTATTCTATATCTTAAGGGTTTCTTCGATCTTAATACAAGTTTCCAATTTTCGAAGAAGGAATAAATTTCGGGCAAACACATGCTCATGATATATTGATTCCTGGTTGTTGGAATAACCGTCTTCACCATTTTCGAATTTCCATTTTCAGTTTTGAATCGACACATTCGTTTCATTTAAACAGGTCAGAGTTATCGCGGTACCCAGATTGCTGATACCTTCTACGTGAATAGTCTTATGGACTCAATATCGAAACAATGATAAAGGGAATTTCACTTCCCCGGAAATTTTTACTTTTACTTTAAATTTTTTGAATTTATAAAATTTCTTTCATCGAATCATAAATCGCCTTTTTTCTAAAAGGGATTCATCCAACGATTTGTCGATGACGTTTTTCCATACAAAATACGTTATTTAAAAGCGTTTTAAATATGTGTGATAAAAAATATTATTATCTTCTTAAAGTTTGTTAAAAAGATCGATTCAGCAAAATGGAATATAATAGAGACTATCAATTAAGACTGGTCTATAACTGCTCAATGTTCTTTTATTTTAAACATGTCGCTCGGTGAAAAAGTTTTAACTTAGTTCCCCATAACCTGTAGGATAATCACTTGATGTACATATATTAACTCTTCCTTCCAGCCAAGAAAACATTCAGCATATAGGTATAAAATGCAATTAGGTCACGAGACTAGATCAACATAACCCCCTTGTCCTTGATCTTTGAAACAATTTTTTTCTATAATATGTTGGCTGAGTTCCATTTTAACAAGTCTTTTTTGTTTGTTATTCTTTCTGTTTACAGCGATGGACGCTATTACGAGACAGTGAAGGCCAATTTCGAACGTGCCGATCGTGTCACAGTCGTTCGTACAACAACTTGTTGCCGGGTATCCCCCTACCATTTGCTGCAAAATTACAACGAATTAATCTTCAATTGAGTAACGTAATAACTCTGTCTAGGAGAGGAAACAAAAAGACAGAAAGTCTCTTCCTTTCATTTTTGTTGATGCTAGTCAAATTATTTGTCATGTTCTAAATATTGTTTTGTTTTTGTATTGTATGAATATACTATCATAAAACCCTGTATATTTTTTCATCGTAAAATGGCAAATAAATAAAAGGAAATTTGTTAAATGAAATACATTAGCATAAATTAAAATTGTATTATTAAATAATATATTTTATTCATCCTTTAAAATTGTGTTCTTTTTACTTCTGTTTTAATTTTTATATTTTCTTAATTATTTTGTTTCGCTAGCGATTTCATCATGATTCAGACTTCACAAAAATAAATCATCACTTTTTGTTTTTGTTTTGTTTCTCTTTTCTCTCTTTTCAATTGTATGTTGGCTAAGATTATTATTAAATATATTATAAAATACATAGTACAATAATAATCACCCTTAAATTTATTATTTACTCGCAATTTTTACTAAAAATAGTTCTCTAAAAACAGAAGGAAATCAATTAATAAAAAAAAAATAATAATAAAGAGGAAAACAATAAATTGCTTAAACGACAATTATTGACATAATAATGGAACTGAAGAAGTATAAAAAAATGTTGAAAGTGTTTTGATCTTTAAAATCGGTGCAGAGATGTGTGGACGTGTGGACAACTCGATGCGAGAATTTACGAATGTTGATCGAGCTGTAATAGCAGATTTATTTACAATGTACACCTACATCTGATCCCTCGCGCAATCACACCGGAACCCCGAGGCAGCTTCTAAAATGAATGAGGCGGTAACGGTATTGGGTAGTCGTTGTTTTTTTTTTTAATAATTATTTTTTGTTCCTGGGAGCATTTGACTTGACTATGTTTGGTTGTTTGTTTACGGTGTTTCGGAGCTGGAGATTTTGGTAAGTACCTATTCCTGCTGAAGTTCTACTGGCGGCGAAATTCGAAAATTGTGTACTATAGAACTGCTGCTGTCATCGACTGTATTATTGCTAGAGGAAGCTGTCCCCGCTACTGATGAGGCTGCTGCCGCCGTCGGTAGAGATGTTCCAATTGATGCAACGGCTGCCATTCGGTTTGGTACAGGCTCACGAGGCTCGTGATGTCCAGTCGCCATTCGAAGTAAATCTTGGGCGTTATTCTTAAAAATTGAAACCATTTTTAGCAACACATAATTAAAGGAGGAACTAGAAATTTTGTTCTACATGATTTGGCCGCTCTTCCTGTTGGTTGTTAGCTGGAATTTGGTTAGTTTCTCCAGGTTTATCTATGTACATCATTATCTCGTGACAAAGTGGACATCGATCTTGCACATAAAGCCATTTACGGAGACACACGCCGTGAAAGAAGTGTCTGCATCTGGTTATCTTAGCCGATTCCATTTGCTAAAATTAAATTTTAACATGAATTCTAAGATTCTTTGATTTTTTTTCTAAGACTTACCTGATGACAAATTGCGCAAACATCATTTAAATTATTTAGTTGGACTTCTGTAGCCTCGGGTAGAGCAGAAATTTTATCCACAGCGGATCTTCGTTTCATAAATATAGACCAGCCAGCACGAGCCTCACACCAGATATTGAAATAGGCATGGATGCACATCATGATGGCTCTGATGGCGCCCCCTGTAGCATTTTGTGCTATCAAGTTATATCATACGGTACACCAAATCAACCAAATAAAAATACATGCACACAGTTTGTTTTGTTCTTTTTTGTTTTTAAATAATTAAAATTTTTTTTTTTTTCTCTTTCTTATAACAAAGTCACGATGGAAGCGAAAGACGCGAGTGATGTTTATGCTGATTGACACAACGACACAAAGGTAACGTGTGGTTTACCTTGGACTTGTAATTCGATTTTGATGTGTAAAATTTTATGAAAATGGCCAAAAAGTGTTATACCAGGGAGGCTACTTGAATGAAAGTTAGACTTAAAAAGCAAATAGTTTTAAAACTTTCTTTATGGTGACAACATCAATGTAAGAAGAAACCACATGGATCATGGTGGATCTCAAATTAACCATGTGATGCTTGGCTTAGTCATAACATAAAAGCATTAAAAGAGTACAAAAAGATAAAAGATTGACATTTTCATTACCTAATCACTAAGGATTTTTGTTCACCCCGTTAGGGGATTTGATTTGGCGACCCAAATATACAAATGATAATGATTTATGAGGTCCTCAAACACTACACGCTTTAGCATGACGAGCATTAAAAGCATACAAAGCAAGAATAACTTTCTTTTTTCAAATTAAGTTTCACTTTTTATAGCTACTTCTTAGCCTAAGGGCTTGTTTGCATACAGCTGATTAAATTTAGTCCATGATTGTTCCAACTTACAATTCCTTGATGCCATTCTGGCCAGAGTAGGACATTTACTTGCAACGACCTGACTATGTCTTACTTATGTCTGCATATTAGATCATTTATTCGGGCCATAGCTTTCTAGACATAAAGCCGTTAGTATAGTTACTTTTCTTCTGATTGAGAGAAAATTTTGTTTTACTCTTTCTTTGAATGTACTAATAATAAACTCATTTTTTCCGACAACCTCTAGTTTAAGTTGCTAATCATTGATCGGTTGAAAGGCGCTATTTAACCAGAACCTCTGAAATTTGTATCAGACACATAACCCACTGTAAAAAAAACTGGCTCAAAATGTGGCACAATACAGAAGTCGACTCTTTCGAGGAGCTGGGGCAGTATATAGTAACAACAATAATTTACAAACGATGTTTTGGCAGTTTTGAGCTTCTTTAAATGGGTAAAGTGCCTAAGCACAATGGTATGTTAAAATGAACTTCTTTTGCAAACACAAAAATGGGACAGAAACAAATATGTTATACCAAACTGTTTGCATTACTATTTTGTGTTCTTGCAATCAAATAAAACACAACCTTTGCAACACAAATTTCAAATATCTACTAGCAGAAGGACCATCGTAGAACAACCAAAGACGGAACAAAACATGAACATTTTTGTACATTCTTAATAAAGCCAAATTAAAACTAAAGAACAAAAACAAACTAAAAATTTGCTCTTACACTAAATTCACTACTAAAAAAGATGTGATGTTTTGAAATAAATATGTGCTGAATCTTATTAGCTTACCAGATTCGAAGAAAAGAATCCAGGCACCATTGAAGAAGAGTAATATGCCAAAGCAAAATTCTACAGAATTACCAAAAGCACGAACATAGTACACGTAGTCATCCAATTTTTCCCAAAAGGAATCACGTCTGGCATCGTATAAGAATAGCGCATATGTTGCTAGGCTCACAAGGACCTTTAAAAAATTGAAAAATTTATTTAAGAAACAAGTTTTTTTTACGTGTGATCAAAAAACTAACTTTAACAATAACTTCAACAGAAAAGGCAGTAACGGCTAACATCCAAGTAGAAGGTGAATGTCTTGACCACAGCACCAAAAGTAAACTAATCGGTGCCACCAACAAAAACACACAAACCACAAGAGCACGCGTGTGCCGTTTCCTTGATGGACTTCTAGCTGCACTTAGAGACATCAAAATGGGCGAAACAATATTGTGAAGGAAATGCAATAATGCTGTTACCAAAAGGCACAAGTTTCTACACAGACGAATGAAACGTTTGTCTGGGGACAACGATGTCAGACCTGTCTGAAGTGCAAGAATATAGAAAAGCACTGCCGATACTGTGCCCAATGATTTCTCTTCGTCTGTATCGCCAGACATTAAAAACCATTGGAACATTTTGCCAATATAGTGGCAGACTATTGAAATCACACTCGTCATTCCAAGGACAGCTGTTAGTGTTTCACATCCATCTGCAAGCAGTTTGTGCACCGTACCAATAACATTAAGACTAACGTCTTTAGCGAATATGAGCGATATAAGCTCTTGACCGATTCTGAAATAAAAAGCAATATTATACTCTTACTATGTACTTCATATAGATATAGAAATTACCTTATGGACCAGAAGACCCGCAAAACACACGGCACATTCAGCCGTTGCCATTCATTTTCAATTAGCGCCGATAAACCAAAATTTGAGACAAAATTCATTGCATATTCATAGCCATTCAAAATTGTTTTACTCGCTTCCATTGCACTTGTGTAGATTGTGATTTTTGTGAGGATAAATGGTATTATTCCAGCAAAAGCTGGTGTTAGCTTAAGGAATGAAGGAGGTAGGGGTAACATTGCCAGCAAAATTGGACTCACAAATATGAGAGGCATTTTTTTTTGAAGAAATTCATAACGTGGACCTAGATGAATATATGCAAATAACATTCCCATGAACCATTGAGCTACAAGATGAGGCAATAGCGAAAGCACAACGCCTCCTGGATCTAACAGACGTGATGTGTTGAATGACAGAATGTCGACTAGCAGACATGGCCCACTTTCCATTAGGGCTAATGCCGATACATTACTCCAGTATGAGAGAAATGTCAAACCAACCGATATGACAAATAGATAGACCATTACCAAATGTCTTGTCCATAGCATAAATATACAAGCTGCACAAAGAAAACCTGAAATAAAAAAAAAAAAAAAAAAATTATTTCAATATTTAATATATTGTACTTCTGTTACTTGTACGAGTAGATTGTGAGTAATTATATTAAATATTGTAGGGTTTTGGAAAATTTTTTGAAAAAGTTTTCAGCAAAACAATATTAAGGCTTCCCAAAACCAATCCGAAGTGATGCAAATCAGTCGAGACGACGAAGAAACAATAACAAAAAGTTGTTACGGCTCGGTCAATATTCTAGATTGTCTGCTAATTTTAAGCCGAATGCTGACAACAATAAAAAAATATTTTCATGTATAAAGTTGGTATAACTATTTAATAATGTTCAAATGCAAAAATTTCAAAAACAAATTATTGACGTGATTAGCAAGAAACTGGTTCAAAATAGGGATTTGTCTAAATTAAAAAAAAAAAAAAAACAGCAGTCGAAAAGAGTTTTAATTCATTTTCATTTTATTTCAAATTTCAAGAAATGTGTTTTGGCATAAAAAAAATTGTTCAAAATCAAATATATTACATGGGGTCTGCTTTATTTCATTGAATGCAACAAGAATGTCGGTGCATTAAAAAAAAAGAAATTGGAATAAAAAAATACATATTTAAAAATAACAGTGACAAAAAAATTTCTACTATATTTCTTTTTTAAAACAAAAATTAAAATATTTTTTTTTTATTAATATTTAAGTTATAATAGCAAAAGGTTATCTTTCGCATAATGTCAATTTTAAAAATTACTCTTTGTTTTATTCCAGTTCAAAGTTTTAAACCTCCGAAAAAAACATCCTATATAAAGAAAGGTCATACAAATAACCATACAAATTTTTTTACTGAATTTTTTGTTAATAGGTGCTATAAATTTTAGTTAACTTTTTGGATTCTTATTAAAATTTTACTGAATTTATAGCATTTTTATGTATTTAATGTATAAATTATACATGCGGTAATTGCTTCTACACAATACCAACCATAAGAGTATATTTTTTTAAAGCTTGTGAAATGGCAACTAACTATAATAATTTTCATTTAAATTTTTTTTCTTTAAAAGAGAATCAATTTTTCTAATTTGCATATATATGTATGTACATACTTTGAATTGAATAAATGTTTTGTTTATAATTTCACGACAAACTGCAGTTATATAATATTATAAAACAAATAAAAAAAACTTGTTTATGCATTATATTATTATAACTGTGAACCAGTCTTGCCTTGCATTCGATTTTTAATTTACGTAATGATGGAAAACAAGTTCTTAATTTAGGTAAATTATGAATCATTTTGTTTTGTTCGGGGTCAATGCTTTATTAACAGTTTTACATTTTTTTAAATGTTAACTTTATTTATATTTCTTTCATCTCATTTGTATTGGGAGAAAAAATATTTCCACAAAATTATATTAATATATTTTTTTGTCCTTCAATTACGTATGGTATTTATGCATTCATAATTATTGCAATTTGTTTCAAATATAGTGAACGAATCATATTAGTACTTCGATTTATAATTCATTCTAATTAGATATTCAAATCAGTTTTGAATTCAATAAAATATTTTTTACTTTATGTGTTGTTTGAAATACGAATGTTGCTTGGAATTCGAATTTCAAAAATGTCTCAGAAAGACAAGTTGTACATTTCCATCGGCCGACATTTTGAATGGACAACTTAAAGCCTCCGGCTATAAAAAAAAAAAAAACAGAAAATATACCCTGAATAAAAAAAAAGAAGTTTTCCAAGGCTTATTAATTGGAATTGTATACTACACAAGTATTAATGTCTATAAAGTAAACCCAGAAGTAATTCTAAGGACAGATGTAGGGTCGGCAAATTAATAATTTTATGGAAACAGCTGAGAGACAGTTAATTAACACTTAATTTTTTTTATTTCTTTTCTGAAACAATTTTTGACCATATCATTCAAGAAATTGAATATCAACTATTTACATGTTAATCTCAATAAAAATAAAATAGAATGATCTATAATTTTATTCAATCGTAAATAATTTGAATTCATCTTTTTTTTTTTTGTTTAATTAATAGAGTCTTTATTCATTACAATCAACACTCCCTGGAATTAAAACGAAAAAAAAACATTATTCGTCGTCTCTTGCATTTCTCTTTGCTTTAATTAAAATTATTATTCTTGATATTAACACAATGACTAATAAAAAAAAAACTAAAATGTACAATGAAGGCTAGAAACAGAATTGCAAGCGATAAGCAAAATACACCAAATGATAAGAAAACAATTTATATTGCTAGCGAATTCGTCAAACCATTCGAGTGTTTACTTCTACTTGTTAGTTGGCGCAAACGCAAATAACAATATGTGTACGTTGCGGAAAGCGAAACCAAGGTAATACAAGTCCGAAATTCAGTCGTTAAATTAAAAAAAAATCAAAACAACTTTAAATTACTTGCACGTTGTAGTTTTTTTTTCAACTTTTTGAAGTGGATTTCTCTGGCTAATCAATTTGTGAAAGAGTGGTAGAGTAGTAGTATCCAAAAACAACAACTTTAACGTCTACGAATAGAATTATTATGAGAGAATGGAAAAAATTTCTCAAGGTCGTGAAATTCATAATTGAGTTGGTGGTGTTAATGGGGCTTGGTGCATGTAAAGTTTTTTTTTGGAAGGTACTTGCTTGATTCACATCAAACTTGAAACATTAATGGCTGACTTCACATGTTTTGCAAGATATTAACATTTTATCATGGTAGGTTACAAAATGTCTTGCAGAACCCAATCAAATTTAAGACCAAAAATATAAACAAGTTATTTAATAAATATTTTCGGTTGAATTACATTTTCGAGTTATAGATACATATAGCCTTGTTTAGCTAAACAAAATGTGGCTTCTATTTTAAGAAGCAATTAAGTCGTTGACCTGTTAGAAAACTCAAGTAGCTTTCAAATATAGCTTTTTGTAGCCTGTGTTATAAGAAATATAAAATGTAAGAGGTATCCTTTAGAAGAGAAAAGAGTATATACCAAAACTAAGATGTACAAATATCTATGTCGACTATAGATATTTTAGACATACTAAACAGGCTTCGAAACAATAACTCCCCCAAATTCGTCTAAATATTCAATGTACACTTTTTGCTGGACGATGATGTTCTTCAAAGGAATTGACTATTTTTATTAGGTATCTGATTTATCGAAGCCCTTGCTCAAAAAAAGGTCACTTTCTGGTAAAGTACTCAGAACATTATTTTAAAAGAAAGCTAGTTTGTGATAGTTTTTGTCAAGTTATCTTGCACAATGAAATATGTCAAGATAAACAAAACTACAAAAAACGTTTTCATATCATATGATGTTCAATTTAGAACTTTAAATTTGAGTTGAGTCGTAAATCACATTGAACCTCATTAAATCGATTAGGAAAATAGGTTTTTAACCTAAATCATAAGACAGTTCACAATTTCGTTTTTAAATTTTTGTTAGTACAATACAAACTTGAAAAATGAATCTTAAATTACAAATATATTTGAGGTTCAATTGAGAAATGAAAGAATTTTGTCAAGAAATATACGGTTTCTATTCAAATTAAACAAATTCACCCGTTTTTAAATAACGAACGCCTGTCGGCGATTGGATCTTATTCTAAGCGTATGTTCGAAAGCTCACTCCAAATAGTATCTTTCAAGCGACCGAAAGAAAATGTAAACTCAAATCTAATGGCAGGTGTCCAGCTTTATTATTTTGGAAAATCGCCCTCCTGGAATAAAAAATGTTCTCTAATTGAGATTTCGAGGGCTATACTATCCATTGCGCTTGGATCTCACGAGTGGTTTTTTTTCTAAATATTAAATATTTCTTAGCCATAGGCGAATAATTTCAAATTAATTTAAATTCTCGAACTCTTTTGAAAAATGCATTTCTAAAACTGGGGAGATTTTGTTCCTCTTAAGGTATTTTTCTTAATTATTTCAGAATAAAGCTTTTGAAAGAGCCTGAACACTCCGGGCATGCTCTGAACCTTTCTGAACTAAGTGTGTTCTTGTTTGTGTTCTTTGATCAAGTTTTGTGACACACTTCATGAGCTATCACCTTTGTCATTTCACATCTCTGAACCTCCTGTTCAGATTTTCAACTCTGCCTAGTATATCATTTAATTATGAGCTCATTGAGATCGATCTGAAAATACTCAGAGCGGTAAAAAAAACACAAAATTGAAGATGTTAACGCTCTGAGTTAAAAAAGAAGTCTCTGCTCTGAACAAGTCAAGAAGCCCCCATTGTTTTTCTCATTTCTGGATTGTAGTCAACTATCCCAAGTTGACGAGGAGAATCGAAGATATCCAAACACTTTAAAAATGTTATGAAATTTGAAAATTATTCCATTTTCAGACTTTTCTAATTGCCATCTAGAAAATGAATCAAGATCTCATTTAAAATGTCTACAATTTTAGCTATTACTTAAACTTTAACGCAGCGAAACCCTAAAATAATTTCGTGGATAGTTTGATAACTTTTTCTGTTTTTTGTTCTCATTCGATCACTTCAAAATTTGGCATTTGGTGGGGGTTATGTGGGGTTTTTCGAAAAACTTTCACCGCCAAAAAAGTGATTTTTCAAAGCATGAAATCTTTTGCGTTTTTAAATACCCTATCACATTTTTGTCCACGCCAAAAAATATTAAATATTTGGGAAGAATATCATCATGGGACTCAAGCACTACCTAAAGGGCAACAGCCCCCATATTTAAGAGATTCTAAACTATGACCTATTAGGTATTTGTAATAGTTGTGTGAGACATATGTATTTGTTGGAACGTTTAAACTAATAACTCAGATCTTAATTGTTGTTATAAAACTTATAACTAACCCCAAAAGGACCGTTGACTCTGATACTTATTAATGATAGAACCTGTCAATTTACATTAGAGAACCTCTAAGACTGTCCCAACGTGTAATATGTAAGTAAATTACTTTTTCTATTATTACAAATTTGCAAAAGAAAACAGACAAATGCTTTGCATTCAAATTCAAATGAATGGAATAAATTAATAATTAGGTATAACTTTTGTGCCCTTTAAGATTTTCACCTTTTTGAAAACTTCTATGTGCTCATGCAGGTACAATTCATTCCCAAAACAATATGCAAAATATAAGAAATTGATAAGAAAATTCTGACAAAGAAATTCCAGATAAGATAACGCCCATTGAAACTATTGCTCAAAAATTTAGATAATTAAAAAAACAGACCAACTGGCTCTGCCAACCTTTGGCCTCAAACGAAATTGAGCGATTCAAGGGAACGTACATTTCTTTGCAATCGCTGCTGATTTACTTGGTAGAGCCCAGTGGTGCTTTGCGTGATCATGAATTGAGTTGTTGACATTGAGATACAAGGTGTGATTGCGCAAAAAAGAAGAAAAAGAAAGAAAAGAAGAATACCTCCTCTGGCGAATGCAAAGTTCATAACTTACCCACAAGACAAATGATGAACTTAACCGCTGTTATAGATAGAATATCATTAAGATTGCTTTCTATAGCTGCTTCGAATCCTTCGTCCACTGCGAAACCACCACCGTCACCGACTGCCTCGGTAGCGTTTTTTATTAGTAATCCTATTGCTGCCGAAGCCGATGCTAGGCCAGGTACGTTGGTTGTTAAATTACTAGAGGTGCTTAAATTGGATGATGATGATTCTACAGCGATAGAGGAGGCTGTGCTGATGTTGTTGCCACCTTCGATTACGACATCGTCTGGAAGAGCTCCGGTCTTCTCAAGCGGAGGGTATAACCGTGTAGGCAGACCCATTCCGATTTTTAAAATCTCGTCGATCACCAGAATTGGTGGAACACGCATCATCACGTCCACCAGACCGAGAACTTTCGCACGAAACGACATTCTACGGCTCCGAGAGTGGTGTGTTTTTGTGTGACGACCTCTGCTTTCAGCTACGTCCGCAGACGTCCGTCGTAGTTTTTATTTCTGTCCCTGCGATGGGCACAAATTTATTTTTTTTTCTCGCAGTTAACAAACAATTTTAGAGGAAAATTTATAGATTTTTCGATTTGTTCGAAGAGAATTCACCGAGGGCGGATTGATTGGATGTAATTGAAACTATTTTCAGCACTTATTTGTATTTTATTTGAGTTTTTTCATCTAGAATTTGTAAAATATTTGACAATTCGCGGAGTCATATTTTTGCGTTTTCTTTGCACTAGTCGTGAGGTCGATGTTTTATTTTTCTTTGTTGCTAATTTCGTGTGGCTGAGGGCGTTTATGTCGAATAAGAGTGATTTTTTTTTCAGTTCTTGTTGTTTTTGTTGCAGAACTGTCAACTTTCGATTTGACGTGTAATTTAGAAAGAGCCAGATATACCATTGGGTTTGTTGTCGATAAGGTAGTGTCGATTATTTGAAGTTTGGCTAGTTGACACTAGGTGGCTAAAATGGTAACACAAGAGGCCGGTTTAATTTCTATTTTTTCCACAAATCATAAGTTAAAAAAAGTATTTTTTTTTTTCAAAAAATAACAGTATGAGTATTTTAGTAAAAATTAAAATTCGCTCTATTTACCCTTTTAAATCAAGAAAACGATTCCAAAATTTGTGATACTTGGTTATTTTCGAATAAACAAATAAAAATTACGAAAAAAATATGAAAAAAATGAAAAACATTTATTATTTGAATTGCAAAAATAAGCAGTTTTTATGGTTTATGCATATGTACGTATATTAACGCCAAAGGATAAACAGCTAATCCAAATGATCTTATTTATAAATCACAAGAAATATAAAAAAGCAAACAGTGAGGTATTCTTTTTTAAAAAGAAACACAAAAAAAGGTAAAACCCCTAATTGCCAGACTACTGCCATAAATGTTCATCCTACTGCAAATTGACACGAAATTGTGTCTCTTAACTGCCTTAAAAAGTGTCACTAGGCTATTACTCTGTCTTGGGCCAACTGTATCTGTACGAGCGAAGTAATCACTGCTTGGCCACTTCAGCGTCGTCGTCGATTGTAAAGTGCAATGCAGACTTTTATTTTGATCTCCCTTAAAGCATCAAGATCGACCGCAGTTTCTAGACTTCCCTCAAGTCAACAAGCTGAGCCCCTAAGTAGGAACACACACGCTCAATATGCACACAAAAAGCTCACTCAAACATGCCAGCTGTGACATATGGCTAATTAGAATAGAAATTAGCATCACCATTTCTGATAATGTGGCCCCAGTGCACTTGTGCACTGGCTCTGAGTTCTGGCTCGTTTCGATTTCTACCACATAAGGCAACCATCAGACTTTTGATGGTGTCTCTTTGGCCAGCCTGCATCACAACGCACAGCATGAGCTGCCTCAGCAAGTGTGTGTATGTGGATGACGATTTATATATATGACCGGACCAACTCTTGTTCTGGTTGATTCCAACTGACAAACTAATTGACTCTTGATGATTTTCTATCTACTTTAAGTTGATCGTTCATTGGAAGCATACCAGATCCGTTGTTTGTTGAATCGACGACTTTGCAGTTTGCAGGAGGACTCAGACTCTCATGAGGGCTGACAAACTGTCGGTGGATTGATATGTGCCACTGGTTTGCACTGTTTTGTTTGGCTTCAAGCACAGAGTTTTATTTAGTTTTTTTATAAACGAAGCTAGAAAGCCACATCATTCCAAAGTGTGCTAAGAGTATTTGTTTTGGTATAATTTCTTGACATATGTCTGTCAATTTGAATATGCTCTAAATGACTTTTTCATACTTTCTTTTGGACTTGTTGATAGAGTCAATTTGTTCATATACCTTAAACTGCAGCTACAAGATGGAAGTGGTTTATTGCAAACAAAAAGTTAACGAGTTATAAACGGATTAGTTTTGTTTTTTCTTAATTCGGTCGTTGTCTTAAGAAGTAATTTCAGCATGGCAAGGATAGTTTTGATCTTTTTTTCTTTGTTCGATATTTTATTTTCTAGTACATACATATTATGTATGTATGTAGTACATTAATGAATTGTTTGCAGATCAGTCTTTTAACCCTTTAACTTATTAGAAAAACTTATTTTGCCCCCTTTAAGAACAACTTTAAAGAAAAAATGCAATTATCAATGGATTTTATCAAACTTAAGAAATACCTAAAAAATGTGCATGCCAACGGGCATTTAGACTTATTAAAATTGGAGACCAAGTTGGATTTTGGTATTGGATCAAATCATTGGTTATGTTCACGTCTAGTGATTGACATATTACATAGCACTTTGGGCCTTAAGTTTGTTGTATTTGTTGTTTGACATTATATTCGTTTATGTTAGTGTCCCTTAATTACCTTCCTATGTAGGTATGTAGTATGTACATACATTACAGCAAAAACTTTCTTAATAAATGTTTTGGAATTTTCAGTTATCAATGTATATTTTGTACGTTTACAGTTTTTTGTTTCACAAAACCACATACATACATATATGAGCTCAATGACAATGGTTAACAAAAAAAATTGTTTTTTTACGAAAACATAATATGCTTGTCCGTAGGTTTATGGTGTATTGAATAGGTACAAATCCAAACCCAGAAAATGTTAGATTCTCAAAATATGACAGTTTGAAAATTAGAAAACTGGTAAAAATAATATTTTTGCTGTTTGCTATAACTTATGTAAGTAGAACTTCGTTAGAAATTTCTTTTCGATATTCTCATAAACGGTTTCATAGACTTCGATCAAAATGTTTATCAAAGAAGTTCTTTATAATCAAAACAAAATAGTTCTTGATGAATTAATTGAACTTAAGAAGATGATTTACGGAGAACAAATTATCTTTGTTTTATTTGCATAAAAAACCTACATTGATAAAATATAAAACGCGCCTTAACTTGCCCAATTTCAAACCGAATAACAGATCCACAACAAATCCAGCAACAACTCGCAGAAATATTAGATCCAGCAAGCTTAAAGTCACTACAAAATATAAAAGAAGCAACTTCGTTGCACAATAAGTTTAACAAAATCTAAATTAATTATTATTATTTTTTTTTTCTTTGTTTAATAATTCACTTTACTTTTTTTCCTTTAATTTTTATTTCTAAAACTTAATTATTATGTACTTACATATTATGTACATAAATAACAGATAATTTATAATCCTTATTTGATTATTTTTTGCTTTTTCATAAAATACGGCACCAAATGGCCTTGTTGCCCTGATGCCTTTTCAAAAATATGTAGTTTAAAAATTAATTTGTAAATTATTTAGCTTTAAATAAATAAAACACGCCTTAATATGAACTACAAAAACACCGAGTAAGCATATTGTGAAAAAGAAAAATAATTCTTCAAGGTTCTACCGAGATTTGAACTCGGATCGCTGGATTCAAAGTCCAGAGTGCTAACCATTACACCATAGAACCGATAAAAAATAAGGGTCAAATGAAAGTTTTATCCTTGGGAAGAGATAAAATACACAATCTCTTGAATATGTAAATAAAACATTAGGCATTGACCCATACACATTAGCTACCATTAGCAACTTCACGGTAGTTCCTCCTAGGACTAAGCGCAAGCTATGTATGAACTCTAATTGAGCAAATGCTGACATTACCCATTGTATATATTATAACCTAATAGTACTACTATGGAACACGATTTTAAGTTACCTTTCTCTCTCTTTTGGTGGCGCTGGTGTTGCCTAAAAAGCAGATTGGAGACATCGAAATGAAGGTAGGCAGAAAGAATATAAAATAAGTAATAGAGTGAGAGAATTAATTATGTTCATTCTGACAATTGCTGACAACAATTAGGCAGGGTAAGGGAGATAGGTGAGTCAGCTGATGGGTGTCATGGCAACAAGGGGAAAATGAGAAAATGAAAAGAATTCTATTGGCGTGGATTTATTCAACGGTTTTTTTTGCATAGGACGATTTTTGCTATATGTAGAAGTATAGATATAGCTACATTATTTTCAATTTTCAAACAATTTCGTATAGCTATTTTATTTGATTTTGTGAGATTTGAGATATTATGAGAGCTATGTTGCAAATTTTCATGTCTTACAGATACATTCAAACTTTTTTTTTCTTGCTTGTGATAGAATTTACTATACGTATTTGGTTTTTGTGAACTATGTACCTTGCCAAATTTCAATTCCATATACAATGCATTACCTACCTGAAAGTTTTGATATTTGATTTTTGTACATTTCTTTCTTGAGTGTTGACAGAGTCTTTGTGGTAATAAAACTCTTTGTATATGAAAACTATAGTACTATCATGGCGAGTTTTTTTTAATGTTGCCCTGACCCTTGTGGTGGCGCTGCAAAATGTGAGGTGTAAAATTGGATTTGGGAGTCTTTAACCGTCGAAAATTGGTGGTAGGGGCAAGAGGAGACTATTTTTTGGATTATTGCATCCAAAAAATATCAATAAATATCATTTAAGACCTCCATAAGCCCTCCGCAAAAAAAAAAAGAGTAAGGGTTGCCGGCATACATTAGATGTCGCCCCATTCGACTTCCACCATGAGAGTACTATAGTTTTCATATACAAAGTAAAACTGGGTGTCCATGCCGGACTGATATATTTTCACACAATATTGCAAAAAGAAAAATAAATTTAAAATTTACAAAAAAAACTTGTTATCTTCATAAGTACCTATGTAATTTTACAAATATCGCAAAATAATTACCTATAATTACGACAGACGACAGTTTATTTTAAGAAACAATAAAAGGTGTCGTTAGCTTTTATGGAAAACAAACGTTATTATAAAATTTTACTGTTCAAAGTTGTACAACTGTCACAATTTCAAAATGAGAAAATTAGAACATTTATTGTTTAGTTAAACAAATCAAAAATACAAAGAAAAAATTTAAAAAACCAAACATAAAGGAAAAAGAAAGCAAAGTATGCACTTAAAGATTTTTTTTTTTTAAATTGCGATTGTTTAACAATACATATATTTTAGTTTGTAAAACGTAAAACTATTATTGCATCTGTTTTTAATTACTCTTACAACAATGTTTGACGTTTGTCTTGTTCTTCTTTATTCTTACTTCTCATTTCCACCTACTAATAAATAATTTTTAAAAAATATACTAAAATGTTGGTTGTGTTCTTGAACATTCGACACAACTACAACACAAAAATTGCTGAAGCTAATTTCTCCAAAGTTTTAATTAAAGCCTCTTTTAGTGTCATTAATAACGGTTCCTATCCAGTAACAGTTAAGTTCGAAAACGGATGTGATGAATTTTTTTTGGTAAGCTCGTAAGTAATTAAAATTATTTAGTTAACAAATGACAGATTGTTGATTTTTAATCTACTCATAGTTGGTTAAATGAATTTCTATCACAATTTTAATGAAGACTTTAAAAAAAAGAATGCCTGGAATTTTGGAAAAAAAAAATAAAGATTTTTGTGCTTTTTGAGGCAATATGTTTGGTTCATCTCATTTCTATTTTCAATTAATTTTTTTACACTCAAAAAACCGACGTTTTTTCACATTTACAAAAGAAATGCAACGTGGAACTTCCCATAAAAGTGCTGCATTTCTTTTCATTTTCTTAATTCTTCGTTCATCGGAAGAAAGTACTACAAATTAGACCATCTATATTTTTACCTGAAGGTACCTTCTACCTTTTATATATGGGCCTTTATGTTGAAATAGTCGTATACTTGAATGTACATAATATCTAGGGAAAAATTAGTTAGTTCTCATACCAGCCGTAACTTGATTTTTTTTAAACAGAACAGTTCAACTAGGTATTTGAAACGATTGCACCGGTTTCGTCTAGTTCAAGGCTTTATAAATATCTAACGACACGTTTAGCTGATTATTTCTATGATGTTACCGACCACTCAACTGTAAGTGACTCTGAAGACCACTTGCCAGGTTCTGCAATTAGACAATAAGGAACAAATAAATCGAATCCTTATCTCAAAACCTCACCATCAACACCTCTCTTAATTCTATATCCTATCAAAAGTTCCTACTTTTATCTCGTTACAAGTGAACGGTGTACGCCATTTCGAACTCCATCACTATAATAATATACTATCTCCCAGCTCCCATTAGAGCAACTACTATATACCGATACCGACAACATTCAATTCCTCCCAATTACGCGAATTGGCAATCTATTAAGGCAACAGCTATTACTTAACATCAATTCAGCCTACTGCAATCATTGCCAACAACTTCATCGGGGATTACAGAGTTCAATTCGATTCCTGAATTCCTGCTTTGGTCAATAGCCATCAGATTCCTGCGGTGTGTGCAGAGTGCAGTGTGCTTCTATGTCGTCTTTCTTCACCGTGCGGCTTCCTATATAACAACTACCATACCTACTATATATTGTGGCCTTGCTGTTTCTTTGAGTGTTGTGTTCGGTTTCGGTGCTCCAAACGTGAGCACAGCAATTAATTAGCCAAAACACAAGAACCCTTTTGGGTTTGGTTTGGTGGAAACTATTTTAATTGGCAATTGTTGTGCGCGCTCTGAGAATGGTAATAAAAATTCCATTTCCCTAAAAGTTTCAATCTAAGGTATCCCCACAGATAACCTTCAGAGTTGTTGGTACTCTATTGGCATTTATGCGGCTGAATTGGCAAATAGAGAAGAACCCAATCAATTGGATCGGATTAGGATCGTATCGCTCTTGTGCATCGAAGGTCGGCGACAGTGTATCTCGCCAACGACAGGTCTCCTCTCAAGACATACATACCTAACCTTTTCTATCTTTTTTTATGGTTATCGATCGAAGATCTTATCGTCGATGTTTGTTAGGAGTCTGACTGAGAGATGAAGACACAAAAAGCAGGTTGCCTCTGCAAATCTGTGCATCTAAATTCGAGATCACCAAATAAATAAACCAATTGCGACACACAAATCACGTTACAACCGATCGATGGTGGATGTGTGTTCTGTGAAATAGGGATCTCGGATTGAGTGATGGTCACGCTTTCTGTGGGTTAAAATAAAGAAAACTTGTTGTGGCTTCTTACAAAATAATAAAAATGGAGGAAGACATTTTTGAAAATAGATTTGTTTTTCACTTGCTCTTATAAAAAAGTATACACTGCTTTCGTGCAGAAATAAATGTCGAAATTTTAATCAAACTTAACATAAATTTACGATCTTGACAAAAAAAAGAACAACATTTATTAAAAAAAAAAACATTTATAAAAATGAGTAAATTTGAATGTCAGTGCTTGTGTGACAATGAGGAATGCGCCCGTTTCCATAGTCCCCCAAAACCACCCTGTAACTGCATTCGCCAGCTTAGCAAGTCGACTAAATTCATCGAAAGAATACTCGATTGCTCAGAGACAATAGTTCGAGTTCTATCGATTTGTGGAATTCATGAGTGCAAAGCCAAAGCAGCAGGAGATGTTATTATTTTTGGATTCCTTCATTATAAAATAGTATCGGATCCTGTTTCAGATGTCTTGAGAAAAAAGCTGCGCAAAGAGGATCTTTTTCATGACTTGGGAAGAAAGTGTCGCATGAATAGAGTTGAAGCTCATCTAGCCTATTCGATATTTAAGAAAGCTTTCAAGGCCTTTTATTTCAAACAAACTGCTGATAACTATAATCCAGATTTCATAGACGAAGAACAGTGGATTCGTGCTGCTGAAAAAACTGCTGAAGTTTACGCTTGCTCAGAAGGCCTAAGGGAGGTTGATAGAAAGAAATTGGAAAACAGAATCAAGATGGCTTACTGTAGTTTTGTAAAAAGGGTAGAGGAGTCTCGGAAAAAGGACAAAAAATACAATTGCACATGTTGCTTCTGCAAGGAGTGTCAGACTTTCGATGGGAAAGATTTTAAATTATATGCAAATGTTTTGCCAAAGGAAGATGCAGCGGTCTATAAGTATAAGAAGAGACTTATAGAAGAAGGCAAGAAAGCAGCTTGCGAAGAACCTGATCCGTGTGGACGTAGAGTTTTGGAATGGCAAAATAGAATTAAAGCACAAACTGATAAATTCAATGGTCCACAGGAACATACATCAGCTGGGGTAGAATGTTCTTGTTCAGAAACACCATGTTGCTGTGAAATAAATCCAGAAAAATATGATGTCATGAAACAGATTCAAAATCAGTTGCCTTCAGAATCTTGCTGATAGAAACAGAAGTACAATAATCCTACATCAGAAGTATGGCATGGTAATTGGTTGGAGAAATTAGCTTTTGGAATTAAATAAAACTTAGAATAAATAAGAAGTGTTTTGAAGTGATACTTATTCCAAACTGTGTCCTTAACATAAAAAACAATGCAAATTAAAGGTTATTTTTAAAAAAATTATTCAAAACATATTTACAAAACATTAATTATGTACATTGATGGGCACAGTTTTCTAGCTTGGAAGCGAAGTATAATTTTGCGAAGGTTTCTGGTTGCTGAATCCAAAGCTGACATCTTTTAATCTAAAAGCTTCAAACATAGTTCTTTTTTTTGGTTTGTGGTTTGAGCTTTGAGGTTATGTTATATACAACAAACGAGTTTTTCCTTAAAAAACAACCGTTATAGGATCATCCACCCTGCCTTTTTCTCAAAATTGTCCTTTAGTTTCTACTCATCTCTTCAGTTTTGGTACCTATACATCATATTTTTCGAAATTCATACATTTTAAATACAGTTTTATTAAAATGATTGAAATCATTTGAAATTTAAAAAATGCCTTTTGCTGATGAGACAGAACTTCAAAAAAAAAAAAAAAAAAAAAAAAAAAAAAAAAAAAAAACTGTTGATTTTACAACGAAATAAATAAGTGCTGACAACGGTATACAAGAGGTGTCCCTAGTTTTTTTTTTTGAAATTTGGATAATCCCCTGTTGAAGCACTTTTTCCCAAACCCGTCCATAATCGGTTTTTGGAATTTTAAATATTTTGCTTAACCATTTGGTAAATACTTATAACAACTTTGTGTATCAAAATATTTTTTTTTTGATTTGAGCATTTGGATGAAAATAATTACTTTAAAATTCGATCGGACGGAACCCTGAAAAAATTTCATGTTTTCGTAACTAACGAAAAACCTACCAAATACAGACAATTATGTAGAGCACAATCAAACATGGTTCTAAAACAAATAAAAATATTTGAAATAGCCTTATAAAATTAGCCTATCAATGAAAACAAAATTGTAATAATCTGAATTTTGGTGAGGGGCTTTATTGGTATGTTTCAAATCTTACTAAAGGTATACCTTTAAATTGTTGTATAAACTAATCATACAAAATTTGCGTATGAAAGTATTCAAAAAATATTTTTTCTTTGGATTTTAGAAAAAAATATTTTTTTTTTGAAAACTCAATATTTTGAAAACTATAGTGGATATTTTTTTTGAAATTCTGTTCATGAGTGTATTATTGAAAACTCAAATCTTGCGTCGTCATGACAATTTCGCACCGGTTTCGCATTACTTTGGATAAGCCTCTAATAACCAAAAAAAATAACATAAATTACAAATTATTCAATATATTTTAAAATGAGAATTTGATGGATGCAAAAATACTAAAGTGATTTTAGACTGAGTTATTTTCAAACGGTCTATACGTGACATAAATACAGCAAGCTGACATCGTAAATAAACAAAAAAACTTTTCAGGTTCTACCGAGATTTGAACTCGGATCGCTGGATTCAGAGTCCAGAGTGCTAACCATTACACCATAGAACCGATGAAAATTTTGGTGATCAATTTCAATCTAGTCGATTAGGTTAAAATTAATAGTAAGGAATTATTTTTTATTATTTCTTTATTTCTTTAAATTTAATGTATAATTTATTTCATCATTGTTTTAGGTGGTATAAAATTATTTAGAAATATTTTTTCTGTGCCTATCCAAGATATTAGCTGATAAAACTTTTCGTTCAAAAGTGTTCGATGTCAAATAAAAGCCTGAGTAGGTTTTATTTCATTTCATTTCATTAAAGTTTCAACCAAGATGTCGGTTTAAAACAAAAAGAGGAAAAATGTAAATAAGGTTCGAAAATGCGCTATACAGATTTATAATCATAATTTTGTGTAGTGAGGATATTGTATTGAATCAAATCGAAATTTACGGAATTTAATTAGTTCGCTATTCTTATTTTGATATAGCTATGTATCACTTATTAACTTATCACAATTAAACTTCAAATTGGTCAACATACAGGTGATGGCATTGGCATTAGTAGTCGGCAGAGTTGTAAAAAAATGCAGTACTTTGGTAATGCAGTCAGTTCAGTTGCAGTTAATTAACTTAACAATTAACTGCAAGTTAATACTGGAGTGGGTACTTTAACTGCAAAAAAAAGCAGTCAGCACAGTCAGCAGTCAGTACTAATATTTTAACTGTGCAGTTAATAAAAGCAGTTAATTGACTAAAAGTTAATTAACTGCAGTACTTTTTAACTGGTCTTAGTCTTTTTTAGTCAGATGAAAGTTAAAGAACTGGCCTGGTTTTGGTTTTAGTCAATAAGTCTTTTAACTGCAGTTAATTAACTGTAAGTTAATTAACTTTTTTTTAGTCTTTTGACTAAAGTACTTAATACTTGTACTTATAAAAGCACATGTTGTGGTAATTTGTCTGTATCATGTTGCAAAAGGCATTGAGTGGCATTGTGTGGCATGTGGCATCGGACATGGGGCATGTTGTATGTTACATGATGCATGTTGAATGATGTGTTGCATGTTGTATGATGCATGTGGCATGTTGCATGACGCATATGGCATGTTGCATGTTGCATGATGCATGTGGCATGTGGCATGTTGCATGTTGCATGATGCATGTTGAATGATGTGTTGCATGTTGTATGATGCATGTGGCATGTTGCATGACGCATATGGCATGTTGCATGATGCATGTGGCATGTGGCATGTTGCATGTTGCATGATGCATGATGCATGTGGCATGTTGCATGTTGCATGATGCATGTTGCATGATGCATGTTGCATGATGCATGTTGCATGATGCATGTTGCATGTGGCATGTTGCATGCATCATGCAACATGCCACATGCATCATGGAACATGCATCATGCATCATGCAACATGCAACATGCCACATGCATCATGCAACATGCAACATGCCACATGCATCATGCAACATGCATCGTGCAACATGCATCATGTAACATACAACATGCCACATGTCCGATGCCACATGCCACACAATGCCACTCAATGCCTTTTGCAACATGCTACAGACAAATTACCACAACATGTGCTTTTATAAGTACAAGTATTAAGTACTTTAGTCAAAAGACTAAAAAAAAGTTAATTAACTTACAGTTAATTAACTGCAGTTAAAAGACTTATTGACTAAAACCAAAACCAGGCCAGTTCTTTAACTTTCATCTGACTAAAAAAGACTAAGACCAGTTAAAAAGTACTGCAGTTAATTAACTTTTAGTCAATTAACTGCTTTTATTAACTGCACAGTTAAAATTTTAGTACTGACTGCGACTGCCCGGATTACAGTTAAAGTCTTTTTGTAAGTTAAAGTACTGAACGAAATTAGTCTTTTTAGTCAATTAACTGCAGTACCCAAAAGACTGCAGTCTTTACAACTCTGGTAGTCGGCCCCTTAACTTTTTTTTAAAAATTCCATTGGCATTTAAAAATCAGTTTTTTATGTTTTGAATAGAGTTGTCAGCATATATTTAAATCAAATATTAGGGCAAATTCTTAAACGCAAAATTTGCGCAAATTATGCTAAGCAAACAATTCCAAAATGCAAACGTAAACATCCCTGCTAAGCAGATTGTCCCTAAATGTAGTAGATTTTATTTGCATGCGCAAATGCAAATGTATTTCGGCAAATGTCAAAAATATCTTGCGCACTTCACTTGCTTTGCTTTTTCAACTGTATTCTTCATTTGCTTTTGTGGTTTGCTGTGCAAATGTTGCGTTTAAGAATTTGCCCTTATATTAGTTAAACATTAGTTTTTAATTTAAAAGAATGTATGCACATAGTCTTGAAACATATCATAAAATAAATAAATTAGCATAAATCATATTAAAATAAATAGGTACATTTTCGGTGCTTACAGCTATTACATATAAATGTTTCATCTTTGATATCTTCAAAAAGTCTTCCTGCAAATTTGGTACATTTCAAATGAAACCATTTTATGCAGGAAGCACAACCAACATTTTTTAAATCATTAGGGGTATTCATGCAACGGTAGAAAACTCGGATAAACGCAGAAACCAGATAATTTTATCTCCGCAGAAACGAGCTGTCAAAATTTGTATGGGAAAAAAATTCTGCAAACCAGATAATTTTATCTCACAAAATTGATGCAGAAAGTGAAGAAATAAATCTCATAAAGTTTCAAGAAGTAATTTGTGACGTTTAGTTGTGACAGCTGATTATTTCTCACATTTATGCAAGAATTTTTATGGGGTGCTCATGCAAACGTAAAGCGGAAAATTATGTCTTTCTGCAAAACGGAAAATTATCTCGTTGCATGAATACCCTTATTGTCTTCAACATATTCTGACACTAATTCTTCTTCACAATTTGAACACTTTCCTTGTGTTTATTTTTTTTTTGCATTTCCCCTATCAGCCCTTTTCTTTTTTTCAGCTTCCATCGCTTTTCTTCTCTATTTTTTTTTCGGAGCTCCACTTTCATTACTTTCTTTGCTTTTTCTTCTTCTTTTTTATTAAAAAATTCTTTCCAAGCAAGAGAGGAAATACTATGGTGGTTTCTAGCGAATTGGTTTGGATGATTTCGGAAATCCCTTCGGATAGAAAGGGTTATTCCTAAAAGCTGGACTGACTGAAGCTGATGTTAATGGTAAACACTGAGCTGAAATAATTTTAGAAGTTTAAATTTTATTATCTTAGCACTGGAGTATGAATATTGATAAAGAGCAGTGTTTGAAGTAGAAACCGACTAATTTGATTTTCCTTAGTCACGTGCCATTATTTCTGCAAAAGTCACTCAGGTCCAATGTCAAAAGAGACTTGTGGCCATCAACTAGAAACAATATTGGCCGTTTGATGTTGTTTTCAGCTACCCAGTCGTTGAAGCTATTGGCCGTATATTCGAAGAAGGTTTTGGACCGCATCCAGCCACTTTCAGATCGTCCTAAAACCCACTTGTCTGGCATACTTTTGATAACAGCCTGCGGAGGACGTACATATGGGAAGACAACGAGTAGTTGTAATAGCTTTCCATCAGCAGAAAGCACAAAAAGGACTGTTATCGTCGCCTTATTCTTTCCTGAAGTAATCTTGTACAAGTTTTTCCAGCCTTTGGGAGCTAATACTATTCCCGACTTGGGGACAAACAAAAGGATGTCTCATCGCCGTTAAACATTCTAGATGCGTCTTCCAAAATGTCTGGAGCATCCATTTCCTCCAGGTAGTCTTTTAGCTCTCGGAACTATTTTCGAATAGATTCTTCGGTGACGACCGCTCGTCCTTTCGATAGTCCCTCTGCTGTCCTGAGGGACAATTCCGGATGGCATTTCAAAAACCCATAATACCACGTCTTCTCGGGTAGGCCATCTTTGAATGGGTTCTTTTTTTTATCTTCTAAGATAATTTTTTGGACGGTATTTAACAAATCTGATGGCTTGTTTCGCCAGGTCTATGAGCTACTCCACAAGTTTTTGTTCCTCGGCCGCAGTAAGGACTTTGTTGGGACCCATTTTTCTGGACTTTTCGTCCACTCTGCCATGAACTCGATCTTGTAAAGTGGTTCTAGGAACCCCGAACTCCCGACTAGCTACTCTTAATAGCAAATTTTCTTCTCGAATTTTCTTCAATGCCGAAGAAAGTGCCTCTTCGGAGTAATTATGTAGTTTTCTTTTGCCTTCCGTTTTTTCCATTTTTCAAGTTCTTAGAATTAAAATAATTTAAAATTTTTATTTTTTCATGGTTATTATTTTAAGACAAGAATAACACATCATGTAAGTTTTACTTATACGGCCAACGAAAATCTTTATAAGAAGGGTATTCATGCAACGAGATAATTTTCCGCTTTGCAGAAAGATATAATTTTCCGCTTTACGTTTGCATGAGCACCCCATAAAAATTCTTGCATAAATGTGAGAAATAATCAGCTGTCACAACTAAACGTCACAAATTACTTCTCGAAACTTTATGAGGTTTATTTCTGCGCTTTCTGCATCAATTTTGTGAGATAAATTTATCTGGTTTGCAGAATATTTTTCCCATACAAATTTTGACAGCTCGTTTCTGCGGAGATAAAATTATCTGGTTTCCGAGGTTTATCCGAGTTTTCCACCGTTGCATGAATATCCCTAAGGATTAATTACACAATGTGTTTAAGTACATTTTCTTTACAAAAAGAGAAAATTTATCAACGGAATGAAGTGAGTTGTTAGTTTCTCGTGAACACAAAAAGCTAAGGCAAGTTGGTTAAATATTTCACTTACAAAACCATTTACTGGTATATTCTATTTTTTCAGAAAAAGAAAAACTTACATGTGTAATCCGAGCCTTATTTGTCTATACGAAACATTACTGGGGCCGACTCCAAAATAAGTATCGTTTATAGACCATTCTCTCTTTACGTTTACAGGCGGCTGACCTAGAGGTCCACAGACAATTTTTTAAATTTCTTGGTGTGAATAAAAAGAGAACAAAATTTCCCTTAAGTTTGCATACTCAGCTGATGAAAAATGAAAAAAAAAAACATTCTTCAGTGGTCGGCCGCCCATCCGGCCGACTTTAGAAGAATTGATAAAAACTGTCTTCAAAGGTCGGCCCCCTTTATAAATATTTACCCACAAATACTCGTATATTTTAGGTTTTTTAAACAAAAACATAAAATAAAAACAAACACATAGTGCACTTAGCTTCAATACCTATGTATGTTGACAATTATACATTTTTTTTGAATTCACTTTCACTATTTTTTTTTCTAGCGAATAAACGCTAATGTTACACAGACGAAAACTTAAAAGTTAAAACAAAGTGACATTTTTTACAAGAAATTACCCAGTAGCTGAAATGGACTGACATTTTGCATCCTGGAAGAAAAACCGTTACCTTATTGGAAAATATTTTTTTACCGGGAGGTTGAACGCAAGACTATACTATTAAGTTGTACTTTATAACTTAGTGGCCGACTACTGGCGGGGGTAGACTACACATGCCATCACCCCATATCATCTTCAATGTTTAAAGACCCACAAACTTAAATCTCTAGTTAAATATCTCCCATTTTTTTATTTTTTTTTTAAATGGTGAAATTTTAGATTAGCCCTAATCACCAATTTATCAAAAGCAACATGAAAAATTTTGTGCTTACCAATGTGTAAAAAAAGAAACTAAACATTATTTAAGTTATCAAGCATGGTACTTATTTTTATGTTTCTTTTGTCAAAAAAGTTTCTCTCAGGTTCTACCGAGATTTGAACTCGGATCGCTGGATTCAAAGTCCAGAGTGCTAACCATTACACCATAGAACCGTTATGATCACGTGTGTCTTAAAAAATACCTGCAAAATAACTCAACTCAAATCTTTTGATTACTTTTTAAATATCTTATTAGAATAATCAAAAGTTTATTATTATTTGAACAGGTTTTTTAAGGAATGCATAATGTCTCATATTTTAATTTAAAAATAGAAACAACACTCATTTGGGAAGAATTTAAACGAATAAAATTATCGAAATTCTCTTTGTATTAAATCGGCAAAATAATTTATAACGTCTAGCTGAAAACTAAGAATTAAACTATTAATTGTAAGAAATAATTAAATCATCTGGTAGCCATAAAATAAAAGTCTTCAATTTATTGTCAACTCCGAAACACTTGAGAAGGGTGAAAGTACATAATCGGACAGTAAATCACTTGACAGCGTGTTAAAATGTCAAAAAGCAAAATGATACTAACTTGTAATCGCATTCGGAGGGGAATTATCAGTTCAATGAGTCGAAAGTGATAAAAGAAATCTGTAATGTTGTTGTAATTTTTCGAATACTTGGAAGTATGTTGTGTGTGTTGATATCTATTAGAAAAGGAACACTTTGAAAATAATTTTATTGCAGACAAAAAAAAAAGCAATAGAACATAGATATGTTCGATTCATTAGCGTCAAGGCTGTTTTTTAAATTTTATGGATATATGAAATGGTATATCGGTGTTAAGACATGACTCATATAATGTTGTCATTATCTTGTTACACTGCTAATTAAGAAGGTGCTCGGAAGAATCTGTAAAAGTTCAAACGTCTTAGAGTATACAAATGCTTTTGTATGTTAATGTTTTTTGAGTAGTCCATTTGCATCTAAACTAGTTTATCCAGTGGAAAAAAAATCCAAAAGACAGTGTACGGGCGCCTTCCTGGTTGACTTGGAGAAGTCCTTAACACCGTATGATTAGAGTGACTTTATCTAAAGCTGACCAGGCTCAGCATAAGTGAACCACTTTTGTGGTTCACGATCTGATAGGTAGTCTTACTCAGGCAATTGCGTAGGCCGACGATCTTATTGCGTACAGAACAGCTACAAAAGTCGAGGTCATCAGAATTCTTTCGCAGTGATTATATCCCACCTAATGTATTCCTCTGCCTAGACCGCCAAGGGCTGATCAAGGTTAGTGGGGCGATTCCGTTAATTGACAATGTCTGCCCTAGATCTGTGTATCAGCGGCTTCTTCACGAGCTCGCACAAGGCGTCACTGACTTTTTCATGCTTACAAAATTAAAATAAAGTGTATACACTGGCCGGTCTGTTCGTCTATATGATGGTTGGTTTGGTACATCGACGGACACGGTATACATAAAGCTTGAACTTAAAAAGATGGATACATCTGATTTGCTCAAGGTTTTCATGTGATGCAATTGTTGTAAGGCAAGAAACGCCATAAAATGAAGTCACTTAATTTTTTTAATACAAAATGAGCTTTTTTTACCAAAAATAGCAACACTCTTAAATTACAACAATAATAAAAAAAATAATTTCTGATACAGGTTAAACATTTTTAAAAAGGGTTTTTTAAGAGACCATTCCATCTTGAACAATAATATATCTTATTCCCACAAGTCGTGATATAATTTGTCTCTTTTATATTTTTTGAGTCCTTCAAACTAACACTCATGGTAAACACTTTCATTTATATTCGAAAAGAACTCAATTCCGCGGAGTAACTCTTTATACTTTGAGCAGTAAGCTTGTGGACTTTTAATTGCCCAATAAATTGTACATACCCAATTGGAGATGTCGCAATTATTTCCCAATCCGGCACTCAATAAATTTAAATCATCACTTCGCATATTGTACCGCGGATGACTCCACGACTAACTCTACCAATGTACATATTTTTTGATATCATTCCCTACGGTTTGAAAAAGGCTTCAAGGCATTCCAGACCGAAAGCCTTTATACATTGCACATTATATCCAATCTGTTGGCTGTTGTGTTGTGTGATGGTCCTCATCAATGTCACGTCATTGTCGTGCACAAGCAATTTGCTTCATTCTTCATTCGGTTGCTGATTTCTACATCCGAATGGCATCTTTTGTGCCGAGTATGTGTACATATTCCTACCTTTTCACGTATCCATCTATCGCCTAATGATAAGATACCAATCGAGAATAATTTCCAATTCTGCATCAATGATAGACAAGTAAAATCCAATTAACTCCAAATACGTGGCATGCACTTGCTTCCTTCGATTTTATATTGCAGATTTTGGTTGCTTGTGTCTTCTTGTCTGCTCTAAGAGATGGTGCACCTGAAAAGATAGCTTTTGCCAATGAAACACATAAAAACCTGCGAGATTACCTCTTAGCACGCATGACATGCAGTTCTCCGACATTGCGTACAGAGCGCATCAGAGTCGCAAGTCACAACCCCAGGAGCGAATGTGTCTTGCTGAAGTATATGAGCCAACCAGCAAGCCAGCCAGCCAGCCAGCCAGCCAGCCAGCCAGCGTGAGCAGCAACCTCCAAGGGGCATCTATCGAAGTGATCTATAACACCAACTGTGCCCACTGAATGGCGATGCTGTGCAGAGATACCATCGAGGCTATAGAATCGTCCCGCAGCACCAGGAGTTCGCTGCGACGACGACGGCTGGTGGCTGTGCGGTGCGGTGGCGCGGCGGCTCCCGGCAAATAGATGTTTTCATTAAAAAGGAAACGGCCAAACAGTTAAATGGCTATTACTGCAGTTTAGATTTGCTAAAAGTGCCACCACACAATTTACCAAATCATCATCCTACTTGTTTTTGAACAGTAGTCCGATTTCATTGGAAGATTGGTATAAAGTTCGTTAAAGTTAATAAACGTTTTCAGCATCCTTTGGAGTATTGTCAATGGCTTTAGTTGACATAGTTGAATGTCCATTTTCAGCGTCACCATCATCTGTTGCACAAAAGAGGAAGAACAAGAACATAATGAATCTACGAAAAAAATTAATCGCACCAATTCTGCACCAACGTCAACGTTGAAGCGTTGCCAAGTTGCTAGTTTAGCATAATTTTGAAATAGTTAATCTAAATTAGTCTTTAGACGTTTTCTAATAGCTTTGAGCTTTCTGTCTTCAAAATTTTGTATTTTGGTTTGCGTATTTTGGCTCTTACACCACTGTTTTACTATGCTCGGCTTACTGTCGATTATATTATTCGACGAGGACAACCATATATAAGCTGCAATCACATTAGCCTTAAGACCTGCTCCCAGGCTCTATGTGTCTGCTGTTTGAACCAGTTGAGTGACTTTCTGGGTGCTTATGCTATATCACTCATGCTCGGAGTCAATACAACGATGTTACGACTGGTGGATGACCAAAATGGCACCAATGACGAGTGCTGCCACGACATCTGCAGTTCAACCAACAATAACAACAACAACAACAACAACAAATGTTCATCTTGATATGTGTTTTGCGCGCCATTAATTAGTCATTTCGCTATTTGTAAATGGAGACGGGTGCCTGGCATTAACCAGATTCCGAGTAAATTGCCCCAGCACCAGTTTAGCTGAGAAGCCACAGGAGTCTCTCTTGGGCTCGATACGTTTATTTTTTCTTCTTAAGTTTTTTTTTTGGTTGTGTTTTATGTTTGTTCGTGTTGTGCGATTTTTTTGTAATATGGCGTGTAGGCCGGTTGAAAGCTGCCCACAATAATAGCCCAGCTAGGTTAGGTAGCAGAGTAGGTATATATGAGTGCGACATGTGTGTATATTGTTAAACATTTAGTCGAAGTTGTTGGCGCTTTTTTGTGAGCAATGCCATAGTTGGAGTCGTCTGGCTTCTGGACCGATAGCTCTGAATCTCTTCAAAGGTGTATGAGTGTGATTCTGTCCGCCTTTATACACCTGATGGCAAACTTTATGGAACAGTGTGTGGTAGTATATGGTGCCTGAAGCCTGCTGATGGGGGTATTATATCGGTCCTTAGGGATCTGTTCAGTGACACACTATTAGCTAGCTATGAAACGCTGCACTGCACTGGTGTATCTACTTATCTGCGATATACGTACGAACGAACATATTATATCCTACATCTAACCAAAAGCGACTACGATTTTATTGGAATTAATTCTTTGACGAAGTGGATGTATAGTGTGTGCATTATATTAAAGCTAAGTAGTTGGAAATTAAATATAAATGGTGTACATTAGTACACGTTAGCACGATGTCACGACTATTGACACTTCTGTCACATGCCAGTGCAAAATGAAGTTGGTTGATTTCTGAAGTGACGACATATCTCTGAACAGACCAAAAATAAACAATACAAAAAAATTACAAAACAAAAAAAAAATTGCTGCAGAAAACTTTCCAGATTGCATGCTGAATGCGTAATGATGATTGCCTTATTAGAGAGAAAGAGTTTCTTTTCTTTTCATTTTGTTGTTGCTGTTGTTGTTGTTTGTTGCTGTTTGCATAAAAGTAAAAGAATAAATTTATTCACAAAGTGCGGAATTGTTGCTTTGCAAGAAAAGAAGATAGTTAAGTTGAGAGGGCTTATGGTAATGAAGGGATGTATAAATAAGGACATTGAGGTAAATTAGTTGAAGTTCTAGGATTGTTGTGTTGAGCATAAATTGAAATGTAGTCATTAAGAAGAACACCATAAGAAGATACTGCTGTTAATAAGATAAACTAGTTAATAGATTGTTAATTTTTAAATTTGTAAAAAAAAGGACTATTGTTAAATATGGGCATTTGTTGATGGAACAAGATTGCAATCTATATATGACATTGACATGGTCACGTAATGTTTGTGCAGACTTTCAAGATTATTCTAAACTGGGTGTACTACTATCATTAAATGAGGAATTTTACAATGTGGTTTCTTATATCTTTGGAACTTTACCAAAGTGTAACACTTTTTTCACCTGTCATATTTGTTTAACTACCTACCTTAGAAGTATGCATTACAAAATATTTATAAAGTTTGTGCAATTAATTGTTGCATACCCAGAAGGCGTGGCATCAGCAAAACTCCTTTAAAAACATTTGTTTATATTTCTTTTTAAGAAGTTTGTGGTGTTTTCAACAACATATCAAAAAATTTTTAAATTAAAAATAAAATCTTTAAGCTTGTATGTGTTTTATGGCCTTACAAAAAATATTGCATAGTACTGTACAACTCTCTTTTGTTTTTGATAAATTTTTTCCACTTTGTATAAAAATTTCTTCTCCCGCCTAAACGAAAGCAATTAGTATTACCTAGACACTTAACATTTGTTCCTTCTTGCCCCACTTTCCAGGGAAATATTTATCAAAATTGGAGTTGTTTCCCAACAGTTCGAAGTAATAACTTTTATTTACTGGGTTATTATTTAATTTAAAAAATATTTAAACATATTATGCAAAGTGATTTCAATTTTTTCATTTATTTCAAAATTTCAGAAAATCAGTTAAATTAAAACCAAAAAAAAAAATGTATTTAAAACAATTTTGTATTTAAATTTTGCTATAACACCTCTAAACGAGCGAAAGGATTTATTAAAGCTATATTAATTATTATTTTAAAGTTACTATGTATTACTCAATACTTTTTCTTACATTTCGTGTTTTGAAGTCAGCGCGGGCGCAAACTGTTAGCTTTTCTCATAAATATATGACGTATTCGCCCTGATATGCCTCGTGCACATTCTTTTCAAAAAGAAATTTCCATATGGCCGAAACAGTAAACTGGTAGCAGCTGATCTTAACGGTTCTATGGTGTAATGGTTAGCACTCTGGACTTTGAATCCAGCGATCCGAGTTCAAATCTCGGTAGAACCTTAAAATATATTTTTGTATTTCTGTACAACAAACAAAATTAATACCAAATTAAAACGCTATTAATAGGGTTTTCTACAAAATGAAGTGAAAGCTAGTGCATTAGTTATACAAAGCCTGCTCTATTTGATAAACATGCATTAGCAATGCAATAAACTGCACTACTTGATCGCACAAACTTGTTCCTATGTTATAGACCTTTAGAATAATTGGTAGGTATGTAATTGGTAGGTATGCTAGTTTTTATTTAAAAAAAAACGAAATTTGAAAAGTGAGATACTCAAAAATATCAATCATCCAAACAGTTTATGAGAACATTGAAAACCAAAGATCCGGTTCTATGGCAGGTACCGTTTAAACCAAATAGATTTAATTTCTTACAGAACCCCACTGAAAAAAATCATTGAGGACGCCTTGTATATAAAAATGTCGTTTTGAAACATTAAGTCCAAAGTTTGAAGAACATCCCTGCAGTTGTTTAGGCTTTAGATCGAAGTACAGAGTACAAACAACTTGAATAATTGAATTTAATATGAAGAGAAGATAAGGAAGCAACTTTGTTTTGCTTTCTTTAGAGAGTACTTTATTTCGACTATCAATCCCTTGCAGCGTTTCCACCATCTTCAATTAATAATTTTTTCCTTCATCTGATAACCACATTACTGGTATGCAGCTTTTTTAATCATCATCATCGGCTCGACAACCGGGGTCCGGTCCTGGCCTAATTCAACAAGTCTCTCCACCTATCCCGGTCTTGAGGCGACGACGACGCCATCCAGTTGCACACTCCAAGGCTTCTGGCGTCCATGTATACGCCATCTCTCCAGCGCAAGCATATGGTCTACCACGCTGCCGTCTACCATAGAATGTACCACAAGGGACTTTCCGAAACGGTTCCTCTTCACTCATGCGAGCTAGGTGCCCTGCCCACCGAGCTTAATTTTTGTCACTATGTCTGCTTCAAGGTAGATTGCGTACAGTTCATGATTGTACCGTCTCCGGAATCGTCTTTACTGTTTTCAGCCTATTTAAGCATTTGTAATAATGAATTTAATGAAATTTTTTTTAGAATTTTTGTCTGTTGACTCCTGGTTTCTTTAGCCTATAGGAAAGAGATCGTGCATATCGACTCATAGGTCGTATCGAAAAATGCTCTCTGTTTTACCACTCGTTATAATGAACTGAAACTAGCCCAATTTATTCGCTATCAATGCTTTGAAAAGTGGAATCAATACTTTAGTGTTTTTATAGTTAAATTAAAGTCGAAAACTTTGAATTATTATGAGAGCACCAAATCCTTTACCTAGCGTCGTCGGTGTCATTTTGAATTGCATGACCAGTAAGTAAATATCTTCCATAAATACATAACTCAAATTAAATTCATCTAAAATTAGTGACACTTTTTATCTAAAAATAAATTATCAAAAAAACTCAATTTTAATAATTTTGTCAACTCGAAACAACCACATTAAAAATTGAAGAATCAATAAATTATGTCCACAAAATGCAATGCAGCCACACAAAGTCATGTTAAATTAATCAAAGCGTTTTCATGTTGTATATGCTTGCATAAAATATGATATCGCCTTAATTACTATACGAAATACCGCACGCCTCAAAATTAAGTGCAACTCATTAATTATCCTCCACAAAGCGCACACGAATTTAGAAAAAAAAAACACAAAAAAAAAAAACAGATACAATGTTACTCCGGCAAACAAAATTGACACATAAGCTGAACTGAACTGTCAAAAAGGAACATCTCTTTTCATTCCGCACCCCACTTCGAAGTCAAAGAGGGAGAAGGGGAAGTGACATGTTTGTAAAACATACCCAAACATTTGCTATCCAGTGAAATGGGTCGGTGGAGGAACTCAAACATCAGAAGATTCATGGATCTGGGCTCAAATGGCGCTTTAGCGAACAGTAAATTTCATTTTGAAAGGCCACACTGGAGACAGAGAATGTTCACTGTTCAGTCATCGGCGAGAACGAAGGAGAAGCATTGTCGGGACCTGACACCCTCTTATCCCTGAAACTCCTCTGACAGATCAAGCAAAATAGAGGCAATTAATAATCCGTGATGCACTATTTAACAGCTGGGGGAAGTGAGGTGGTCCCCTCAGCATCGCCATCATTTAATAGGATCTTAATAGTTCTATTAGTTCTGCTTGAAGAGCCCAACGATTTTGTCGAGAATTATTCCTCCTTGTGAGGAGTTCTGTTGCCGCCGCTGCGCTGCGATGCGCTGCTGCTGCCGCCACTTTGACTCGCAGAGCAATGACGAAGGAGGAAATCACTTCGCTGTGTTTGCCACTTAATTTATTGACTTTCCCGAGGATGAGATTTTTATTTATATGGATTTGCCGGTGCTCTACGACCTCGTCCCTAATGCATTCTCAAGTGCATGCCCGCTTCGGAGCCCATCTGGGATTCGTGCGGTAGAGTGAATCGAGTTATATGTATTATGCTGCCACTGCCGCTACTGCTGCTCCCGTAGCCGTTTGTAGGTGAATTGGAAATTGGATAATGGAGATGATGACGTGATCATCATCAACTGAAGCGTTTAGTGTGCCTGTGCATATTATTAAGATGTTCCTCGCTCATCCTGATGGCTGAGAGAAAAGCAATAAATTTTGTGGTTAATGGAAGCGACACTTTTAGAATTGGTCTCGCGTTGCTATTTATCTCTTTTTTTATAATATTTGGGGAGGAAAAAACCAAACGACCTTTTGGTTCTTATTCCTTTTTCTTTTAATTATGTTGTTTGTTGTCTTTTAATTTTTTGTTCGGCATTGGAACTAAAAGTTTAACACCGGAAGGTGACATTTAATGGAAATTATACGTTGTGGTTGGACACTTTTAGCTTGTCTATAACTTTGAACTAAAAGTAGAATTCATATTTTTTGTTTTGAAAATACCGCCTATCGCACTAAAATAGCGCTTTGAAATTTATGAAATCATTAAAAAATTGTTTTTAGAAATGTGATGGCATGCCGCAAGATTTATGATCGATCGCGCATCCTTTAAAAGAACCTTAGGGTAGAAATATAAAAAAATGATATGACATGATAGATACCGCTTGTGTGTAAAAAGATTGATGTCAAATAAGAAAACGGAGGCATAAGCATAATTTGGTGGAAATATAATTAGAAACGAAAAAATAAAATTGATTTTTTTTTTTATTTCGCATTCTTAACAAAAGTAGTTACAAGATTTTACTGGGGAAACACTTATGCGATCAAAGAAACTGCTAATCTGTAATTCATTTGTTTAAAATTCCAAACAATTGTGTGTAAAACGAAAAAAAAGAAAAACTTCTACGAGCTTCTTCGATCGCTTGAGATTCATTCGAAATTTAATTAGAAACAGCATTTAACTTTAGAAAAAAACGCATTCATTTGGTAAGAAATAAGGTTGGGTAAAATTATTATTTTATTTATTCCGTTTTTTATTTGAATGTTAGAAAGAAAAAATGGGAAAAAATAAAAGTTACACACCGGAAATACGGAAGTTAATAGTGCAGAAATACTGCTTCCAAAAATTGACCATGGGAGCAATTGCGGACGAAGTGATCTACTCTAAAAAAATGGTACATGGTGCAATTAAGGTTTATACACAGACTGGAAGTTGTGAAAATCCTGAGAGACAGCAAAGACGTCGAAAAACCTCCTCAAGAGAAGATCACCTTATCTACCGAAAGAGTAAAGCTAATCCATTCGCCACTAGCAAGGAAATACACTCTGCTATTTCACCGCAATTAAGTTCGGAAATCACTGCCCGAACGATAAGGAATCGGCTTCTGGAAGAAGGATTGCGAGGATGCATTGCCCGCAAAAAACCATGCGTGTCAAAAAAAAAAAATTAAATGTCATCTTATTGGGTTTGCAAGAGAGCACTTAAAAAAACCACTCTCATTTTGGAAAAAAATACTTTGGAGCGACGAATCCAAATTCAATATCTTTGGCTCAGATGGCAAGTGCTATGTAAGACGTCCAATAAATAAAGAGATTTCCCCGTTGTACACCATAAAGACCATAAGACATGGTGGTGGAAATGTTATGGTGTGGGGGGCGTTTTCCTGGCTTGGTGTTGGCCCTTTAATCAAAATTGAAGGCCGCATGGATCAAATCCAATACAAAAATATTTTGGAAAATGTAATGGAGCCATTTGCATTTGAGAATTTGCCAGTGTCTTACATTTTTCAACAGGATAATGATCCTAAGCACACCTCACGTTTAGTAAAGTGTTGGTTTGAGGATGAAAATATCCAAGTGCTTAAGTGGCCAGCTCAAAGTCCGGATCTCAATCCCATTGAGAATTTGTGGGGAGACGTGAAAAGAGCCTTGGATACAAAAAAATCAAAAAATGCAGCAGAATTGTTTAAAAATATTGAAGAAGTGTGGAAAAACATTCCATTGAAAAGATGTCAGCATTTGGTGGCTAGTTTGCCCAGAAGATGTGCAGCGGTACTTAAAAACAAAGGTTATCCAACCAAATATTAAATTATTATGCCAATAAATTTCATTTTTCGAACCATAGCTAATCGATTTTTTCAATGTTTCTAATTAAATTTCCAGCTAGGAAAGTGTTTTTTTTTTGTTTTTTTTTCCAAAAAATTGTTAACAGTAAAAATTGTTGTTGTTTTTTTGCTTAGTCTAAATAAAATTGTTCAATTTAAAAAACCATACATAAAAATATAATACTTTTTATTAAAAAAACATAAGTATAACACCTTGTTTATTTTCAATGGAATCGTTTCTAATTATTTTTCCACCACTGTAATTTGGTTTATTACACCCTTTCCACATTCGAGCTTTCGTCAAATAAGCCGAATATTGGAGGTATTGGATTTTTAAAAATTGATAAAACAATCGTTAAAAATCGCGTCATATGTTTTTCAAAATTTTTAAAAACCCATATTAATCAATCTTTCAAAATTTTATATACTTATGGGACTTTGAAAATGTTAATAAATGTGGTTCTAATAACATTGGTAATATTGGGTTTTTGAAAAAATTTTCATTTGAGGCAATATTTTTCGAGAAGTTTAGCTGTGAAAATATAGCCCGAATTTAAAAAAAATAGTTAGAAATATTGCTCCAAATTAAGAAACTAACGCAAAATCTTAGAAATAATACACAATAAAAAAATTAACTTATATTCTTTGTTTTTGGCTTTTTTCCTTGGGTTTTATTGCCCATTGCCGCACTTTAGTCCGAAAAGTAAAAAGTTGTGGGAAAATAAAAAATCAGATGTTTTTTGTTTTGTTTTCCTTAACTCTAGCATTTTTCTCATCTTTCGTAAACACCCTGTATAATTGGTATTCTATGTACTTGATATTATTTTATTAATATAGATACTGTGGTCTGTTTAATTTTTTTGTATACTGTTTCACTACATAAATAAAAGATAAAACAATGTGCTACAAAATTCAAATAAAGAAACTGCTTCAATACTCAATAAAAGAATTTTAAAAGCTAGTAGTTGAAAATTTGTTTATTTTGGAACACCCTGTGAATACTTAAATCACTATAAACCTCTTTTCAAACAAAATTTAGAAACCTTTGAACTTTATTTCAATTGTTTTTTCTTTAAATTCTTTGTTCAAAGAAAATTATTAGAAATACTTTTACATATTTACGTACATATGTACATATGTACATACATACATACATATACATATGAAAAACATAGTACTATCATGGCCAGTATTTTTTAATGTTACCCCGATCCTTGTGGTGGCGCTGCATATTTTAGGTGTAGAATTCGATTCGGGGAATCTTTCAAGCATCGGAAATCGGGGTAAAGTTAGATGAAATTTATGAAAACGACTCTAACATGAGCTTTCATCATATACAGTTTGGATCATTCACTATGCGGGGCACCAGATACCGCGTAGAAAACGGTTTGAATAAATCAATTTGGTGGCGTCAAATCTCGAGAAGAACCATGGCTTGAGCGACTTGAAACTCTCAACCATTCCTGTGTGCGTGTTATGGCAGGGACCTCCAATTCTATGCCAAATCGAAATGGCCAATGTGAGAAGCACTCTTTATTCTTGATAATGCATTTGTATAATGCATTTTTTTTTCTCGTAACCTATTATCAAATCAAAAAGCCTTTTAAAACTGTCTTGTTCGTTTTTGTATAAAGGCACAACTAAATGTGTAGATGTTTGGCTTCAGTTCAAAAATAGTAAATAGGAATTAAAACTTGTACAAAATGAATGCATGATTATGCAAAAGACAGGTTCTACCGAGATTTGAACTCGGATCGCTGGATTCAAAGTCCAGAGTGCTAACCATTACACCATAGAACCGTTATGATCATGCTAATTAACCGTTAAGAAATATTTTTTTAATAAATTAAAGCTAAAACTAAACATTCAACAGGTTTAAGCAACGCAAACAAAAATTGTCAAACATTTGTGCAAACAACTACAATACTAAACCGCTTATCAAAACGACTCTACCATCTACATTATAAACATATTATAAATTAACCCTGAAAACCCCTTTTATTTGTATTTGCATCTCGTAGATAAGATTGAGACTTTGTATGCGTTCAGCATCAAATTGTTTTTAAGATGCTAACTAGCCAACTTTGTTTATTTGATTCTTAGATCTGTTTTAAAGTTATTCAGTTAAGATCATTTATTAATTTTAAAACTTAAAACTTTGATTATAGTATCTTTCTTAATTCACCAGAAAAACATCTTTAAGTTTATGAAAATTAATCATTTCCTAATTTTGTCGTAAAAAAATCGCTTCATAAATGATCCATTATGACTCAGAGTCCTGAATTTTATTTTGACCGTTGGTTGAGAAATTTCGTGCAAAATTTGCTACTTCCAGCAATCACCATCAGCGTGCAAAATGCAATCGCGTGCAGTAATTGGCCTCAGTTCGTGAAACTGCCTTCACGAGAAATCAAAAAAAAAAATAACAAACTGCAAGCAAACCAGAATTATATACCTAACTATGACAAATCAAGAAATTATCAGACAATCCTATCGTGAATGTCTCGCTTAACATGCGCTAATATGTAATTTATTTCAAAACAATTTTATTCAACTGACAACAACTGCCACATACTGTACTGCTGTATAACGAGCACAGATCGAAAACGTCGACGACGGACGATGGCACGGTCACTATAATAATGCCTAAGATCGCGTTTCCGTGAAAATCATTCATAAAATTAACATAACTTTCAACTATCTGAGACTTCAGAGCTCGAAATTGGATTATTAGCAATAAAGACACCTTTTTTCACGCATATTATTGTTGATCTTGCATAATTTTGATTTAATTGTTACTAAGAACGAACATAATGAATAATAATTATTAAATTTTAATAAAACAAAATAAAGCACAGATATATAGGTATGTAAATATGAACACGGCCTGGGGTGTCATGGTGTCCAACAATACCAACTTTACATGGAAGACCAATCAGTGGGGTTTTTTTGTCTAACAAAATAATTTTCATACCTATGTTGCTTAGGCAAATGGAGTAGGTCTTTTTGAGAAAGTTTTTGGACTCAAGGAATTCTTAACGACAAATAAATATATTTTATTTTAATAGGCTAACGACTTCTGGAGGTATTTAGCAATGCATTGCGTTTTGATATTTTTCTATAACTCCAATTTGAAACAATTAAAACTTTATCAAAAAACAACAGCTGCAGTTCAGAGATCTTAAGATAACACCCGAATGTCCAAGTTTGACATCGATAGACTAGAGCATCCCGCAGTCCGCCAACAGCTAGAAAAGCAACTTTCACAAGGATTGAGAACTACTGATGGCACGAAACCCACCTCCATCGAAAGCCATTGGTGAAAAATGTTGCAGCAGGGATAAACGATGAACTTTTTAACAGTTTTAAACCGCGTTTTCACCAGGGAAGTGAGATCGACGCTCGAAGTAACGATTTCCCGAATGCGCAATGTACCTACCCCTAGTTGAGAAGAAATCTTAACCGCAAGCACTGAAAAACAACAAAGGGAAAGTGAGAACTTTTGAAGAGTGGAAAAAAGGAATGATTGTCAAGCTCCGTAACCAAAAAGACCGCATAAACACCTTGCAGATCATCATCGAACAACCCGTCGAATATCGCTCACCACTTCACTTGCGGTTCACCACTTCGATAAGGTGTTCGACAGTGTCAATGGGGAATTTGTCTTGCTTGCTTTGTGCAGCAGGAACTTCCCCGATAAATTGATTGCTATTATCAAATCATTTGAAATCGAAAGTGGGATAAGGCAGAGCTGTATACTTTCACCAATATTGTTCCTGTTGGTGATTACCGATTTTCTGAAAGCAGCTATGTGGAATGGAAATGAAGGAATTTAATGGACTTTGCAATCATACCCAAATGACCTTAACTACGCGGACAACGTATGGATCATGGAACTCCATTGAATGACATCAAAGGTGGAGAGATAATCTGCAACCGTGCGTCGCGTCGGGCCAAAGATTATTAAGGTAAAAACAAAAAGGATTGCCCTTCTGTCTCAGTCTCATCTCTTCAAGAAGATATTTTTGGACAACCAGTAATTGAAAATTTTCAATATCTTGGGAGTTTTGTCTCTACTGATGGGGACGGCTGAACTGAACTGGGCATTAACAGCCGGATAGGGAAAGCAAAGGCTGCGTTTGGTATGCTATCCAAAATATGGAGAAACACCCCTTTAACCTTCAAAGCTGCGACGGTTCCACTGCAATGAATGTTAAATCCCTGCTTCCCGACGGGTACAGGACTTGGAGATATCCCCAACTGCTGCCACTAGAAGGCTGCAAACGCTCGTAAACAGATGTCAGCGAAATATCTTGATGATTTTCTTACTAAATCGCATCTAATGATGAATTTCATAAGAGAACAGGGCATTAACCCATTCCATCAAAGGAAGACGTAAGTGGCAGTGGGTTGGCCATACGCTTTAAAAGACTAACGAGTGCATTGAGAGTCAAGCGATGCAATGGAACCATTTATTTCAGATATGCAGGCAACTAGGCCAATCTAGAAGCACTTGGGGAAGAGTTGTAGAGAGTTGTAAGTGGTGTAGAGAGTTGTAAGTGGTGAAAGACCTAAGTAAAAATCGTAAAATACATTTTACAAAATTCTTTTTTACTGCTGGGAGCTAACCTAATGATCCAAGTTCATCGCAAGTAGAAAAAGTTTTATTAGTTCTAGTCATAATGATAATATTCAAATAAATCAATAACTGAAATAGAATGCCGTAGACACATTAAAAGACAATGAAAATGATATCACTGCGAAATATTGCTACCATCACACCACTTTAACTAACTTATATTATTATCATCAGCATCCAATGTTTCAGCCGACGACGACCTCCTTATTTGCACCTCTGTACTGCTAGCATAACAAATCTCTTCATTTCATCCATTGATCGCATTAAATTAATCACACCACAGCCATCGCATTAGCAATTCAGGGAAGCATCTCAGAAAAACGTCCAAGATATAGATAATGTGGAACATTTAATGAGGTGTGTGCACCGCAGGGGCACATTGTGTTCAAAGCTTAAATAAAGGAAAATTACAGTTCAGCTTCGCATCTACAGTATAGAGGAAATCTTAAAGAATATAAAGGTTGCCATTGCCAGCAGTATATGCCATTGCTATTGCTGAATGTGAATGTTGATGTTGATGCCACATCTGTATCTCACTTCGAATAAAAGATAAGCCAGCAGTAGCACTTGCAACCGAAAAAAAAAATATATATATAAATCACCAATGTCAGTCGGGTTAACATTAACGGACTCATTAGCGGCGTAAATTCTCAATTCCCGGTCCAATTGGATTGCGGCTTGGTGGCGCGGTGTTGCCGCTGCATTTAACCTGGTTAACTGTGGCTGCATCCACCATCGATTCAAGTGTTTAATTATTGATGTCACGAAAACAAATAATTAACCACAATAAATACGGTGGCGTGTCGGTCGTTCAGGCCGTGTCAGTGGCTGTGGCGCGTCGGGCGTCAGGCCATCGGAGAGGTGCTGCCAGAGGGTGGGCCTATATGAGCACGCATTTGCAATTTGAATTTTCGCCACCACAAGTTGGCTGTAGGAATTATACATTGTGGATACATTAATATGGTGATAGAGCCGAGAAAAAAGAGTGAGAGGCCAACCTAGATTCAAAGCCAAGAAAAAAAAAGAAAAAGTACTCTATCTGAATCCACACAATGCAAAAGAGTAATTATTGGCATGCGAGTACCAGTGCTGTCATTTTTACTCAATTATTCAAGGTTTGAATCAGTACGTTCTAATAATGTCGTGTTCAATTTATTTATCTTAATTTAACTTAAATTTTTGCCTTATTGTGACTCTTTACCTGTGTTTGTTTGTGGAGTAAATTGAAAAGCAGTCGTGTGTGTAGAATAGAAGGCAGAGAGGGTAAAATAATTTTGGCAGTGTGTCCAGAAGTATGATTTTATAAGATTCATGTTGCTAAGATTTTGAAAGTATATTTGTAAGTGGAAATTTTAAAAGGTAATGGACTTATATGGACGCCACTCCACTGGTACATATAATACTTTTGGTCATATACAGAATGAGTAGTATGATTTCAAAACCGCTATTTACCAATTTTAAAGTAAACTCATCCACCTTCTCGTTCTCCCCAAAAATCATGATTTCAGTTTTTTGAATTCTCTCTCAATCAAGAATACCTTAATATTCAGCATTCCAGTGTTTCTATTATTATAATAAAATTGACAACACTGGCAGGCAATTGCAAACTAAATTTACGCGGATACGTAAACAAAAGTGCAAAATGTCGAATTGCACTTATCTGGCTGACTAATTTATTGTAATAAAACATTTCTATTAATTCCGCTGCAATTATTATTAAACGCTTATCTAATTGCATACATCGCGTCGCCTTGCGAACTTTGTATGTTATGTTTTGTGTGTTTGGGGTTGCGTGTCAGGTGAACTGTTTTTTTTTTTGTTTTTGTTTTGTCTTTTATCGCGTTTGGGGATTTGTCACACGTTCTTGTGTGTCGCAATCGCAATGGCAAATTTAATATGCGACAACAGACAGACGGACGGGCAGGTAAATGGGGTTCCTCCTTCTCGTTAAATTGTACTATCGTATGTGTAGTTTTTCTGTTTTATTGCAATGAAGCAGGCATCTAGAGATGAATTGCAGGCCGTTTGCTGCTGATTTTGCAGCGATATTTGGTCTGAGGCGCATAAATTAATGAGAAAGAATTTAACTGCTCCCGGACGTGTTCTGGTCGTAATTCGTATACGAGGCATGCTATAGTTCCAGAACTCTGAACTAGTTCCACAAATGAATTTGTGTTGTAAATATACGAATGCATAATAATTGTTATTCGGATAGTTGTTAGATTGGATAGTGTGCTCTTACATGCATGCAACAGCAACACTGCTGAAACTGGATGATGTAACGGGCGGTCACGCATAAACTTGGAATTCCTGCCTTAGCGTTAAGGAAAAGGGTACCTACCTATTAATTGTACCTACATAATTGAACGCATTTTCTCCTAGAAAAAAAATTCCAAAATATTTAGAAGAATTTTTTCAGCATAATAGTTATTACGTAGGACTGTCATTTAAGAGGTCTGTTTTCAAATCCCAGTTCTTTCACGGGCTGCTGCCTGTTGCGAGAAATTGAGAAATTCTATAAAAGTTTCACTTGCCGAGAAGAGAGTTAGCCCTTCGGAGTCGGCATACAATTTTAGGTCTTAACAAAGCGCCATTCATATGAGCGAGTTTCAAATGGTCGCAGAATTTGACATTTCATTCATATGAGTGGTCGCAGACAGCTGTGAACCAGAAAACACAAAAGCAGACAAACAATTTTTTTTGAGGTTAAACTCATACGAATTATTTGTTCGCAGCTCTATGGAATGCGTCTTGGGTTTTTGGACTGCGAATTCACATTTGTTAGTTCGCATTCGCGGTTGTTGGTTATTATTTATTTATAGATTGGTATCTTCAAATTTAATCCTACTCAATTAAAGAAATAAGCTTTAACTAATTTCTTAAAAAGTAAAAGAATGTTGCCTGAAGAGGCATTCATAGCCTGAAGGAAATTTTTAATTTGTAATATTTACTTATGCCTACATAATTACAGAAAAAGAGACTTCTCCCTAATTTATTCCTACTAATTATCCCATCTCACGCTATGTTAACCTTCCAAAGCAATTAAGACACAAGAAATCTCAGACAAAATTCCTCTTTTTGTTTTATGCTCCCAAGTATAAAAGACGAATACATTTGTTTATAAGGAAGCGCCAACTATAATTCATTACTCAAAATCAAATCAAAATATTTTTCCACCGAACTGTCAATTGGAAATAAAACTACCTCAAAATGTCCAACCTACTACTGAGTGACTGATGAATGAACTTGCAACTCGTATAAACGCACATGCAACATATATACAGAGAAGCGTTCGTTTATCTTGATCCAAGATTTGTGGAGGTAATTAAAATCGAAAAAATTAATGAAATCAAAAATTCCAACAACAACAAAAATATTAACAACAACGACGTTGAGTCAGGTGCATATTCGTTTTAAAAAACGAAAAAAAAAAAAAATAACGAAGTGACATTTCGAATATAAGCAGCACGTTTCAATTATCGCGCTCTGATTGATTGTTTTGAGCAAACAGAGGCTCCACAATTCCACGCCAAGGCCTCGAAATGATGTGATGAAGATATTTCAGAGGCTTAATTGCAGTTAAAAAGGGTTATCTTCAGTTTTGTTTAGCTGAGTTTATAGTTTGTTTGTTTTTGTTTTGTTCCCTCCGGAAAATTTGTCTGTCATTTTTAATTGAATTAATTATCGTGCAGGTAAGTTTTTAAATGGTCAATCAAACAAAACTAATTGTAGGTCGTTCGTTTGTATGTTGGTTGGTTGGTTGATTGGTTGATTTGGGAGGAACCTGATATGGTATTTTCGTTTTGTTTTTAAGTTGAGAAATGATCACCTGTTGGCTGAGAATGATTTTTTAATTAATTATGTATTAACGAACTAAAAATGTAGGTTTACTTCTTACAAGCGGGTATACTGAGATGGATTGGAATGAAGAAAAAATTGATTTTTGAATCAGAAATTTTGTTTTATTTGCTTACTACAGAGTAAAAAATTCAATGAAAATGAGAGAACAACTACGTTTCGTTTTGTTTCTGCCTTAACTACGTACCTACAAAAATCATTGTGTTTTGAGAACAGTACCTACAAAGTCTAAAATTTCTTTGAAATTAATTAGTTATTACATATGACAACATCAAATCGAAAAAGTCAGCATTCAAGTTTCAAGATGTTCTAGGATTGAAGAGAAAACATCAAAAAATGGATGGGTTTCATCCTTGCTGAGGAATTGCTCTTTTAAAGACCAGTGACCGTATTATTTATTTGAAAGATTGCAAAGTGATTTTGAAAAATGGGATCGCCTTCGACCCAATGCGTAATCAGTGAATGGAAGTTACCTTCTATCAACCTAAAAGCGTGTTAAACGAAATTCCAATAGTGGAGATCGAACATACTTGCAACAAGCACTTGATGGAAGTTCTGGAGGGAAATATTGTCAAAGGGACCGAATTCCTAAGCTAAAGCCCGTTTTCTGATCCACGCAGACGCCTATTCCGGGCATCTATTTGAATAGTATAGTGCTTTTCAAGTGCGAAAAGCTTAAATATGTTGAATATGTGATCAATAGCACAGAATTTTGTAATCATGACATCAAACATTTCATATCAATGATGAAGTGGCCATCTTCTCTAACCAAAAAATTCCCCCCAATCTAAAAAGATGGCACTGCTTTTGTTTGTACCTCAATTTTTTTTTCTTTCTTAAGTCCTTTTTCTTGATTTTTTGATAAGTAAGAAACTGACTTGACTCTTATCGAAAAACAATAATAAGTTTCAAAAATATATTTGAAGAACAGAAAAAAAACAATGTAGTTAATCAAATTTTAACAGTTCATGTGTTGACCAAAAAATTTCTAAATATTTCAAATAAAAAAAAAAAAATAGGAAGCCTAAGATATCGTTGTCAGTAAAAAAGTAAATCTAAAGCGAATAAAATGGTTCGAATTTAATAATGACTCAATCAAGTCGAAACTTATTTTGCTATCTCATTTATTTGAAACAATTGTTTCATGCACCTCCAATTACGTCTACCATATTTTTTTTTTATTTTTTGAAGTTTAGCCAGTGATCATGACAAAATAATTAAATTACACTACCGCCCGACTGTCACAAATTTTTCTTCCAGTCGCCTTGCAACATGCATCACCCGCTTTGTGTTGTTTACTATCGTGCTTCGCCACTAAACTGACAACAACAAAAAAAAAAAACAAATAAACTCAACTCCCACACGAAATCCTTCATAGAAAACTTAAGACGACATTCTAATTAATTGGTTCGCCAATTGCGATAGAAAACAATTTCTTAACATGGTTTTCGTTTTTGCGTGACGTGACGTGGCTTTTATTTTTATTTTTTTGTTTTTGTTTTGCACCAGGAGGCTAGCTATTTAAAGAGTTCCGTGTTGTGTTTATGCCTTCTGAATCATGCTTCTCTGCTTCTCTGCATCTCTCTGAAAACGACCCCCAAAGTGTCGGAGCATTTCATCCTTCTTTCCGTTGGCGATAATTACAGCAATAAACTAGCAACTAACAAGGACTGCAGTAGGTCATGTGTTTCAATTAAGTCAGCCCACCAATGTCTTTTTCATTGAATCTTATTGAGTCCTATGGAGACTTTGTTACTCCCTTGGTCGAGGAAGGCCCAAGAAAGAGATTTTAATTGCAGCTCACAGTTGTAAGTTTGTTGAAGAAAACACAATGACGAAGTAATGAAGGATCACCACAAGGGTTCAATGCATTTAAAGTCACCTCCTAGCAACAACAGGTCCGGCCTAAAATCATAGTTTGACGGGTAACGATTTAATAACTCAAAACTTCTCCGATAAAATTTTGTTCAACAAGTGGTGTTGTGGGTGTTAAGGATTGATTTATTAAACAAAAGTGATTCTGAGAGGAGTCTTTATTTTCCCTCATGACCTCCTCTTCAGATCCGCACTTGGTATAGTGAAGAAAATCCTTCTATACTGTCCTCGCTCCACCACATCACTATATTTAAGCCATTTCAAAAAGACGTAATAATTATACATCCAAAGACCGACCGAATTAATTGGTTGCGATTTGTGTGTACAGAGTGAAATAGTTGTGGCGCTTCGCGTTGGACACTGAAGCTGAACGCGAACCAACAACGACGACAATGCCCCACGAACGGCAATATACCAATGAGTATGGGTAATGTAGTAGCGCACTTACAGTTACATGCAATCAGCTAATGACATTATTTACGCGATGGTCTGGCGCTGTTTTTTTTTTGTTGCCATTTTCTTTGGGACACATAAGAAATCGTTGCTTTAGTAGGAAACGAGTAGGTGTTAAGCCATTTCAGCAGTTAGCTTAGAAATAGAAGATTAAGACCTCATGTAGGCTTTTTATATAGTGTTTACTGCCTGCCACTATACACAGTACAGAGAGTGAATGGAAATGGAAACCAATTTGATGAAATTGATTCTTTTTTCGATGAGGATCTAAAAATAGAGCAATGTGTAGCTATGACAGTGGGTATAGAAATTCAAAGAAGGATGTTAATTTGTGCCAATTTATTTTTAGAGATTTTTGAAAGATCTGCAACTTCGTGAAAAATGTTTGTGTTGAGACAAAATTGAAAGCTTTTTGAAGCTAAAAATGTCTTCTTTCTGCAACAACCCACAACAAATTACCATCGAGAACCTCTTAAATAACTGTCCCAATTTCCAACCAGCTGACTACAGGATCAACCTCACTGAAAAATGCTAATCTGGATAACTTTAAGAAAATACTTGAATTTTTAAGAAAAAATGATCTTTTAAGTAAAATCTAAAAATAAAAAATAAGCCATCAACTACTAATAAATAAAATTATTAAAACTGTAATAATGTATCAAAAAAAATGTTAATTTTGTATGAAGGCTGATGGCTATACTGTTAATGCTTTCCTCTAGAATTATCTTTACAATTTTACATTGTAATTGTAATAAATAAATAAAAATAAAATAAATAAAAATGTCTTCTCTTGAAATATTGAAACAAACAAATTTGACGCACATCGTACTCAACAAGAAAAAAGTTAATTTTTTAAAATGTGGCTATGGGCTATAACCCTTTTAACTGAAAAAACAGTTTTTTTTTTAAAGAAAATCAACGAATTTTGTGCATCGATGTCTTAGAATCAGCAAATCTTAAGATTTAAGAGTATTCAATGTGAAGTTGTTACAAAAAGTGACAATTTAAAAAAAGAACGCTGTATTGCTTATTATTATAACTTCGTAGGAAAACAATTTTTTGGGAACTCGGGAACGAAAAACAACTCAACTTCAAAATATACACGACAAAAAAAATATCACTATCCATATCACAGAATTCGGTGAATGAGCTAAAGTGACAGATTTTATTATTTTTCAAAAACTTCTACTATTAGTAAATCCGACAAAAGGAAGTTGAACCACCGATAAATTAACCGTACATTTAAAAAGTTAATTAAAATAGTCAGTGCCGTTTTCGAGAAATTTGAAATTTTGAATCGGTGTTTTAACATTTGTATGGGAGGTACCGTTGTCGAAAATTAAATTTGTTTTTGATCCAACTATTAAAGATATCAAAAATGTTTTGTACCAAATTACAAAAAAAATAGAAAAAAATAAGCCGTTTTTGAAATATTTAATTTTCAAAAATAATTTGATTACATATATGTAAGTTAAGACAAAGGAAATCAATCTCCATTCTCCACCCATCGCAGCATCAGCAGATTATGTTATAACCATATTGCCACCCAGAAGCAAGAACACCCACACAACACTTTTTATCCAGACACCCCAAAAGTGATGATCAGCATTATCATTCCATTTTAATTAAACAGTACCACAGCCACAATCGTCAGTGCAGTCCATGTTCAGTTCATACTCATCAGCAGAGCAGCATAGTACTCTCCCTACACCGAAAAAAAAAAATGTAAAAAACCACCGTAAAAGTGATAGTTTTCGCTTACATTTTCCAGCTGATGTTGCGCAATGTTACTTTTGATAAGACTGTCATATCACTTTTGATATTGCAAATGTACTTTCAACATTATATACTTGTCAAATGTACATTGACATTTCATACAATTTTTGGATTAAAACTGTAGATATGATATGAATTCAACGTTATCCGGACATGAACAATGTCAACAAATTATATTAAAATGTGATTATGATGTTGTAACATGTCATCTTGACATTGTATTTTGGGATAAAAATGTAAAAATGATATGAACTCAATGTTATCCGGACATGAACAATGTCAAAAAATGATATTAAAATGTTATTTTGACATTGTTTCAAGTCGAATTGACATTGATATTTTACATTAAAAATGTAGAAATGACATGAACTCAACGTTAAATTGACATGACCAAATGTTGTTTTGACGTTATTTCATGTCGAATTGACATTGATATTTTACATTAAAAATGTAGAAATGACATGAACTCAACGTTAAATTGACATGACCAAATGTTGTTTTGACGTTATTTCATGTCGAATTGACATTAAATTTTTACATTAAAAATGTGAAAATGACATGAATTCAACGTAAAATTAACATGACCAAATGTTGTTTTGACATTATTTCATATCAAATTGACATTGAATTTTTACATTAAAAATGTAGAAATGACATGTTAAATTGACATTATTTCATATCAAATTGACATTGAATTTTTACATTAAAAATGTTGAATTGACATGAACACAATTGACATGACCAAATGTTATTTTGACGTTATTTCATGTCGAATATTATATTGAATTTTCGCAAATTTCTTATTTTAAACACATTACTTAAACCTTGCTCTATCAGTGTTAACTTACTTTGATTGATATTTTTGTTCGTCAACGACCAAAGAAAATCCCCAACAGCTTTTATTTATGTCTGGTAACACAAATATTCATTTCATAGGAAGAACAATACTTACATTCATGATTACATTGATTTCGTAATTGCTTAAATCAGTTTTTTTTAAATAAAAAAGGATTTGTTAAATTTTTTTCATAACACTTTATTTGGTAATAAACAGAATCAATTTGATAACTTCTAAAATTAAAAAATCAAAATTTATTTTTTCGAAGGAATAGCATTAGGATAAGATAAGATTAGATGAATCTTTACTGTTGTCATGAACAAAATATGCTTATTAACTATTATAATATAATTATAAATATGATATATCTACATTTTTTTAACAATTGTTTTTAAAATAAATTACATCACATCTTACGGAACAGAAAATTATGATTTATTGTTATTGTTATTGTTGGCAAATATCCAATTTTGTGAACAGACCCTTTAAATGTCAAGGAATTAAAAAGATTAATTGTGGAGTTTAACCAAAGCTTAAAATTTTTTAAATTGAGGTTTTCTTAAGTTTGCTTGTTAAAGATAGATCAATGAGTCTTAGAGCCGATTTTTTAATCATCAATTAAACTATCAGAGGAAAAATTAGTATAGCAACATGAACAAAGATGAAGTACTATCTGAGGTTTAACTGGCTATTGAAAAATTGGCCCTTAACAAAGTTAGGAAAAGTGCCCATAGTTCATTTCTTGTAGGGATAAGATCATTAATAATAATAATAAGTGGAAATGGAAAAATCCTATAATTTCATAAATTGTGTATATACAAAAGATATACTGGCTGACTTTTTATGGTGTAATGAACTTTGAAATAATTAATATTCCGATTTTATTTCTTCGAAAGGGTTTGCACAGACATTTAAATAATTTAAGAACTCTTCTTTCTCTGAATCTGGAATAAATTTTAAGACTCTTTGTTTTATTGTTTCTGTATTGTTACTCGAAGTTATTGAAGAAACACTTTGTTGGATGTCTTAAACATCTTTTCGTGTAATATTGTTTCTTTTATGTAAATTCATGGAAAATTCCTTGCTTTTCTTCGAAATTAAACATTTCGATTCGATAAAGTTAATTGTTTTTAGGTTTGAGACATTATTTTCTAGTAAAACTGGTATATCGCATGAAAGTAAATCATCACTTTTTAAATTAATACATTCTGAATTTATATTTTCTGAATTTCGTTCTTCGTTAACATTAATACTCTGTAACATATTCTTTAAATGGCTTTTAGTGTGTCTTTGAAATGAACTTATGTTTGAAAAAATTTGATTACAGTCTGCAAAAATGCATTTAAATTCACTATAAGAGTCTAACCCATGAATAAGTTTAAAATGTTTGCAAAGAAGGGATAGTTCTTGAAAGCTTGTATTACCAACAAAACAATTTAAAGTCATTATGAATCTAATTTTATAATTTTAAGAAATATTCAGAATTAATATCAACCATTTTTGAAATTTCGAAAACTTTTTTGAATAACAAGTAATAATAAGTTTTTTTTTAAAGTAAGGATAGTTCTTAAAACTTGAAACGTAAGGATAGTTCTTTGAACTTGGATGCTGTCATAGCAAAGTTGAGATTAAAAACTTAATGTTTCTTAAAAGTAAGGATAGTTCTTAGGGTTTGAAAAGTAAGGATAGTTCTTTGAACTTGGATGCTGTCATAGCAAAGTTGAGATTAAAAGCTTAAAGTTTTTTAAAAGTAAAGATAGTTCTTAGAACTTGAAACGTAAGTATAGTTCTTAGAAATTGAAAAGTAGGGATATTTTAGATTTGAGAGGAATGAAGGATTTTAGTTTTTTAAATCTTGTATAAACACGGCTAATGTCGGGCTCTTTTCATCGAAGATTGTCGAAATTTCAAATATATGGTTTTGAATGAAAAGCCAACTCAGTGCTGATTCTTTTGGATATTTTAGTTGGAATATTTGAAAAACCTTAAAACATATATCGAGAGCCGATAAAAAAGAATTAAATTTCAGTATATTGTTGCTGAAACTTACATAAAACTCTTTCAATGTTGTTATCTCTGATCCTACTACGAAAATGTACGGTTGGATCGTATTTTTGTTGAGAATCGATGTCTTCAATTTGTTTTCTCTCTCCAGCTCCAAGTCGTTAATGGTTTTCAGTTGGATAATACTACTGTTGATGGCATCGGTAACAGTAGTCTTATGTACTACTGACTTCCCTTCTTTTTTTGCAACGAACCTCACCGTTGGTTTCAAAATTGCGTTCAGCAACATTGTCAAAATACAATCTCTAGAATCTGAAAATGAATATGGCTTAGTAAATATAAAAAAATATTTTATAGTATTGCTGACTTACTTTTGTTGACATTTTCGTCTCTCGAAGTATCCAACAAACTGCGGAATCTTTTATTCTTGATGTTTGCGTCGTAATACGCAAAAAGATTGTTGTCGAATTCATCCCATTTGTTTATTAATTCATAGGATTTGTTGGGAAACATAATCCCAAAGTCGTAATTGATCTGTTATAAAGATATTAAGATAAGTTTGAGATAAAATTTGCAATAGATATTTGATAAAAGATTATATTAATTAATAATCATCCTATTTTTTTTAAGTTAAGTTTTTAAGAATTTGACCAAATCGTTTTCAAAATATTGATATTGATACTATAATGTGAAAACGACATTTTTTTTAATATGAATCAATATATTTGAGATACATATATATTTGAGATGTGAAAATGACATTCTTTTTACATGAATCAATTTTCCCATTTAAGATACTAATATAATGTCAAAATGACACTATGTGTGCTTTTAAAGGAATAATTTATAAATACCCTGCCTTTAACTTAATTATACTAATCACCAATTCTATTATATTACTACTTCTTGCTTTGGTTTTACTAATATTTTTAAAACAACAATTTGAAGAACACGATCACGGTACGCGATGTCTTGTTTCATATACATATTATGTATAATGTATATTTTCAATTTTTTGCTAGTTTCTTTTTAAAATGACAATTTCAAGAAAAGACTGTACTGATCTCGGCGTCTGCCGCCACTAACACTAAATGAAGGATGGAAATGAAATTTATGAATTCATTTAGAAGCATACCCACAGACAATGTCATTTTCACATTATTGGGTATCCCAAATACATTGACTCATGTAAAAATGGCACTGTGGGAGCGTGTATATATTACATTAAGTGTGTATTTGTGATGCTTGTATTCTGAATTTTGGTGAAATAAAATAGGTACTAACTGTAAATGAGGAATGGGAATGGAATTTATGAATTTTTCAAAATAGAAGAATACAGAAAATTTAATTTTCACATTATAGATTATCCCAAATACATACATACCTACATTAAATCAAAAGAAAAGACTGTACTGATCACGGCGGCGCGGCGCGGCGTCTCTCGCCACTAACAGAAAATGAGGGATGGAAATAGAATTTATGAATTCATTTAGAAGCATACCTACAGACAATGTCATTTTCACATTATTGGGTATCCCAAATTCATTGAATCATGTAAAAATGACATTGTGTGAGAGTTTTTATATTAAATTAAGTGTGTATTTGTGACGCTTTGTCGTCTGAATTTTGGCGGTTATGATATTTTATTTTTCATTTTCACAATCAAATAATTAAAAATTTATAAAATGTAGGTACTTACTTCTTTGAAAATCCACTAGTAGGTATACTGCCGAAGCCAGTTCTCGTTTTTTTTATTACTGGTGTCGAAAGGGAAGCACTTATTGTTTTTTTTCAATTTTTTTTCAAAATAATCAGGGCGCACTAACGGGACCGATCGCGGCACAAGAAAAACACCCAATCCTTCGCTTTTTTTGTAATTGTATTTATTCTTTAGTTTTTTTTTTACAAAATTATAAGAAAACGATCACGCTTCACAAGTTCACGGACTAGCACTGAAACTGGACTGATCACGACGAAAGAGAAACACTAACTGAGAGGTGAGCTATATGCAATTTATAATTTCCTGTTATAGCACACAACAGACAACACGCATACAATGTTGTTTTTACATTGTTAGAGTACAAAATACGTTGATTCATGTAAATATTACATTTCTGTGTGCGTGTATATACATTAAAAATATGGAAACGACATTTTTTCGTGTAAAAGTAACATTTTTGTGTTCGTTTGCATAGAAAATTCCAGAAAATATTCGTGACTCCCTATCACAGTGTTGCCAATAAGATATAATTTTGCACCATACGTTAGCTAAAGTTTTTATATTTTTAAACTCAAAGGGGTAATATTCTGATAATATATGCATTTTTTTTGACGATCTTAACACACCAAAACAAGCCAACAACAATATAAAACGTCAAATCTCAAACGATACGTCAAAATTTTTTCCAAGTTATCAAGTTTATTTAAAATTTGTGAAATAATTTTATATGCTATGGCAGATTATTTTGTCCATACAAAGTTGACAGTCCATTTATGCAGAGATATACATAATTAACCTGGTTTCTCAGGTTTATCGCCATTGAACTCTAATTATGGTGGATTTCAGGATGTTAAGTGTATTCTAGTTCGGAAAACGTATTGCTGAAAGATTTCAAAATATATATTTTCTTTGTAGCATTTAATTCATCATTTAATTTTTGTAAATCGTGAACATCAATTTGTGGATCTATGCCCGACCGATGGACCCTAGTTTTCTTTTAGATCTGTTAAGTTTTTCATTGGAAACTAAGAATAAAGAGAAATACGAATTTTATGTTTCTGGCAACACTACATTTACGTCTGAAATTTGGCGGTTAGAGAGATTTTGAAATAATTAATGTTCTTTTCACATTGAAAATATCCCAAAGACGTTGATTCTTGTTAAAATTACATTTTTTTTGTGTGTGAAGTTGCCATAAGTACAGATTTGTTTGCATTTTAAATATTGGTAGATTTGGTTGGCATAAAATAAAAACAAGTTATGGATTTTATCGCGCTAGTTGTATATTTGTTTAAACATTATAAATTATTGTAGTATGTTGTTAACTCTCTTTATGTGAACACGATATAAATATTAGTTGAAATGGTTTTCGCTGATGAAGATTTTTATTAAATAAGTTAATCCATTGGCCACCTATAGGTAGGATAAAAATGAACTCAACGAAAATTGTTGAAAATTTAGCAATTATCTACAGCCTTACTTATAATCTAAAAATGCATACAAAAAATTGTGTGCAAAATTAGTTTCACACCTTTATACTTTTACCACCATTTTAAATAAAGATTGAATTACGTGCATTTTTTATCATAAATATCAACTATTCGCGTTTTAACATAAATTGTTTTCAGGTATCTTCATCAGTTTTTGGGGTTGGAAGGAGCAAAAGAAATTCAAACATAAATATTTTTTAGATCAAAGTCAAAAACGAGTGAGATATTTAAAAAAATAATTTTTAATGAAGATGGTGGCCAAAGTTAATAGGTTTATTTTTATAACAAAAATGCTCAAAACTAATACGCTTAACTTGACAATAAATAAAATTAAATGATCACAATCTTATTCTTCACTAAGTGGAAAATAAAATCATTAATTTAGTGAAAAAATATCATTTTGTCGAAAAAGAACTTCAATTACGAAAATAGCATTTTGAACAATTTTTGTTAGGTTAATATTTAGTCAAAAAATGAATAGAAACGCGAGTTATTTAGCAAACGGATTAAGTAGGTACCTATATATTTTGGTAAGATGAGACAGAAGCTTGGTCCACCCACATAACATCAACAAGCCATGTGTGTGCCTTTAATAATCAATAAGATCCATTGGTCTGGCAATGATACTACGGACTAAGTATCCATTTTGAAAGTATATTTTTAAATGATATTTAACTGATGCTAGGTCCACTGTATCTCTGCCAGACTGATGGATTCTAGTTTTCTTTTGGATTTGTTCGGTTTTTGAATTAGAAACTAAGAACCCAGAAAAATTTTATGTTTCTGGCAACACTACATTTACGTCTGAAATTTGGCGGTTATAGAGATTTTGATATAATTAATGTCCTTTTCACATTTATAATTATCCCAACGACGTTGATTCTTGTTAAAATTACATTTTGTTTGTATTTGAAGTTGCCATATGAACAGATTTGTTTACATTTTGAAGATTTTTGAAACAGGTGCAAATTTTAGAAAATCAAAAATCAGAATTGAAGAAAGAAAAAAATTTTTTCGATATTTTATCTTGCTCTTTCTTAAGACAAAGAAGTCTAAAGAACAAATTGCAGTCAAAATAAATCCAGTTGTTGAGTTCTATGTGTATAGATATTTGTACATTAAACATATCTCACACACATTCTTGTGTGCGTTTAAATACAAATGTGCATTGATAATTTGCAAGCCTTCGTGACGGTTCGACGTCTTAAATTTGGCGCTTTGATATTTTTAATGTTCATTTCACAATTTGTATATGAATGCCAATTTAACATTCATAATATCTCATCTACAATGCTTCATGCAAAAATTACATTTTTTATCGGTGAAAATTTTAATGTTCTTTTCACAATTCGGATATAAATGCCATTTTAACATTAAAAATGTCTCATCTACAATAAACATTTAAAAAATGTGAAAATGATGTTGTAGATTCTAAAAAAATAAATTGATAAGAATTTTTGATATTGCAACGTAAATTACACACTGCAAAAGTGTAAGCGTTTAATGTAGTTCTGACATAAAAACTATAAAACGGACATTTTTTCATGTCAGTATTACATTTTTTTCCGTTATTTTCAAATTTTTGAACAAAATTGAATTTGATATGACAAAAATGTCAATTTTACATGTCACTTTTTTTTCAGTGTAGTTATAAATATTAATTGTAATAGAATTCTAAGTAATAAAGAAATATTTTTTTTTATAAAATAAAAGAGAATAATTTTAATTGGAGGCCCCGGCGAGATAGGCCAATTTTAAATAAAATTTGAAAAAAACAAAGTAAAATCTTAAAATCAGTGTCTTCGCCAAAAAAATACAGCCAAATATTCAACAAAGATTGGAGAAAGCGCAGAAAATATATTATAAGTAAGAACCTATATTTTAAGATGAATTAATGTCCGATATATTTAAAAAATTTATGAGTGATTACAAAAAACAAAAAAAAGTGAAAATACAAAGTGCAAACAAAAATTTAGATTCAAGCAAAAGTCCAGAAATTATTTATAACAGAATGTCAAACGTACAGGAAGTAGAAACTTTAATCGCGAAAGCAATATTAAATAACACAAACTTGCTACAAATCGAATTTTCTAAAGAAATTAAAGACTTAAATAAAAAACTAGAAGATTTAGGAGCATCTAATGTAGTTAAGAATTTTGAAAAGCAAACTATAGATGTAACAATACAAGATAACGAAGGGTTAGATGTTATAAAGTCGTTACCTGAATTTTCTGGTAACGCAAGTTCCTATGTAAGTTGGAGAGAAGCAGCTTACAACTCAATTAGCCTATATACGAAAGGCAGTAGGAGATTTTTCGCAGCACTTACCATTTTCAGAAATAAAATTCTGCATAGTGCAAATGATATTTTGACCAATCATGGTACAACACTAAACTTCGAAGCAATTATGGCAAGATTGGATTTTTCTTACGCCGATAAAAGGCCACTGCATATGTTAGAGCAGGAGCTAAGTGTGTTAAGACAAGGGTCTATGGAGATATTAGACTACTATAATAAAGTAAATGAAAAACTTACGTTAATCATTAATAAGACCATGATGACCCACGGAAATGAGTCACCCATCTCACATGAACTATGTAAGATTCATAGGCAAAACGCCTTGAGAACATTCATATCCGGCTTGTCTGGAAATCTCTCAGATATTTTGTTCTCAATCTGCCCCCCAGATCTACCAAGTGCTCTAGCAAAAGCTCAAGAACTGGAATCGAATAAATCACGTGCTACCTTTGCACAAAGGTATAGTTCACCAAATGATATTAAGAAACTACCTAACAACAACTTAAGATTTCCTCCACGGAACATGCAAACAACACACGATGGTTTCCCTCGATATCCAAATAACGATTACAGACAGTTGTCCCAACGATTTGAACCAATGGTTCTTGGGTCTTCAGTTAATCGACCTATGAATAAAAGTGACGTAAATCACTATAAACAAATACACGCTAATACAGCACAGAATCCATACAATGTACTACCAGGTCCAAGTAACTATAGAAATCCAAACTGGCAATGGAAAAAACCTGATCAAAACTTGTACAATAATCCCCAAAGACCTCTATTCAAGAGAGAAAAAGATAACTATAGTGGACATTCGAATAGACCACCACCAAACAAAAATGAAAGAATTAACAATTTAAACGAAAATTCGGATCATTTTTTAGACATGAGACCGGATTGCCCCACATTCAAAGAAAACTAGGAGATAAAAACATTCGTATTCTGTTAGATACCGGAGCTAATAGTAATTATTGCAAGCCCAACATTTTTCATGAAGAAATCAGCCTCCCTATATTTAAACGAGCCCTCACTCCAAATGGAGAAATAATAATAAAAACATATCATGAAGTATTAATATTTAATACAATCACGAGATTTTACGTGATTAACAATTTAGAATTCGATGCGCTTATAGGCATCAACCTACTTAGTGATATAAATGCAAAAATTGATTTAGAAAATAAAATTATTAAATATAATAAAAAATATGAAAAAATATTTTTCACCGAAAAAGAATTAAGTAAAAAGGTAAATAATATAAAAGATATTGACATAGAAAGATTGGTTGAATCAATGACTAAAAGGATTACGGATATCCACTCAAGCATTGATATGACTTTGCCATTTAGGACCGATGTTATCGCTGAAATCCGTACAGATACAGAAAAGCCTATATGGACGAAACAATATCCTTACCCCTTAAGCGCTAATAAATTTGTGAACCTCGAGATTCACGATTTATTAAATAAAAATATAATAAGGCCTTCCAAAAGTCCTTATAACAGCCCCGTTTGGGTCGTTCCTAAAAAAGGAACAAATGAAGACGGAACGCCAAAAAACCGCCTTGTAATTGATTTCAAAAAATTGAATGAACACACTATATCGGATAAATACCCAATACCCGATACAAGTGTTATACTCTCTAACCTAGGGAAAGCAAAATATTTTTCAACTCTCGACCTCGAATCTGGATTCCATCAGATAATGATGAAACCAGAAGACATAGAAAAAACTAGTTTTTCTATAAATAACGGAAAATATGAATATATACGACTACCGTTTGGCTTAAAAAATGCCCCCTCTATTTTTCAACGGGCAATGGACGACATACTGCGTCCATTAATAGGCAAAATTTGCCATGTATATATTGATGATATCATTGTATATTCAGATACTCTCGAAAATCACACGAAACACTTAAACGAAATAATTAATATACTAAAAAAGGCAAATATGAAAATTTCTATAGAAAAATCAGAGTTATACAAAGATCAAGTAGAGTTTTTGGGTTATATCGTAGCACAAAACGTAATACGAACCAACCCAGAAAAAGTTAGAACTATTAAAGAATATCCACAACCAAATACACTAAGACAACTTCGTAGTTTCCTCGGAATGATAGGCTACTACAGAAAATTTATAAAAAACTTTGCCAATATAGCAAAACCCCTTACAAATTATTTAAAAAGTGAAAATGGACAAATTTCTACACATGTAGCAAAAAAAACTGAAATAATATTAGATGAAAATGCGGTCAAAGCATTTAATACATTAAAAGAATATTTAATGCACGAAGTCGAGCTTACACAGCCAAATTTTGAAAAAAAATTTACTTTAACAACCGATGCTTCTAACGATGCAATTGGTGCAGTTTTATCCCAAGATGGGAAACCAATCACCTTCATATCGAAAACCTTAAACAAAACCGAACAATGTTATGCCACAAACGAGAAAGAGCTCTACGCTATCGTTTATGCACTAAAGAATCTAAGAAATTACCTTTACGGTATCACAAACCTCGAGATCCATACGGATCACCAACCCTTAACCTACGCTGTTTCTAAAAGAAACCCAAATTCGAAAATGAAAAGATGGCATAGTATTATTGAGGAATATGCACCAAAATTCATTTATAAACCTGGAACCACAAACATAGTAGCAGATGCATTATCTAGACAAAACCTCAATCAAATATCTGACTCATCATCAAACCACGCTACAACGCACTCAGCCGAAAGTAGTGAACATGATAACATTGAAATATTAAACAAACCTATAAACCAATTTAACCAACAAATTGTTGTTCATAAATCTTCAGAATTCATCCACGAACAACTGAATCCATTTCCTAACAAAAAAAGGCACCTAATAGAATATTCAGACACTTCACAATTAATACAATTGTTCAAAGAATTCCTTAAACCAGGAACAGTAGCATTATTTACTCATGCAGAGATAATTTATGAACTAAAAGATGTTTTTAAAACATTTACAAATAAATTCATTCGTTGCAAACATTTCGTCAATGATATAACAAATAAAGACGACCAACTAATAATAATAGAACAAATTCATACAAGGGCACACAGAGGCTCAAAAGAAAATATAAAGCAAATAGAAGAAATGTATTACTGGCCCTCAATTAGAGAAGAGGTAGAAGAATATGTTAGATCATGTGAAATTTGCAATAGGAATAAATACAATAGGAAGCCCCATATTGAACCAATTGGTGAGGCACCAATTCCCAAGAACAAAGGGGAATCCTTACACTTAGATGTAATGATGTTCGAAAAATTGAAAGTCATAACTTGCATAGATACATATTCTAAATTTTTAGTAATAAAAATTATAGAAAACAAACTTAACATGGGTATCAAGGTTTTAGAAATTTTACAAACATTTCCTAATTGTACTAACATAACTTGCGACAATGACCCGACATTTACAAGCCAACCTTTCAAATCGTTAATGGAACGTCAAAAAATAGACATGTATTATGTTCCAGCAAAACATTCATTATCAAATGGACAAGTAGAAAGAGTGCACAGCACAATCCAAGAACTAGCTAGATGCATTAGAGAAGAATTTAAAATAGTAGACTTAGAAGAAGTACTAATCAAATCAGCTTTAGAATACAATAAAACTATACATTCTGTTATTAATGAAAAACCTATGAATATATTATTTAACGAAAATGACCATTCAGATACTTTCAATAAATTAAAAACAGCACAAGAAAAAACTTTAAGAACATTTAATAAAAAAAGAAAACAAATTCCACTAGAAGAAAATCGTATTGCATATGAAAAAACAACTAATGAAAGATGGGGAAAAATAAAACCCAAATTCAAGAAAATTATTGTAAAAGAAGATTTAGGTCATACTATTAAATTAAGAAATGGAAGAGAAATTCATAAAGATAATTTAAAAATAATTTAATAATTTCAGAAAATGTTCCTCTTACTGTTAACAATCACAGCTTGTGCAGCTCAAGTAATCGATTATTCAAGAGAAGATTATTTGTTAATTAATAATAACAATGTTTTAATATACGAAGATTATGCAAATCTTTTTCATGTTACAAATCTAACTTATATAAGAAAAATAATACGCGAATCCAAACAAGCTTTGATACAGCATCACGATCAAACGGAATACCCTGGTACTCCATACACTGAAAAACACGAAATAGATTTCTCTATTATCGAAACCCTATTAGACCAATTAACTTTAACTAATCGTAATAAAAGAGCTATCGAAACAATCGGTACTATTTGGAAATATATTGCAGGATCTCCTGATCATAATGATAAAATAATAATCGAAAATAAGATAAACGACTTAGTCGAGAATAACAACAAACAATTTATGATTAATTCAAAATTATTCAAATTAATGGAAAGCTTATCAAAAAACCACATAGATGATATTGTAACCAAACAATGTAAAATTATCATCCTAGAATTACAAAACTTAGTGAACACTATATCACTATCTAAGCTTGGAAATTTAAATCCTAATGTATTAAGTTTAAGAGAAATTAAAAATATAATCAAACATGAAAATGTATCACTATCTATTTCAGATTTATTAGATGTATCCAAATTTAAAATTATGCAAAAACAGGATATCATTGTAATTCTAATTAAATATCCTATTATAACATTGAACTGTACACTTTTTGAAGTCAGAGCAATAAGTCATATTGACGGAAAAATAATCATACCAAATCAAATTGCCCTCTGCAAAAATAACTATACAAATATTAAAGAATGTAAAATAGAGTTAAACAACTACTACTGTAAATTAGATCATAACGCCAACTGCCTATCAAACCTATTAAACAACAGAAAAACCACTTGCAGCAAAATCAAAGAACACAATTCACGGATAGAAGTCATATTGGAAGGATCCATATTAATTACTGGAGAACACATTGTTGATAACATCACTTATCACGGAACTAATTTAGTTACCTTCGAAAACCAAACTTGTATTGATGAAGTTATATACAAAAACCCATCATACGAAATAAAACAATTCCTAAAGGGATATTCAAGTTCAAACTATGAAATTGGACAATATATTGAATCACTAAACGAAGATTTAAAAATACAAAACATTAACTTTTTAAATTTTCTACAGCAAGAAGTGTATGATAATCCAACATATACAATCATGTTTGCATTTTTAATTGTTATCACACTAATAATATTAAAAAGAGCATACAAGACAAACCAAAAGCAAGAATCTCAAGATGATTTGATGGAGCAAGCATGCTTACGCATAAATCACGCTATAGCAGAAGAAATTGAACGAGGACGTTCAAACTTGAACTAAGAGGGGAGTTAAGACAAAGGAAATCAATCTCCATTCTCCACCCATCGCAGCATCAGCAGATTATGTTATAACCATATTGCCACCCAGAAGCAAGAACACCCACACAACACTTTTTATCCAGACACCCCAAAAGTGATGATCAGCATTATCATTCCATTTTAATTAAACAGTACCACAGCCACAATCGTCAGTGCAGTCCATGTTCAGTTCATACTCATCAGCAGAGCAGCATAGTACTCTCCCTAGTTATAAATATTAATTGTAATAGAATTCTAAGTAATAAAGAAATATTTTTTTTTATAAAATAAAAGAGAATAATTTTAATTTGTATGTATCTATTTGGACTGCTAAGCACGACTCAACTTCAAGTTGGCTCCTAGCAGTCCATATATAATAGGTCATTGAAGGTAACGGTACCTGACACGATTTAGATTTTTTTCCTTTAAAAAAACCAAAAAACCGTTATTGTTCGTCTTAAAAAATCAAAAAATTTCTGGAGATATTCGTCAAAAAACACTATACAGTATACACCTAGTTTCAAGAAAATCCGCCCACCTGTCTACGCTGTAGGTCACTGGACAGATAGACAGAACTTCCATATCATAGTACATAATGTCAAGTTTAACCAAAATCTCGACTCCAATAAGAATAGCTCAATGGATGTAATGAAAGGAATAACCGAAATGATCTTGGACTAAGTAATTGTATTTTATTGAATATACCAAAAGACCTCGTAAAGGTATCAATGGTTGACCCACATCTCAAGAAGTACAATGAGCACTTGGAAAAATACAAAATTCATTCAAAAATCTTCAGCAATAATTCATATTTCAGCAGACCACCAACGCATACTTTTCAAGGAATAGATCTCTTAACATGAAAGAACTCTCTCTTTTTCTATACAAAAAAAAAAAAAAATGTCCTTGCGAAATTCACTTGTCATCAAGGGCAATTTCTCTCATACTTTTCATTCTTAAATTCAATTTCAATTGAATCAAAGTTAATAAATCAAATTATACTCACATTCATTATAAAACTTATACATGGGTACTTATTGGTATAGAGATACGAGTAGACATATCTTTCCATTGAGAGTACCTTAACTCGCGACATAGTTAGTTGTATCTTTTTTTTTTCAATCGGAGCATAGGAACACATCTCCATCACCAAAGTGGTAGCTATTATAGCATCCACCAATTTATTTGTCCACAGACAATCAAGTCCCATTACCTGTTTGTGATACCCCAGCAATGAATGTCTTTATTACTTGTTACTTGCGGACCATTAATGTAGGTAATGTTTTCCCTTTCGGTCTTTTAAATTCAAAAGAAAAAGACCTATCTTCCCATTCCCATTCAGAAGGTCATTCTTCAAAAAGTAATAAATTTTCGAAAATTTTCTTTTAGTTTCCAGCTTGAACAAACATTAATCCCATCTATAATGGGCAATTGTGGGGTCCGATCCTTGTGTTCTTCTGTGTATACCTCTTATTATAGCTCGTACCTTCGCCGTTATGGCCATTGATTCCTTTTGAATTCACAATTCATTGAGATATTTTTATTGCAAAGATTTATTTTCTATTGATCGATCGAACATCGAATGGAATAGCAGCGAGCAAGCGCTATTGGAAGCGAGAAGAGAAAATATCATTATCACACTTTGGTGGGCAAACAAAAGTTACTGGCGATTCAAAACGACATAATAAATAAGATTTCTATTTTGTGAGCTCTTCTATGTAATAATATTTTGTATGGAAACACAGAGTTTCCCTCTGCATATACTATACCTTTAAAGCTATTCCCGGAGATAACTTATTTGGATCTGGTTTATGTTTTCAGTGCCGGACTTGAATATAGGTAAAAATAAAGGTTAAGGCTCAGAAATGACGACTATGACCCAGTTTTTCAGTTCTGAGTAAAACCAGAGTTAGTTAATCCTTCAAAGTAAATTATCGATGGTTAACTCCACAAGTTAGTTTTTGGTGGTTGAAGAATGCAGAAGGCCCTAAAAACCCCTAAGATAAAGAATTGAATTGAATTTTTGAAGTTAATCTAGGGTTAACTTAACGTATTTACTGAGTTAACTCAGGATTTACTTTAATATCGAACTGAAAAAAACTGGTTCGAAGAGTAAGTTGTAAATTGTTTCTATTTCAGCCAGTAGTTCAAATATTCAAAACCGAGACTCAATAATTTTTAATCCTCTTATTTCGGTGGATTAGCTGATGTTAAGCTCTGTTTCAAGTTTCATTTATTTTATATTGGTCTAAGAGTGATCAAGCGTTAAACTATAGCTAATCCGACAAAATCGGTGACTTAAGAACTTGAATCAAGCTTCAACCATCTTTCAAACCTGATTCATGGATTAAGATATTTCTGTGTTCAAGGCTAAAATTAAAAAAAAAATCCATGGATTAGTTAACCTGAGAAATAGGTTTCGAAATTTCATGTCTTTTTTTTAACTAGAAGGACAGTAACATACCGAGGTTCATCTCTTGTGAAGTAAAAGAAGCAGGAAGGTTGCACATTCTTAGCAAACTGATAAATACAAGCCTCCGCTTTTAAGGTCAATTTAACCAAATAATTCTTCTCTAACTCTTTATTCCGATTAGAAGATTGAACACGAATATTTTTTTGGCAAATTATTTAAACAAAAACGGGCCTTCTTAAAATGTAAGTATACATGATGCACATCTAGGCATTCATAAAATCCGCCCCTGACGTGTTCCCCATATTTTCAACAATAAAACATACTAAGCTGATTTTAATTGGATTTTGGCCAATGATCGACGATCGGTAAATCTAATTTAATGCTGGTCTGCTCACCGGGAAAAAAAGAGGTAATATTTAATTTTTAATTATCATTTTGATAATATTTATGAATTGATAATATTTATGTTATAGGCCCTAAAGATGTTTTTTTTTTTTTTTTTTTTTGAAATTTTAAAATTGTATTTTATTTATTATAATCGACTTATTTACAATCCAGGTGTAGATATTCAGGGTGAATATCGATATCAATGTCATAAAGTATGTCAAATCTTTATCTATTGGGGGATTTAAAAAGGAATTATCATTTTAAATGTATAAACAGTTTGTTGGAATAGTGTTGTAAAATTAAGTTATGATGTGAATTGGTTTTTTTTTTAATTTTTTCTCAGTAGGTGGTATATTTTTATTTAAATAAGACATTATTTGAATTTATGAACCATAATTATTGTATGAAAGAAAAATGTTATTCAAGTCTTATCAAATTCTAATAATGACTTTATAATTAAAAGACAAATTTAAATAAATTTCTTTCAATATGAGAAATTACAGAATCTATTAAAGTTGTGCAGTGAACTCAAAATTATAAGTTTAGAAAGGATCTCTGTTTAGATTTTTCATTTTGATTATTGAATCAGCAAAACTGTTTCCGCAATATCTACAATTTATCTCAATTGTTTTCCGTATATTTCCAAAAGCCTTTAAGGTTTTTTTTGTTAGGTAATATTAAAAAAGGACAATAATTACTTATCCTTAGTAAGACAATTTAGTCAAAAATCGATACTTTCCAAAAATTGTTTAGCAGATTTGTCTTAGCATTTTATTGTTAACTTCGACCTTTTATTCTTAAAGCTATTTTATTTCAATTCCTGTTGATTGGGAAAAATGTTTTGATATCTATAAAATAAAACGGACGATTGGATCACACTGGCTTGTTCCTTGCTGAGATAAGCAAAGGAAGAAGTTTGAGCTCAAAATTGAAGTTGCCATTATTTGATGTTAACAAAAATTTTACAAATTATATTTCTCAACCGTTAGAAGTGTTTTTAGTAAATACTTAGTTAAAAAAATTTCAAATAAAAAAAATATTTTTTAAAAAAAATTAAAAAAAAAAATTTGGGGACAATCCATCACCCTGTTTATATCGAAACCAAAAATTGACTTTAAGGATTTTTCGACCAATTATTTTAAATTGCTTGCAAAAACTCACAAAAAATATCGCTGATAATTATGGATATATACGTAGGTACTCTTATTCTTATAGAGTCAATAAAATTTCAATTTCTCAACTTCGAGAATTGAGTAAAAACCTAAGTTTCCAAGTGAGAAGAAATTAACTTTAGAAGATAGGCTGTATGAATACTTCAAGGTACAGGCAGGCAGAGTGACAGACCCACCGACAGACAGAATTGCGGACACCTAATATTTTACATAGACTACTCTAAATAAATAGTGAAGAATGCAAATCTCCAATTAAATGAGAAAATTGGCGTTATCTTCAGAAGAACGCAAGTTCTTGTGGTTCATTGTTATTATAACAAAAAATTTTAGTATATAACAATTTTTTTTTGGAAACTTAATTTTGACACTTACAGAATTTTGGATCTACAGAATTTTCAAATACAGAATTGTGTAATCCGAATTTCGGCACATACAGAGTTATGACCAATTTTTTTCAGTTGAAATCGATGAGTTATGCTCAAATGATTTTTTTAAATACTTTACTTCGAAAATAATGTTTTACTTTTTTAAATTCACTACACATTACATTGAAATCGATGCTGTCAGTAAGATATCCATTTAGTTTTGAATAGGCGAATTTCTGAATCTACTTCCATTAAATTTTTTGTTCTTTAATTAATTTTGAAAATGAAATTAGGAAGGACGATCTTATTTTATTTTCAAAATGAATTAAAGAACAAAAAATTTAATGGAAGTAGATTCAGAAATTCGCCTGTTCAAAACTAAATGGATATCTAACTGTTATTAATGGTTGATTTGGAATGATTGTCTTCAAAGTGTCCTTTATAAGTAGTAGTAAGCTTTATAAGTAGGGTACAACTTTTGGTTTTAAATGTGATTTTTTTAAAAACCTCAATTTTCCTTCAATGTCTTAATAAAAAAAAACTTAACACTTAAACACTTACTGTTTGCCCAAAGACAAATTCAAAAGGTTTTTTGAAAATTTGACATTTTACTCCGAAACATTCTAAATGAAATCTATTAACTTTTTTAACAATTATGTTTTTCTCTTAACTTTGTGCCTTTATTCCAATATTGAATTATGATGCACTACATGGTCTTATTCAGTACTGTGAAGATATATTATTAAAAATATCAATAAATCATCATTACTCGTATTATAGCTCAAAAAAAAAAAAAAAAACGTTACCAAATTTTGTTATGATGCTTAACATGTGCCAAAATTATGTGGAAAATAAATTGCAAAAAGTCAATTAAGAAATGCAAATAAAAACTAAAAACCTGCCAGGTGTTAAAATTATCAATAAAGAAAAAAATGAAATTCGATCCGTCATTCAACATTTTAAAGTACCTACTTGAACCTGTTAATAGTTTTTTCATTCAATAAAAATTCAATTGTGGTCTTATAGGAGAAATAATCACCATCGCATCCTATGTTAAAAGTCAATTATCGTGAGATAATTGAAAAATCATATTTATGCGTGACAACATAACAAAAATGTTTTTTTTTTTTCATCATCTTACAAAAATAATGTTAAAAAGGTATTTTATGTTCATTCATGTTGTATTCTTTTTACTCAATGACTTTTAACTATTTCAATAGGTGGTAGGTAGCTCAAGTGCGTGTTGTGTATTATAATGTGTGGTAGAATTGTGACAAAAGAACAGCAGGACAAAATACAATATTTAACATCAGTTAAGAAGATATTTTGCAAGGATCTATCAGTGAGAAGAATATTGAGTCGATTGAGTGGCTGTTTCAAAAAGGATCTTTAACTTTAATATCGATACGCTTGTCATCATTATTCGTTTCAAGTGAGAAAAATTGTGAGATAAAAAGGATTTTTGTGTTCATTCATTTTTGTATAGGCAAATAATGTTTTATGAGGTCGGCAATGTTTGAAGAATTCTTACCCGTTCATTTATTGTTATATTTTTTCTGGTAAAATTTTCTTTTTATTTGTTGTTTTTTCATTGTGAAGATAATACTGGTATAAATAAAAAGGTGTAAATTCGTCGTGAACGTTAGTATGTGTATAAAGATTACAAATATGTCACAATTTATATGGAAAATTAGACAGGCTTATAAGGTTTACAGCTTTACTTTGCTTACAACGAATTTTTCTTATTCCGAGGGAATATTGGAATTTAGGGAAAGTTGAATTTCGTAAGCACGAAAAATCAGATTTATGATTTGGGATCCATTCCTCTTCTAATGAAACAATTTAGAATAATTCAAAACCGGGAGGCCTGTCGACTTTTTCTGAGGTCAATTCTCGAACTAGTGAGAGAGTCGTGGTTCCACTTGAGATTATGACAATCGCTGGGAAATGGAAAAGAAGACTCCATCTAATGAAAGAAAAAACTGGGTCCTTCATATAAACTGTTAATGTAAACTAATTGTTATTTATTTTTAATATACATTTTGAATGAAAAAAATGTGTTTAATATTGATAATGTATATTAGCCCCAGCCCTATTCTGCTATCCGATCCGATCGAATCTCTCGATTCACGTAAATATTTTATTTAATAGTTCACTCTATATTTTTAGAAGTCTTCTATCTTTTGAGTTCAAAGCTTAAACAATATTTGTTTTTAAGATTCTTAAAAGAATCTAATTCTTAAAGTTCTTTTTTGGATCGAAATTTATGTATATGCTTTTTGGAATAATCCGTTTTTACCGTAGGATAGCAGAATACAAATATTCACGTGAACGTTTAACAGAATAGGGCTGTATATGTACAATAGTTGGTAGAATTACCTAATACCTATAATTGCATCGGATTATTAGGTATCAGGTAATTCTGACGATTACACAATGGCCGACGAGATTCACTTTTTATGGTGATGTTACAGATCTATGTTGAAAATGCAATTTTAAAGAAAAGAAATAATTAACTGACCAATATTATTTTTTGGAACAAATACGGATCTTCTAAATGACATTACATATATCAGGGTGCTGTTCCTTACTTAAAAATGTGTAGTATACAGGATCCTTTTGCTGGCACATACGCGATCATTTAATGAAATTTTCAATGACCGTTTTGCATAAATGCTGCGGTATTTCATTAATGCGGCATCCAATTTCCTCTTTTAAGGCTTGAGTCGTCGTCGGCTTATTCGCATAAACCATCGACTTAAAAAAAAACCCAAAAAAAAAAGTCCAATGGTGTTAAATCGCACGATCTAGGCGGCCAATTCTGGTCTCCAAAACGCGAAATAACACGACCGGGAAATGACTGATGCAGCAATTGAATTGTTTCTCTGGCTATACAAAATGTGGCGAACTCCCTTCGCTATGCATGGTCAGCTGGCTTCAGTTCCTGAGTCAAATGAACTTTGTATGCATGAAGATGCAAATCTTTCCTCAAAATTCGCTGCATAGTCGATTTGGAAACACCAATTTGCTGAGCTCGGTGTCGAATTGAGGTGGATGGAGTTTGAACGACATCATCACGTACTGCTGCAATATTTTCGGTCGATCAACCTGGTCGAAGGCGCGTTGTTGTCTTTACATCAGTGACAGACCCAGTTTCACCAAATTTTTCCATCATTCGCTTAACAGTTGACTCTTTTGGAGCATTATTGTAACCCCAAATTGATCGCAATTTGCGAACTGTAGCCGCAAAACTTTCACCATTTTGGTAAAACAATTTCACAGTGAGAATGCGTTCTTCATTCGTGTAGCGCTCCATTTTTATTAAACTTATACCTTCTACTAACAAACAATAATAATTGTTCAAATATCAAACAATGACTCTTCGAATGGCGCCAAATTTAAATCTTGCGTTCTTGTTGGGACACCCGTTATAAATAAATGAATTAAAATACAAATTTTCAACTCTTAACTTTAATTTCCAACATCAGCTTAGGTAAATATTTCGATCACAAAAAAATTCTATCAAGTTTTTAAATGCTATTAATGTTCATGATTTCGTAATACTTCAATTTTTTTAATTGACTTGAATTCCCTGAAAACTCATAACAAATTCAATAAGTGCCATCACATATTTGGTGTTTTATTTAACCAAATTAAGACTAAACTAAGCTCGTATATAAGTATAGTTAAAAAGTGATTTTTACTAAATTTAGATTCAAATGATGAAATGTATACCCACCTCAGCAAAACGCTCATTGAACTAAAAATGTCGTCGTTCGTCGCGATATTATGAGTTGTAATAATGTGTAGTATTAATTGATTCGAATTAAGATTATAAGCGAAACACCAACAGGTTATATTAAATGGGCTAAGACAAGTTTCGTTTTATTACTAAACGCTTGTTTTGATAACTTTTAAGTGAAGCTTTAATTAGCGATATCGAGAGTTTATAGCTAAATTTGTAAATGTGATTCGTTGATATCTTTATTGCTTTTAAATTGTCATGATTTTATACTTGTGTTTTAATATCACAAATAACTATTGTGCAATAAAGCTACTTAAAAAAAAAAAAAAATTAAACGAATTTTTTTTGGTATTCATTTCAAGCAATGGCAAGGGGTGGAATGCATTTTAAGTACAACTCCACGCCAAAGTTTCATAATTCACTTAAAGAAGTTAAACACCTAATTATATAAATAAATAGTAATAATACGAAAAATGATAATAACATGAAAAGATGGCTCGAACGACTTTCAGCCACAAGTTTTTTTTTCTGGCGATTTCTGATATACCAAATACAATAAACATTTTTGTACACTCATAATAATATTCACTAAAAAAAACTGTATCCAGTGAATTTAAGTTGTTAACTTGTTTAGTCGAATGAATTTTCGCACGACCGTAAAAGTGCACATTAGGCCAAGTACCACTTGAAATGAATCAATTAAACAACACGTACATGGAATGTGGTCTGCCACAGTTGCACGTAGCACAACACCAAGCATATTGGTTCCCCAAAACTTTAAATCCAAATCGAACTTCCAAGACAAGCTGAAGCTGAACTAAACATAGCCAAAGAAACGAACGAGAAAGATATACCCACTCTACAGAGTGCAGACAAAACGTCGATAAGATGCTAACAAGAAGTTAATTAAAAGGTTTTCCACTTTGAAGACAGAGCCATACTATACAATCGAACCAAGAGTGGAGTATAGTAAAGCCGGGCTCAAAGAGAAAGCAGCGGCAAAGATTTCCCTGGCATATAGCAAACTACACATATGATCGGGGCAGATCGCCGCCGCTTCGCTTCGCGTCGCGTCGGTCTTTGGTTTTGGTGAAGCTGAAAGTTCCCTGGAGACTGAGCGGCTCTTTGCATGGATCAAATCAGTTCAAGTATTTCAACAGTATATGTTTTTGTTGGTTTATCGCTGGCAACCAGGTTTAAGCTGCTTAACCATTCAAGCTATGAAGCCGGCAAATAAAATGGCATTGCAGCAATAAATCAATTTCGTAATGAGATTAATGTGAATTAAAGATTAATTATTTATGAGTAATTGGATAGTGGATGTCATTTGTGTTACATTCGTGATTTGTGTAACTGATATCGCTAGATTGTTGTCGATGGATTTGTGAGATTCCTTATATCAGGTTGGGTTAGGTGGATGACAGTGGGATTGTTTAAAAGTGTATAACTCATATTTAGATTGTTTGGATCACAGGTTTGATAGAGTTTTAAATAACGCAGTCAGAGTTGGAATGAGAAAAAATAGATAATACGAAATTTGAATTTTGCAAAACATTTTTCACATACAAGATTGACGAGAGCTTGTTTTCGCAGTTGCATTTTCGACTTTTGTCGTTGCTACATCATCAGAAGATATCATGAGTATATTAATTTATAAGATTTTTAGAAAGACTTAGAAACTCAATAATTATAACAATTTTTCGTAAGCCAGCACAGAATTAAGCCATATGCGTCTGATAGAGTCACTTTTTAATATTTTTGCTACAACTAAGCCAAATTTGAGAGTATTACTTTATGATATTTTTTTCAAAGAATTTGGCAAAAAAGATGTTTTGAAAATTAAATTAAGTTAGTCTGTCTGAACATCGATCTAAAGTCTAAATTACTGCTCAAAAGTAACGGTACATGCCATATAGAACAAACATCATTTTAAAACTTAAAAGTCTGTTAAATTTTCAAATTTTGCAGTCTTCGGAGTTTAACAAAAATGGCCAACGTGAGATTTTTTTGGTGAATTTAGTAGCATTTTGGGTTTAGAGCATTGGAAGGATCCACACAAATATATTCAATCATGGAAACCCTTGATCAAATTTTTATTTTTCTGAATAGTTTATTTAATAGTCTCTCTCGTATATGGCGAAATACTTTTCTCTAGTGATGTTAGGCTTTCGTCAGTTCCAGCAGGAGCAGTCCAAATCGGAAGTCAATGATTCTTAAGCATCCTTTATAAATGAAAAACCTTAGATTAAAAAAAAAAACTGTTCTTATAAGGCCTAGATGATATGTGAATGGAACGATGCCTCGGCCGATAAATTATGTTTCACTTAAAGCATTTCTTTATGTAATTATATTTACCACCATGTCCATTCAACTTGTTTCACCGATCGTCCGAACTTGTATAAGCCATGTAGGTATCCATAATAAACTATCCTTTCAATTTTCCCATGGTTACACTTTTAGAATTAATTACAAAAATTACAACATCGTAGCAATAAATTTTCCACTTATTAACAAAAAAAAAAACAGTCAAACAGAAGTGGAACACCCCAAGGAAACACGACAAGTTGAATACAAAAACAAAAAATCCTTCTTCAATGAATGCCCAACCAATCGTTTTGCAATAAATTAATGAAATGTGCTCTTTTCGAACCGCAATATTCCTGTTCGTGCTGTTGAAGTTGAAGTCATTGCAAACAGCAGGCTTGACAATGCTGTGATAAGATCTCACATCTTCAAGTAGTAGTATACTGGCACACATCATCCAGCCTCTTGATCTTCATCCCAAACACAATTTAAACAAAAAAAAAAAAAGAAGAGAAAACAAAAAAACCCCTCACTGCCCGGTTGTGTCATCTTGATGTTCAATTTCCTGCCAATACAAGAGAACAAGCCAATACCAGTTCTTCTTTCTCAATCCTCCAAACCTACCTACCCATAGTCCCAGTGAAAGAGATCACCCAGTCAAAGACAGAGTGAAGACATTTTCATTTCGAATCCAACGACAAGCACTGCAACAGGGAATTAATTAAAGTCACTCCGATCATTAATAAATTTCTAATTAGAGGGAGATAACTTATTCCTTTCTGGAGCAAACGGGGATGATGCCATGATGCCATCAGAGAGCCACAACCTGGGGCCACTTGAGAATTTATTGCCACCAACAATGGACAACGGCGACAGCAGAAGATGCTGTTGCAACAAACTTCGCAACAACAATCACAATCAGAACTATGTGAAATGCAGCTGCAACTTGTGCTGACATCTAACAGTCGAACATGAAAGCCAAACACAGCAAAAAAATATTGCCATCGCGATTATTATTGATTTGATTTCATTAATGCGACGTTTTATGCACATTGGCAACGACGACGTGTCCTGACTTCACAACATGGATAGTTGGATGCTTCGGTGTTGTCACAACACTAGATGTTGTGTCCTTCTTGGGAAGCGCAGGCGCAGCTCTTCTTACTGGCATTTAGAATTTATTCCTAGACAAGCTGATTACAACGACTTCGGTAAGTCTCCTTGGTCGTCGATGTCGGTAGTCACATGATGCACACCTGAACGCAACGTCAGAATTTTCGCACACTTAACGCCTGAACTGCAAAGAAGCTACCAGCCAAAACCAGTTGTTGTGAAGCGAAGTTCGCGCTTAATGATTGAATAATTATCAACAATTGACGGTGTTGTGTCGAGTTGAGCGCTTTAAATTCATAAAATACAATTAGGACTTCGATTTGTCATTAATTTGGAATTTTAAATGATGCCATCGCCTTGGGCTTGTTATGGGCGAAAAATACAAATATAAACGCGTAATGGTCTTTTATGATTCGAGGAGTGGTGCCGATGCCGTTGGTATATATGTTTCTTAAGATCGTTTGAAGACAGTTTAAAGCTTAGCGCCGTCAGTTGCGAGTTAGAAATTGAATCTGCGGAATTATTACTGATACAAGTATCAAGCCTGAAGATATGAATCAGAGAAGATAAGCGGACATCTTGTTGTGCATAAGATGATTTTGTTTTTGTTAATTTTTTTTTTTATATCAAAGTGCTTTAAGTCTGAGTTTTATTTTCTTCTTTTGATTTAGCCTACAGGCCCTAGATTTTTTTTCGTCTCTAATGCAAATCACCCTATTTGTAATAATTGTTACATGTGCCCCCACTTTACCCTATCTAGTTTTGTATTCCTTAACTTAAAACAAAGCAATTTAATAAAAATATGAAAAGGGTGCCCACGGGAATTAACATGTGAAATAATATTCTTTTAAAGTGGTAATACTGCCCACCAAAAAAAGAACTAACACCCGCGACTGTTATTGAGTTTCGAGCTTGGCACTAAGCCCCATAGACAAAAAAAAAACAAATAATAATTGTACCTTGTAGGGTTTGTCCAGTCGCCAGACAAAAATCTTGGTGAACAAACCCGTTTCATGTTCCCTGCCTGCCGACTTAATGTGAGTTGTGTGATCGGGAGGGCCCTCTTAAGGCAAGCTCCAACGTAAAAAGTTTTCTTGACCAAAATTGCTTTATTTTTCCTTTCGAAGCTTCCAAGAACTGTTTTGTTTTTAATTTGTCAAATAGGTTTTATTTCCATTTAAAATTTGGAATTAAAACTCATACCAGTTTAATTAACGTTTTTGATTTAAGATTATAGTTATTAAAAATAAATCTGCAGGTTCTACCGAGATTTGAACTCGGATCGCTGGATTCAAAGTCCAGAGTGCTAACCATTACACCATAGAACCGTTATATCGATCTAAACGTATGCTAAAGTGGATTTAATGTGTATGTATCTCTTGAATTTTATTTTGGAAACCAAATATCTAGATAATCCTATCTCAACAAAACTAAATAAAAACAGACCTGTTCTTTGGTTAAATATTTATATCTAACTTGAAAAAAGTACAAACTGCTGCAAAACTTGCATATTTACTTATAAATTATTTGTACAGCTGTTTTGTTTAATGCCCTTTAGGTTTATTAGTTAAGATTACTTTAACATTTTGGATGTCTATACATGAAACAAAACATCTTGCATAACAAAATATCAAAAAATTGAAAAGAGAATATGAAGATATAATCGAAAAGAAAGGCAAACGAAATTCAACCAGGCTTTTATTTAGATAATTGTTAATTATATATTTTGTGCAAATGAACTAAAGCAAAGTCTCCTTATATTATTCAATATTGAATTACCAGTTAAGCTTTCGAAGGAATAAATACAAGGGGGCATATACATAGTCAAACTTTAGAACCGAGTTCAACTGGCCTCGAATCTACAGTTAACACACAGGTTAGAAACAGCTGCTATTCATAAAGAAATTCGCAGCTCTGTTAAGTAAAAAAACGGAATTCTACTACAATTTTAGTACTATAGCCTGTCAATCCATTGAAATGTAATCGATTTTTTGACAGATAGAAAAAAACAACTTCGTCAAAGAGTCAGCCGTTTGAATAAGTTTACCATTTGGTGAATGTACTGTCAAATTTTTATGAAAACTTATTCACTCCGATTGGTTAAAATTATCCAAGCATTCTGCTGCCGAAAATTGACCAAACGTCATTGTGACGGGCGTGTTCGGAAATGTGATAAATTAATTATTTCAGAGTTTAGAGAACTTTATAAAACTCCACCCCGTGTTCTGTTACTCACAAAATTGGGATTACTTGCCAATTATGAAAACTACTTTTTATTAATCTACATAAGTATATCGCTTGCATCATTTTGTCATTCAATTCTCTTCGGATATAAACAAAACAACGCGAATATTATTGTCTATCAATGCGAATGTACCATTGCAATTTTGCATTGTCTTAGGGGTAGGTTCTTCAATAACCTTAAAATCTGAACGAGGCTTTCACATATTTTTACGTTTAGCGAACGCTGATTCAATTACACATCATTTAACCAAAAAAATTATTAAAGAAGTGTTCATGCAAACTTTTGTGTGAATTTATCATTTTACACAATACATAGGTAAGCTTACGACGTTAAATGAATATCTTTACTATTCTTTTATGCTGATAGATTCAAATCGGCGTTTGTAAAGCAAATGGTGTAAAAGGATAAATTTTAGCAAGGCGTAGATTTATCTCGTTGCGTGAATTACCCTTTTATGAGAACCGGGAAGAATTTTCTGCGTGATCTGAATGTACTTTACGGTGTTCAAAATCGGTTTTATATTTGACAGAGACACCCATTTCAATTCTATAATTGGAATTTGTAGATTGACGGACTTTAAGTTTTAAATTAAAATTAAATTACTGTGATCGTGTGAATTGGTAAACATTTAAAAAAAACCGCTACATATAATGACTTTATTATATAATATACTTTCTTAATCGAACTATTATTTACGAATTCAAATTTATTTACTAAAAGTTTTATCAATAATCGCACGTCACATCGAACCGTATCCAATAAACATGACCAGTAGCCTACATTGGAAGCTGTTAAAGTAAATTTAGTTATGTTGGCCTTTTTCACTTCCATACATAAATAGGCACCTACTAAAGTCCTTCAAAGATTTTGATAAGACAATACCGAATAAACACAATGTGCTCATGTATGCAGGTTGAATATATGCACCAGCAACCTTCGTTTCACAGCTCCGGGACATTTAGACTTAACAAAGAAGAAGAAACAAGAACTTAATCTACAGCACATCGCTAACCGTCTGCTCCTGCACACATGGAATGAGCAAAATGTGCACAACATCCAGCTTCCAACGCCCCAAGCTAGCCAATATATTTAACCCAACTAATGGCCTCCGATATGAGGTAGACTTTTTTTGGACACTGTTACCAGGTTTTATAAAACTTATCTAAATGTTTTCACTGTTGTTTTTTTTTCTTTAAAGAAGATTTAGTTGGTCCTTGGAAAAAAGTTGATTAGTAAAATGTCCTTAAGGCTTAGAAGAATTACCAAAATAATCTCGAAGCTTAAAGGTAATACAAACAGAAGGGATTTTGTTAAACTAAAAATTTCTCGGACAAATAATCGTATAAATTCCATGGAAATTTATTTCAGGAAGTTGGTAACCATAACCAACATCTTGTGGCTTCGATTCTTGTGAATGAAGTCAAAATTGCAATTGGAAACAAAACAAAGAAACAGAAACCAACAAAATATAAAAAACCAAAAAAAAAACTGCAACCGGATAAAAGAAGTGACGAAGAAGATAAAAGGATTAATCGGTGACATGGACAATGGATTTCATCGCGGGATCCAATTTAATAAAAAGATATCGCGCAGTTAAACATATTGTAATTGGCTGAATATATGAGCGAGCGGAACGGGTTCCGAAAAGTACGCGTTCCAAAACAGTGGGGCACTGGCACTGGACTGGCATAACAGTGGTGTTGCACTATCGCATGGTCTGCCCCTCGCATCCTTTGTTGACGAATCTTTTTGTATATACGATAATTTGCTATGGCATTCCGAGTGTATGTCGTTTTATCCCGCATGTCAATCAACTACCTAATTATTCTTTTGGGGATAGAATGCAAAGATAATTGGGAGGAGAGTCGATTGAAAGGATATCAATATAATAAAAATAATTGCCTCTTTACTATATATACTGCTATGCTACTGCTTATGCTTAAGTAGGAGGAGGAAGATTGAATGGCTTGGGGCCATCGCCATCGCGAATTCGAAGTTGGGCCCTGAGTTAAGTTGACAATCGTGCCGCACAATGGATCGGATCTGTGCGGTCGGTGGTTTGGCGGTCCGAGGAGAAAGATATTGTATGTGGGTTTTTGGCATGCCGTAAGTTTTGCCGCATTTAAAAGAGACGGATTTCAATATTGTCATTTGTCTGTCTGCTTTTCGTCAAGATTTATAACTTCAGATCGGATCGATGCAGTAGAAGGAAGAGTTGCTGCGCAGCTGCAGATACTAGACCTTCAGCTATCAATCAATATGAAAAACTGACAAAGATCGTTCATATTAGGGAAGTCAAAATGAAAATAAAGCGGATCTAGGAGGACATTGCGCGCAAATTGAGCATTGCTATACAATAAATGATAAAAATGAAACGTGACCATCAATAAAACAACATTTTTGTTCAAGTGTTTGATGCAATCGTGACGCTAAATGAACTTTCTTCTCAAGCTTGAGATTGTTTAGTTGAAAAAAAGAGCGTGATTTCTCATACAGAAGATACCATTAGATCGCATTTTATTTCTATTTCCTAATTCTATTTCTATTTATAATAAATTCTGAAAGGAAGAATACAGAAAACTAAGTTTTTATTTTAAAAATTATAACGAAAAATAAAACCAAATTCGAATTTTGTAGGAAGTTGCTTCGCACAAAGTTTAAGGTTAACTATGCAAACTTGAGTAATTGTGGCGGTGAGTTTTTTTTTTCATTGTTTTTGAAAATAACTCTCGCGAAAATAACTCCATGTTTTGGGAAATTTGGCTAAAATTTGAAATAAATGAAGTTCAGTGAAGTTTGACACCTTTCAAATTGCAATCTAACCTGCAATAGTGAAAGTTTTTCATTTAGTTTAAAAAACAGATGATAAACCCCCGCGGATTGATCGCAAAATTTAACGACATTCGTGCAACCTAGAAAAATGATACAAGTGAATTTTGGTGCAACTGGCCAAAAGCCCTTAAATTTAAACTTCACACAAAGATTAAATCTCAAAACTTTAACCATATAACACATGAATCAAATTTTTCGTAAAAGGCTCCGAAATTTTGATGTCGTCGATGGGAAACTTGATTGAAAAAAATTTCAAAAATATTTAGGGAAATTTGCCGCGTGAAATATGTACGCGATTAGTGATGGTAGAGGAAATTAAAAAAAAAACCAACGGCATATAGAAAAAATCCCTTAATTTTCGAAAATATTCCTACATTTTTCCTTAACAGATAAAAAGTATAAAAAACGGAATGAACGAAGAGAATAATGTATTCGATATGTTTGTTTTTATTTGTTTTATTAGAGTTTTAATTTTCATGGCCCAATTGTTCCCTTTTGCAGGAACATCGGTACCAGTTGAGAAAAAGGAGACGTTGTACTAAGCAGGTACAACTTTCTGAGGTTCTGTTTAAAATGACCGAAAATGTTTAAATAGCTAATAATCCATAAAACAAATTAACGCACGACAACTTCCAGGCAAAGTTACATATAAGACATATAAAGAGGTCTGTTTGGTAAAGTTACATATAAGACATATAAAGAGGTCTGTTTGGTATTTTTTTTTTCAACAAACGTTTTATCTACTAAGAACAGCTATGTAGTTACACTAAAAAATGCTTATAAAGACAGAATCATATTTAATATTAGCCTGTACAGTACTGAATACACGTCGCGCTACACATCACCAACCTCATCCTAAGTTATCAAATATTATATACGCGGAAATTATATATTGTTGTGAACTGCACAGCTTCCGTAACCTTCGAAGCTCAAGTTATCTCGATTGTATCAAAAACCATTACAACTTTCTCAATCTGTTATCCCTAATTGGCGTCGAACTTAATGTCACCTGTCCAATGTCCATCCCACTTTCCACGCATCTTCCCAGAAACTTTCGCATGATCAGTCCAAGACTATCCATGCCCATGCCAATTCTATACATTCCCATTCAAGTCGTGGCTTGTGTTTCCCATGTATGTTGTGTCATTTATAATTGCAAATCGCAAATTATGATATGCAGCAATTATATTTAATGATATCTGTCAGTGGGCACCTGATTTATGAAACCGAAGTGATCTTTCGTTTCGCTCGCGATCCAAGGTAAAGCTTCAGTTTCAAACGCAGACGCAGTCTTAGTCTCAGCCTTAGCCAAGTCAAGTCAAGGCTGGACCGCACGATTTTTAAGGTGAAACAAGATGCCACCAGTCTGCATTGCGCTGATGATGCTGATGAGAGGTGTATTACAGCTCCAGGTTATGTCCGGATTCAGTGCAATCCTACGTGAAGTTGCAATGAAATATGGTGCTGGTTAGCGATACCGCGATGGTTAATGCCATGCCAACTGCCAACCAACATCTTCAGCAATAGGTAGATGGGTAGGTAGGTGAGGTACTCGAACTCGATGATTAAGTGAATTGTTCGATTAATTGGATTATGGATTTGCCGTCTTAATGGCAAGAAAGTCGTAATTGGATTTTAATTCCTTCGAAACACGATATGAATGTGATAACTATGCTTTGTGCTTTAAGTTTCTTGGGAATTCGATAGATGCTCGCGATTCAGTCGAGCCAATTAGTGAAATGCGGAGATTTCCATTTTTGATCTTCCCTCTGCGATTTGGAATGTCTGTTTTTTTTGTTGTTGTTGTGGAGGCTGCGAATTTTGAATTCATTCCACTTTCTATGAGCATCATCATCATCATCGGATCGGATCGGAAGAGATCCATCGGGAAATCCCTTTTTGCATTTTTATTTATAGGCCATAGCCATTTATCAATTTGACAGTTTCTTTTTTAATTTTCGTAAATCGCTTTTGGCTTCCTCTTTTGTCCTATACCAACCAACGCAACGGCTGCAGCCCTGATGCTTCTGCTGATGCTACTGCCGCATTTTATTTTACACGGGTATTATGTTCAGAGCGTGCCATGTGCCTTGTTAGACATTCCCCAAAGGGTTTTCGTTTGATGATCTCCGTATTGTTTTTTTTTTTTGTCATTTATATAGGGGACCCCAGTATTGGACTTCTTTCCGAATTGGCTAGCCTTTACTCTTGACAAAAGAGCGGCAAATTTGCAAAATAAAGAAATTTACATTAGGACACAATTTGAATGCCATGAATCAAGTTTGGAATTTTGATGAGGATCGCCGAAAATATGTTTGATAATGGAAAGATAATATTGTTGTGGATGAAATGTGGTTTTCGAATCGTCTAATAAGAGCTTGTTAATGGAATGAAAATAACATGTATTGTATATGTATTATAAAAAAAAATATAGAAGTCAATGATAATAATATGTTGAGGATTGGTATAATTATCATTTTTTAATCCTTTAAAATTCTAGTATACAGTATTAGTCAATCTTTTTTGAACCTTTTGAAAATGAAAATTTTTACCTTACAATTAAATATTCAAAAGTTATTTTGACCGGTATTAGATTTTCTTCTGCCAAATTTACGATACGAAGAAGATACCGATTAAAGTTCAAAAAAAGTCGTAAACAACAATTAGAAAAGAATAGCCTATAAGAACAATTAGTAAATCACTTAAAAGTCTATGTTTATCATCATACCGTCACAGAGCCAATTGATACAAACTTAAATTTAAATGTTGTGCACATTTGATATAGGAGCCATTAATCACTGTTCAATAGAAATTCAGAATGAATACTTTGTTAATTTAAATTATTTTGAATTCAATGTTCTATTCCAAAATAACGTATTACAATATACAGTCTGCGAAGTATTGTTGTAGATAATCAAGTCGAAAATTAATCTGGGATTACCAAAAGACAGACCTTAAAGGTTCTACCGAGATTTGAACTCAGATCGCTGGATTCAAAGTCCAGAGTGCTAACCATTACACCATAGAACCCTGATATTAGAGATATTTTTCTTCGAGCTTTTTTTTCGAAATAAGATGAAATAAGCTTCTGTATAACAGATGTATAAACAGATATCAACCTACGTTAGATAAAATTCATTGCACCAGCTGAAATCATAATCAAATATCAAATATCAAATGCTTAGCTTCAGCAGATACTTCTGTTTTCTCTTATTTCGAAAGAGTAAGCTTGAAAAAATAAAAAAAATAAAACGGTTCTATGGTGTAATGGTTAGCACTCTGGACTTTGAATCCAGCGATCTTAATTCAAATCTCGGTAGAACCTTGAAAATATCTTTTGAATGATAATAGGTTTTTCAATTACGTCTTACCTTGATTGTTCAAAAATACCTATTGAGTTTTAAAAACAATTTTTGAATAAATTTCTCCAACGGATTGCCGCCAAGGATCTCCTTAAGTATGAGCCCAGTTCTCGTCTCGCTCACTAATCAAACTACCTTTTATGAGTGCGTTCAACGTATTTTGAACGTTTTGAAATTGATAAACCGTGTTGCGAGTGTATCCCTCCATAAAAACCCGATTTATCACCAACTATTGGAATCGGGATCACCTTTATGTACGACAAATGGAATTTTTATTAATTTGCAGTGAGTTAAGCATCAGATAGGGTTTCAAAACATTTTTTAGCTAAAGAGATTCCTGAGATTATCTTAGGAACGATTTTCGTGGACAAAGTGGTGGAACCAAACTAAAATAATTTACTCAATCAATTTATAGATATGCTTGTATATCCGAAAAGCAACATAATGTTTCAGGCTATTATAATCTGTTCAACAATTTGCAGTAACCAGTGTGTGATTTGCTATAGACCAGACATAGGTGTAATTTCAGAGTTAATGACCGGACAGACATAGACAATTCAATTTCACAGTCTCACTATAATGAAACTATTTATCCAACAACACTGACTTCAAACCGGCTGTTGGCCCCCTTGCCCTTATCTTCAGTTAACAAACTGTATACACAGTTGTTGGTTCTGTTTCATTTAAGCTTTTGTATCCGCTCGTCGTTGTCGTCGTTCGATGTCAATGGGTTCATTTTCATGAAAATTAATTAACAGGCCAACCGCAGCCGGCACGCTCGTAAAATATCCAAGTCTATAATCACAATCCAGAAATATCTACATATCATAGAATTACAATAAACTTTATTCGCGGCGAATATACATGACCATGCCCAACGCCATCAACACAACTGATTCGTGGATAATTATTTTTTTTTGAATTGATTATGGATCAAAATTCATTGTCCGGCATGTCCACACTTTACAATGAACACTGCAATGAAGTATTAAAGCAGTTTTTTATTGTCATTCGAAAATCAGAATAATAATTATGTGTCAAATGGCAATCAATTGGGATATTTTGATGGCGAACAATATGAAAGTTCACGCAGTGGAACTGTTTATAAATTTGAATATTAACTTAATTACATTATGTGTTGTTGTATGTTGAATGTTTTAAAAAATATTTCATACAATTTTATTGTTTGACTTTTGTTCACTTTTTTAAGTTGATGAATATCAGAAATTATGTTCCCACAATATGCCTTTTTTGCATTCTTACTTCCACTTAATGTAGGTTGTAGGTACTTAATATTTTTGCCGGGTGTTATTTTTTAAGTTTCTTGTAAATGCATAGATGTACTCATATAATTATTATGAAGTGACCGTACTCATGGTAAATTATTAATTTTGGGTTCAAGCAAAGGTCAAGATATGATAGAGTTGAACGATCAATGGGTATTTGGCTAAGAATAGACTCGTCGCATCATCATCAGCTCGACAACCGGGGTCCGGTCCTGGCCTCCTTCAACAAGTCTCTTTACCTATCCCGGTCTCGAGCCGACGACGCCATCCAGTTGCGCACCCCAATTCTTCGGGCGTCCTGGTCTACGCCATCTCTCCAGCGCAAGCATGGTCTACCACGCTGCCGTCTACCATTAGATGTATCACAAAGGACTTTCCGAGCCGGTTTCTCTTCACTCATACGAGCTAGGTGCCCTGCCCACCGGAGTCTACCGAGTTTAATTTTAATTTCCGCTTCAAGATAGTTTGCGTACAATTCATGATTGTACCGTCTCCGGAATCGTTCTTCCTCACATATGGGGCCAACAATTCTCCTTAAGACTTTTCTTTTGCTAAGCACCCAAGTCTCGGATCCATACTTGAGTACTGGCAGGACCATGGTCCTGTACAATAGCAGTTTTGAAAATATAGTGATATGTCTGGATTTGAAGAGCCAGACATATCACAGAATAGGCTCTGTTGGAATTGAGCAGCCGCCCGCGTATTTCTTCTTCTATATTGTTATCGGCTGCTACTATTGACCCCAGGTATTTAAAGAATTGCACCACTTTAAATTCGTGCACCGCTACCTTGATTGTTTGACCAACTGTTCTTCTCGTATTCAACGCGACCATGTAGTTTGTTTTACCAAATGTGCAGCCCCAGATTTTGTGCCGCCTGCTCGATCGGGATAAAGGAATCGTGTACAGCTTGATCAGTTCTTCCAGCCAATATCTGGCTTGACCTGTTGACGAAGGTCCCTCTGAGTCACGGATTGCTTTCTTCAACCTCAAGTCGAAGACGAGGCATTAGAGATGTTGGTTGGTCAAAGTAGCAATTCCGCTATTTTTACTTGGTTTGTTACGTTGGTCATGTTCATTTGAGTGATCAATCAATTTAGTTCAATTTACTTTAGCCAAGCAGAAATTTTTTAAGCACAGTTCAGCCAATTACGTGCTTCAATCAGTTTTGAACGACGCGACAGCTTGTAGCTGAAATCTGCCAACTTCAAAGCTGACCCAGGGTTAAACGAAGTTAGCACAACTGGTCAGAGGAGGAAGAATATCCATTTGCAAGAAACTTGGACTTTTAATACTGTTTAATGTTTCTGTAATTTTGAAACTGTCATGCAAGGGACTTGGCTAGCTGAGCATTTTAGGCTACATAATGCGATGGAATTGAACATTTTTCAACTTCGCTTACTCTGCAGCATTTTTGACTTTTTTTTAAGTTTTATTCAAGTCTGCGCCCTTGTCCCATTCTATTCAGGGGGTAAGTCTAATAGTCATGTTCTGAAAAAATGTAAGCAAGATTATCAGTAGTGTAATGGTTTAATTCTTTAGTATTTGTTTTACTCAATATTTTATGAGATTTTTCAATTCTTTAAAACTAGTTTTGTCATTTTTGACTTCTGTGAAAGAATGGTAACCTGTGACGTATGCGTACTTTTTTTTAAATTTTTGTAAATAATCTATGTTTTTATCAATTTACTTATACAAATAAAAGTCATAAACATAGAGTTCAGATTCATAAAAAACATTCTCGCGAAAAATGAAAATAAATGATAAACTACATCAGGGTGTCCCAGGTTTGAATATTTTTGGAATTGTTTTTATATAAACGAAAATTTTTTTTTCTGAGTTTCAAGTATATAACTTATGATCAACCCATGCCGACTTAATTTAAAATTTTGCTTAAAATGTCCAAGAGACTTAAAACGCTTATGATGCTCAAGATACTCAAGACGCTTAGGACGCCAATGACGTCCATATCACTCAAGACTCTCAAGGTACCCAAGACATTTTAGGTACCCAAGACGCTCAAGATCCTCAAAACAACCAACGCGCCACAGTCAATCAAGACTCCCAAGACGCTCAAGACATTCAAAACTCTTAAGACGCCCAGAACGCATAAGATGCTATAGAAACCCAAGACACTCAAGACACCCAAGACATTCAAGTAGCGTAGGAATTCTAGATGACTAGAATTCCTGATATCAAACACTTTAAAGACTCTTGAGACGTCCAAGATGTCCTAAGACACATAAGAAGCTAAATGCACTTTACATTTACTCGAATGCAGTATTTTAAATGAATAATATTTATCGGATCGAAATGAACCCGTTTCTTTTTAAGGGAAGCTTTTTTAAAACTTTATTGTTTTCTCAATGTTTAGGTCGTTTTTCGTTGTATCCTCTTCTATTTTGTAGGAAGAAGAATTTTCTTCATTTTTTTTTTTACAATTAAGACTCAAATTTTTGTGGCTACAATGTTGCAGAATTCATGACAACTTCTTACACATAAACTCAATATTCCTGCCCGCGGCCATATCCTGTCTTCCTGTGCAGTCATTACAATGGACGGGTCGATATATGTATTTTCATATGCATTGTGATTCCATTTTCCTTCAGGCAGTTACGTCAGCATCAAACTGCCATCTAGCTTCTTTTTTTTTTAATTTGATTGGAGTCAGTTATAGTTGCCTAACCTGTCTTAATCCTCATGTTTATTAATTCCCATAATTCGAAAGTGCATATCCTTTTATGTGTCAATAAAAATAAAAACACTGCTATTTCACTTTCTATAGAACAACATCGATACTTGTCTCCTTTGCCCAACTATGGCCGAACGCTGCGCTGTCCTACACTTAACTCATCATAAATGTTAAATGTTATCTCCAATTTAGATTAAATATGCAACATTGATGCTTGTTCATAATGCCAAATGCATATTTCCACGAACATTTTTTGTTTTGTAGTTTCCCTCACATATTAACACCGCGCTTCAATACTGAGTGGAGTGTCTCAACAAGCAACCAACAACAACCTGTTAGTGTCTTCCTTAAACGGCCTTATCCTCGCTCAAGATATGCATTTAGGAGCACACTCTCCATCGCCACAGTGTGACTCTCATTGGCACCTCATTCCTCCACGGTCGTTAACCACTTATTCCATTTTCGAACAATTGCGATATTGTGTAAATTTCTAATTTAACTCTCCTGTCTTATACTCGTATAGTTATGGTTGCATTGACAGTGGCGGTTATCCCTGCGCAATGCGCACCCAGTGCCCAGCATCAGCATCAGCACCTACTCGCTGATGTGGAAGCCCAATGCCCGAACCAAGCATGGTCGGTTCGTAGCGACTGCAGCGGAGGAGCATAATAAAAATACATTTTACAAAAATGGCAAATATGATTGCAGGAAACTGACACTTTTATCAGGTTTAATCTCTCGCCAGCTGTAATCACCATTTGATTGCATGGCCATTCCAGTGGCATTGCTAAAGGAGCACGAGAGTTGGGCATTCCTTGAGATGTTGCTCTGGTGTGGTATAGTGTAGAAGTTTTGCTGCTGCTGCTGCTGCTGCAGTTGTCGTCGTCTTCGTTGTCGTAGTTGTCATTGGAAATTGTGTCTTTTCCTTTTGGAATAACGAAGTCTCAGGGAGTTTTTGGATTGGATTGGGTATAAGGGTATAAACGTAAACCAATACCTTGCCTTCAATTGCAATAATACGAGTACGCTTCTGATCTCGTTAAGGATTTACGAGTAAAGTTTTATCACTTGGCGAATCATTGACAAATCCAGGCGAATATAATGGTGGTTGGGCATTGTTCGGGAGCTGCCTCATCATCATCATCAGCATCATCTTGGCGATATTTGCCACATAACATGGATTTTACCATTTTCGAGCAACCCCAGAAGGCGGAATGTGCCACACTCAGGCTGAATGCCTGCGACTTCATGAAATGATACCTTTCGAATGCCTTGTTGGTTAGTTTTGAAGCTATCGGCGATCTAGCACTGCTGTGTGGCACATCAGCAATCGCAGGATCGCTTGCCGCGTGGATGATTTCTTTCCAATTTATGTGACATATTGATTTTAAATTGATAGACCTTTTATAAAGTGGGTGCTTGTTAGTTAAGTCTTTGACGATTCGACTTATTGTCTTCGACTGCAGTTCGTTCCTATACATATATAGGCCTTTATGGGATGGTCGTAGCTTTGTTGGGCTTTTTGTGAATGCATATGAATTGAGATCATCTTGGTACTTTACTTCTGTTTTGGTTTACTTTGGTCTTTAGGTACCGCTTGTTTCGGATTTCAATATGGATAGAGAGGATCTTCTTTCCATTTTGGAAATAATGAGCTCGGCTTTGAATATGAATATTGTTGTTCCACATGGAAATTCGCATTTCAAGGCTATCCGTTACAAAGTGATGGTATCTTCCGGAGTGAATCGAACATGTTGCGTTGGTTTGTGTTTCAAATGGAAAACTGAATGGGTTTCGAATTTAAAAAAAATGGAGAAAATATGACATTTATGCAGGTTCTACCGAGATTTGAACTCAGATCGCTGGATTCAGAGTCCAGAGTGCTAACCATTACACCATAGAACCAACTTGGCTAATATTTATTGCACTTTAATCCAGTTGCTGATAAGAATGCATTTTATTTAAGATAGATGCAACTTGTTGTGAAAACATGTGTTTTCTATTTATAAAAGGAAATGTAATTCAACTATTTTATAACATTTTAAATAAATTAATGGAACTCAATTAATAAATTGAGATAAACTTATGCGAAACAAGCTTTTGCATCTTGAGACTTAAAAGTTTGTCGCATTTTTATAAGCGTTCAGTGCAACCCGTTATTTTGACGATGTTTAATACATTTGAATAAAAGCTTAAATTATTTTCTAAAATAAGCCTGACCTGTTTTCAAATGAGATTGAACGGTTTTTACTTGCGATTGTAGGTACCATGGGCAAGTTTTGGATTCGTGATTTTAGAGAAGTCTAAAAAACTCGGTCTCGCAATTCTGTGTGTCTGTTATCTATTTGTCTCCATTGAGCTGTAATCTAAAAGGCTGGGTGAATTTTCTTTACACTTGCTTTATAAGGTTTTTTGAGGTTATCTCCACATATTTTTTTTTTATTATTTTTAAAAATAACGCTAAATCCGAATTTTCTTGAAAATTGCTCCGACGAATTTTTTTTTAATTCTGTTGGTAAATAGATTCAAAATGTGGGGGTTACCGTTACAATTAGAATATTTTTTTTTATTTTCGATTTTCTCAATAACGGTTCATCTGTTTGTAAACAAAATTTGTATACCAAAGCATCTTTGAATTGTAAAAAGGATTGAGTGCTTAAACTTTCAAAAAAAAAAGTGTTTGAGCTAAAACAATTTTTTTTTGAAAATTAAATATTTCAAAAACGTTGTATGTAGTAAATATTTCAGAAATTTGGTACAAAATTATTGTTTAATAAAAATTTAAATAATTTGAACAAAAACCAATTTTATTTTCGAAAATAACAAAGGTTAAAAACCGTTTTAAAAAACTTAAAATTTCACAAAAACGTCACCGAAGATTTTGATAAATATTTATTGAGTGTATTGGTATTAATGCGGCTCATTATATTACAATAAAAAATTAAAATTAAGACATTTTCAACAGTACCTTCCATACAAATGTTTAAAAACCGTTCACAAAAATCTTAAATTCGGGCATAAGTTCCACTTCTAATTAAACAAACGATGTCTACTATGTCTCCTGACTGAATTCCTTCCTTTTTTGCACTAAGGGATAGATGTAATGAATAGCATAATTCGACTATTTGAGGATGACCGTTACATACAAGTTGAAACTTAGTCCCTCATCAAAGTTGATACCGGTTGGTTTGATTGTTAATTGCGATCCGCTGAGTAAATAGACGTGTTTTTCTACTCTTTGTCACAGAATCATTCCCATAGAGAAAATTAATGTCTTATTTGTATGAGAACTGTCCGACGTGTAGATGTTGTAGAAATGTAGCTTCGATCCTTGGGCAACTCTCTTTGCTGTGGATTGTTGAAATAAACCGCGAGGAACATGGCGTTTATGGAAAATGATTATTTATGACATTGGAGAATTGTTTCTCCCTATTTTGAAAAGCATCCCGAATGCAGCCTTTGCTTTCCCGATTCGTTACTCCTTTAACACCCAAAATATTAAAAACTTTTTACTATCTTAATTGGACAACCAGAAATATTTACACAAGAAGATGAACAAGTTCTAAGGCCATTTCCTTTTTGCTTTTTGCCATGTAGGTCTTTAGCCCAACGATTTCAGCTTCTCTTTTCACACTTGTTATCATTAAATCCTGGATGAATGATCGGTGATCATTCAAAAAATTTTGAAAGCTTAGTTCTCCAAAAAAAATGCAAGCAAAATTCTTTGTCGTTAGGCAAAAAGATGTTAAGTCAATTTTTTTCTCTTTCGTTTGGTATTAACGACTTTAGCCCAAAACAACTGCTTCCCATCGTATAGTAATTTAGTCTCTAGGCAATAAGTCAGAAAATCCCTATTTGTAAATTATTAAACTATTTGCACCTTGTTTTTACGAAAACTGCAGTTTCTGACTTAACCCTTTTTGCCTGATGTCAAAGAATTATTTTCTTAATTTTTGTGTTCCTCCCAAACTCATCAGACTTTTAGGTATGTTTATATGAGATAGGTGTGCATTGGAAGTTAAATTGAGGTGTCAGATAAACAAATCAGCTGTAGGTATTCAAAAAGTTTTTAGTTGAAGTCACAGAGTTTAAGTAAACAGATAAATATAGATACCTAGGTAGGTAGTATAATAAATCAGCTTTTCTCATTTATTGTTGTCGACTGGAAGCGATTATGGGAAATTATTTGTTTACTCAGCTGTTTTTGACTATTATTATTTTATTTTAAACACATTTTGTACGAAAGCTTATTGTGCTCAATTCTTGTTTTTTTTTGCTTCGAAACTTGAATAACACGGTTCTATGGTGTAATGGTTAGCACTCTGGACTTTGAATCCAGCGATCTGAGTTCAAATCTCGGTAGAACCTGGAAAACATCTTTTGCTAGATTCTAGGAGATTTTATTTCAATGCTGCTTTCATCATCATTTTGAGGTTATTATCTATTTGATGCAAGAGAAAGAGATCTTGAGATAAATAATATTTTCTTAAATATTTTTTTTTTCAAAATATTATACCAGGATTGGAACTTAAAAATGGAGTAAGCCAGTTTATAAATTATATGATGTTTCTTTTGCAATTGAAGCAAAGATATATGAAAAATTGAGCAAGTACCAAATTCTTTAAATGATATTTAAATATTATTATGGTGTAATGTTGATGTTAGTTTTTTAATTTGCTCAACAATTGAATTAAAAACTCAAATAACTTGTTTTCTCCCTTTGGAAAAGAATACCTACATACATACCAATTATTCGCACATAAATAAATTAAGAAATTCCAAATTAATTGCAAAACAAATGGCAGGTGGCCCTGTCAACAATTTGACTCATAAAAAAATAAATAATGAAAAAAAAAACGTTACAAAACTCCATAAACACAGTCTATTGATGCAGCCTTACATTTGTCAAACATCCTGCCTCGCTGACATACTTTCTCGCTCCTCATTAAAAATCTCACAAAAACTAGCTCAGCACCATCACCACGCCGCCGATTAGTGTGTTGCAGTCGTATAATGTGAACGAATGGTGAATTCGTCAAACCGCTACATCATTAGTCAATATAAACCTCCAAAATCGGTTCGGCGCGGCGCGGTGCGGTGCGGCTCAGTGGACCCAATGTCAACTCCATTATTTGTCCAAAACAACCGAATTGTCTCTGAAAACAATAAAACGCCACAAAAAGTGCAAAGCAGCGTGCAACACGAAAAGGAGGCTACAATTTCTCAGCCGCCGCCATCGGTATTTATTCCATTTAAGGAATCGCAATTAATTATTTTTAACTGTTGATCGTCCCAAATGCGATCCACTTGCCACCGCACTGACTGCCCGCCGCGGTCGTGGTTCACCGGGCCACAGATCTATAGCTAGAGCCACAAAAAATAAGAAAAATAAAAACTGCGTGCAACACTCACCTTGCGGCTAATATAGAGATGACTGTAAAAACTAAGTACTACAACAATTTTAATTCAATCGTATAATTTCCTCCTGCTGCTGTTGCTGCGGCTGTGTTGAATGTTGCCAGAGGGATTCACAAGCTTGTTGGCCAAAAAAAAAAACGAAAACAAAAAATTGTTCGTCCATCAGTTCCAACGAAATGGTTTGCGATTTCGGCGCTGAATCCATGTCATGCGCGGACGGACTAATTGTGTATTCCACCATTGCGACTCATCATCATCTGTCTTCACGAAAGGAAGCAGCGATGGCGATTTTATTTAACGCACTCGCATTCGCCGCATTCCAAGCGGCCTCAGGTCCGTTGAAGCTGATGGTAAAAAGACACGAAGCCAGGCGCATTGGAGTCGTCGTTCGTAGAGCGAGTTCTTGTTGCCTGGCCTGCAACATTGAACGAATGTCCTGTAATGAATTTTCCAACTTTTTCCCTCGGCTATAATTTGTCATTTCTTTAATTGGCCCGGCCAGCCATACTGGTTTTGTTGCATCTTCGTTTTGTCTGTGGTGCCTCGCCCTTTCTCAGTCTATCGCGATATCGACCATAAGAAGATGGCTGCTGGATGATGAGATTCGCTTGTTGATGGATCATCATCGAAGAAGAAGACGAAGATGAAGAACCAGCAGCGGGACATGGAGATGGAAGTGAATAGAGTGAAGATATGGATGCTGCCATCATGCCACTATGATGCACTCTGGAATGATTGAAAGCGAAAAATCGAAGAGGGATTGAGGAATTTTAACAAGCTGTTTGTTTTCTGGTGTTTGGAATTCCACGGGAAATGAATTCGTCTTGCAGAGAAATTTTATTATTATTATATTTCTTTTTTTTGTTGATTACCGCGTTCTCTTGCGCTTTTTCAACTGTTCGTCTTCATCAGGAGAAAAAAAAAATTATGAAGAAGGTTGCCTCAGGTTAACATTTTATGTAGATTCAAAAACTTTAGCTGGAAGTCGCTTATGAACAACTGCAAGTCAAAAAGATATTTTAAACTAAAATTTAATACAATGCTGAGCCTAGTCATCATAGAAAGTTGTGAATAATAACTTTTATTTTAAGAAAAGGTAAGACATTATACAGAGAACAAAATAGTTTCGCTGAGCCTTGATTATAGAAGTCAATGTTGCATTCAGGGTTTTCATATTGTTTATCAACATTAAAGACATTTTTCTTCACCCAACTGGATACAAGTTTTTTCTAATTTTGGTTGAACTATATACGTTTCACCAATCTTTTATTTTCTTAGGTTTGCATACCAACTCTTTCGATTTCATGTAATTCATAGATGATTAACAATGCAGCAACGATTTTTTGATTATTTTTGTAAGTTTTGGACATTGCTTGCAGTTTTGTGTTAGACAATTAATTTTTTACAACAATTTTCCACGACAAAATTCTAGAGGTTGATTTCATAAAAATAAAAACCACTTGCCCTGGATATTTGAGATTTGATTGTTAATTTTGTAATGTATTTTAAAGTTGAATATTTTTCCTTAAAAACAAGAAAAAGTCTTACGATATTATATTAGCTACATATATAAAAAAATTATTTTCAATATTTTCAAAAATACTCAATATTATCTAAATATTTAAAAAAATATGAAGGACATTAAGTAAAATTTTAATACACTTATAAATTAAAAAATCTTTTTTAAATTGAATTTTATTTCAATTATTATACAAATTAATTCATGATTCCTTTTCTTTAATATAATATTATAAAATATAATAAAAATGAATACATATGTCTTTGATTAAAATTTAAAAAATAAACAAATTTTTTTAATTGAAAACTTATATTCTTTTAAACCGATTTCGTAGTAAAAAGGTAAAAGAGCATTTATGTATAAACAAAAGCAAATGCTTTTACTTGTAAATTGCTGTGTAAATTTGCACTAACTAGTGCAGACACTTTCAAGTAAAAGTATTTACTCATTTTTATGCATATGGCTCATTATGTGAGTCTTATTCTTAAAATCGTATATTCTTTAAGTATATTATTTAAGGTATGTGAGTTTATAGCCATTGACAGATACAAAACCTAAACTGTAACTTTAAGCATTTTGTATTATTTATCATAAGCAAATCACCTTAAAAACTCTAATTAATATTTGTCCGAAACTCAATCTTTTTTTTTTGAAAATTCAAATACCAATTATTTTAGTAATTTTGATGCCCAATTTTAATTTTAATTTTTTGAGTCTTCTGTAAATATAATGATAGTAAAAAAATGAGTAGTCAAATAAATTGTTTTGTGAAAGCTAAAGTAAAACAGGTAAGTGTTTTATAATAGTTCTACTAGTACACAAAAAAATTTATAAATCGTGGAGCAGTTTTCGACAAAATTTACATTTTGTAAATAGATCCGGGATTTTGGCACCGCAATTTGGAACATTTTCGGTGTTTTGGTAATGAATTAAAAATAAAAAAAATCTCTAACCGTTTTCGAAATAATTTTGTTTTATTCCGAAAACAAAAAACACTTTCAAATTTATAAATATCTGATAAATGATTTTTAAATACAATTCCTTATTTACATAATTATAAGAATCAGATGAACCCTTCTGAGAAAATCAAAATCCATAAAAATAAATAATGTTCAAATATCGTATGTTCAAATAAATAATTTTTTGGAACACATATTTTCAACAAATTTAAAAATGCGTGGACTTGTGAAACGTCCTATGGTCCCATTCCAAGCATGCATCAATAATTTATAGTTTATTTCAATTCTTTGTTGTATATTCTTCAGCATATTCTTCAGTACGTTATTCATATGGTAGGCACATATCGCACTAAAAATATAATTGTACAAAAAATATCATTGTTTTTAATTTGTCGCTTTATATCGTGGCATACATATGTAATCTTTATACAAAACTAAAGGTCAAGAAGAGACAAGAAACATTTAATGAAAATGTTGATCAAATTCCTCATGATACTCATATGATACCACACTATAATGTATTCTAACTAATCCAACAAACCCGCATCATATCTCAAATACCAATTAAACTCAACTCTCCTCTCAAGTCAGCTTGATCAACTAGTCAACTAGTAGATTGAGCAAATTTTTCCTTGCAAATTCCTATAGGTAGTAAGCCATTTAAATCAAAAACAATGATCGCACTGCGATCGACTCTAGCCGATAGCTAAATTCAAATAAATCCAAAACCAGAGATCAAATGCTAATCGGAGAAAATAGCAAAACAGTGCAGAGATGAATGATGATCAAGGGCCAGGGATTGCAGACGAGGAATATATTTACTTATAGCTACCACATGCATCTTAGTTATGTGTAGACCTCTACGTTATAAAGCTGCAAGTCAGTAGCAGCTTCTCACCAAGTATACCTACATAATATAAATAAACTATCGGGGATAAAAAGACTCGTGAATAATCCACAAAGAATGATCATATCACAAGAGCAGAGCTGTGGTTCAGATTTATTTCTGACTAATAAAACTCCATTCGATGTCCTTATCAGAGTTGCGGCAAAGATAAATCTTCGATAAGTTCTGTGCATCACAAGAGAACCCTGTAGAGATTTCTATGTGGATTAACAGGGTGACCTAAGTTCAAGCTGAGTTTGAAAAAATTATTCGTTGAGGCTTTCAATGTAAAGATATGGTTTCCCTCAAGAAAGTTGATTTCCCTTCGTTTTTCAGTCTTCGCATGAAGCAATAAAGTTGAACGGTGTGGTTCCTCCTATAAAAATCGGCGAAGAAGAAGAAGAAGAAGAAGAAGAAGAAGAAGAAGAAGAAGAAGAAGAAGAAGAAGAAGAAGAAGAAGAAGAAGAAGAAGAAGAAGAAGAAGAAGAAGAAGAAGAAGAAGAAGAAGAAGAAGAAGAAGAAGAAGAAGAAGAAGAAGAAGAAGAAGAAGAAGAAGAAGAAGAAGAAGAAGAAGAAGAAGAAGAAGAAGAAGAAGAAGAAGAAGAAGAAGAAGAAGAAGAAGAAGAAGAAGAAGAAGAAGAAGAAGAAGAAGAAGAAGAAGAAGAAGAAGAAGAAGAAGAAGAAGAAGAAGAAGAAGAAGAAGAAGAAGAAGAAGAAGAAGAAGAAGAAGAAGAAGAAGAAGAAGAAGAAGAAGAAGAAGAAGAAGAAGAAGAAGAAGAAGAAGAAGAAAAACACTTTGGTTAAGGCTCTTACTACAACATCTTTTGATTTTTCTGAAACACCCTCTGCAAAATAACAAATCGACCATAGACAATGTCTTCTTCCTCTGAGGGCCGACGAACGACGAAAAGATCGACCACGAAGCAGAGGGCTTGGCTTGAAGAAATACAATTTCGTTTGCCATCGGAGAAACTCATCGATCGATCGAAGCACCATATATCCATGGTGAGGAAAGAAATTAAAACCAATTAAATGGGCGCGATCTCTGCCAAAAAGCCAAACAGCAGCACGAAACAAACAAAACAAAGGATCGCAACAAGGTCGGTACAAAGGAAGTAGACTTTTTGGTTAGGGACTATAGGGATCCTGGAACACACACACATACCGCGACAACCGCACTTTACGTCACGGTAGCCAGCGGAGTCATCGGCGACCGGGGATGTCTACCGCAAGAGAATGCTCCACCTGAAAGCTATAGGCATATGTATGAGAGGAGGAACAACGAAAAAATGGTTGTTGCACAGTGGCTCATTAGTTTCGAGTTTTTCTAATTGGCTTCGAGTTCTTAACAAAACGTTTTCGATGCCAATCGAATCGAACACAACATTGATGATGATGACGAAGATGATGATGGTGATGCTCGGTCGGAATAGTATATGTAGGCACCGACTGCTGAACTGGTGATGTTGCACGGGTCAACCAAGAGGCAGAGCAACCTTTAAGCATGATGATGATGATGGTTTCAGCTTCTTGACCGTTTGTTTCTTAACTGCCCTGTGCACGGTCAAATTGGGATGGATGAAGGGAAGAGAAAGGAGGAGGTATAAGCTTGCGCCATGCCACAGTGAAGGGTTTGGTTGCATATAGCCTCGTACTCCAAGCCAAGTTCTTCAGCGGGCGATACAAAATTTAGTAGTTAGGTCCCGTGTTTTTCAGCTTTTAATTGTTTCCAATCGCTGATTGGAATGCCATCATCAGCCAGCCAGCCATTGGGGCAATGGCGCACGGGGATCAGATCTTGCAACAGCAACAGCCACAACCACAGCCGCCTTGCGAAGGTTTTCACTTCTGGGAATTATGTTGTTCCACTTAACATAAAGAAGTGTATCGAGCGAGACTGTAGGAACCAAACCAAACTCAACCAAACACGGTATGGAGGATATGAATGTGTTTCGTATTTGTTGTCTCATCGTTGTTTTTTTTTCTGTGGCATCGCAACGCGAACGAACGAGTAAAATATGTAAATTCGATTTCGGAAGCCAAAGTAATTAATACTCTGTTTCTGTTTTCTTTTAACTTTCGGTTTGAATGCGATATGTGATGACGATGTGAAGCAGGCACAAGGATCGATTGGAATCAATGCCTGCAACCGAAAAAGACACTGTGGCGATCGAATGGAAGGTGAGAAGGCTTCGCGGTGATTATGTTGGAAATTTATTGATGTGATATGCCAATGCCACTCGCTGCCACCGTGTAATAGTGCTGCTATAGTTATGAATGAATGGAACTTTATGTAGGTATAGTTCGGTTTTTGTTGACCGATAAGGATCAGTGAGTTCTGGAGGAGCTGGATACATCCACAAAGGGTTTCAGTTTTCAACTTTCGGTTGTGTGATTTTGACTTTCGGGTAGGTAAATTGGCTAAGATTTGTGAAGATTCTTTTGGTTTTTTTTTTTTTTTTTTTAATTTTTTCTTGGTATGGAAACCTTCCCGCGTGGCCAACGCGACGCGTAATTGGAAATCTGAAAATGATGCTAATTAGGTCGTGAATGAGTAAAAGGGTTTTTTTTTGTATTTTACGATGACAGTCGATATGTATAGGAATATCTAAAGAATGTTTTTGAATATGGCGCTATAATTTTCTTCGAGTTAGATTCTTTTTAGAAGGGTTTCACTGATTATGCGTGGAAACAAGAACAGAAGCGATAACTATCAGCACCACACATATCCATCCGTAGTTTATGGGGGACAACTTTTCGAGAAATTGTTACCGGTTTTAGTGTAAATTAGTGACATCCGGTGGAGTTTGTTTAGGTGGGTGGTTCAAAATAATAAAAAAAGGTTTCAAAGGGTATTCTAATTATAGAACGTATAATATGTTAGAGTAGGCGTTTACAAGCTACTGGTTAGGGTTTTGATCAAGTTTTTTTTGAATTAAAGAATAGGTACATGAAGAAACTTCTAACTGAATGAATTTGGTTCGATTAAAGGTTAATGGAAATAAATTATAAATTCCAAAAATATAATTAGGAGTATCTATAGGTTTTTGTTATTTATTTAAATATGGATTTTTTAGCGCTGGCCAAGTGACGCAAATCTATTTTTGGAATAGTGTTATGAGAGTCTGGATGGTGGTCTTTAAAAAAAAGTTTTATTTAAAAGTTTTATTAGCCGGGTTGTTGATTCAAATAGTTGTTTTTTTTTTCATTTTTCCCACAAGACAAGGTTTTTACCAGATTGAGACGAGACTTTGAAAGTCTTCAAATCAATTCTGTGTTGAACTTTCTTATAGAAAAAAAAATCGGATAGCTAACCAAAAATTTTGAAAAACAAAAAGGCATAGCAATTTAAGAAATCCGATTTTTTTTTCACTTTGTATTGTTTTATTTTCTAGGAGCTTCAAACACAGAAAACAAAACAAAAATTTTTTAATTTGATTTATAACTTTGCAGTTGAGTAATTTTGTTCTAAAGTAAAAAAATAACAAAAACAGATTTTCTTTACATTCTTTTTATTCTGGATACACAAAAAGTTATTAGATTTTTCTGGTTCGATCAAAAAATTTGATTCGATTTGATTTTTTTGAATAACGATAAAGTCATAAATTAAATAAATTTCATTTCTACAATTATATTTTTTCACAACTCGAAAATTACAAAATTAACTTAATTTTTTTTATTTTCGTATTAAAGAATATTAAATAGATCATATTTTTAACGAGGAAAGTTTAGATACCAAATATCTGTTGTTCAGATTTTCATTCGGAATTAAGATTGTTATTAGAGAAATATATGAAGAACATAAAATTCATTATTTGAATTTTTAAAGCCAAAAAAAGAGTTTGAAATCAAAACTGAAGATACCACCAGAAGAATCGTAAAAATACAAAAACAACAAAAAATTTAAAGCAGTTAGGGCCATTATTTAAAAAAGTAGTTTTAATATATTAATTTTTTTTAAATGTTTAGAAAAAAAATTTAATGCCAGTTTTAAGTAACAAATAACATACACTCAAAAACTAAATTTATGAATAAAATATCTAGCGGTTTTCAAAATTTTTTAAGGATTTTTTTTTCTTTCTTTTGAAATAAGGCCTTCTTTATCAAAATTTTGACCACAATCTATTTCACCAAAAATACGGTTCTATGGCGGGTACCATTAATAACTCGGTTGTGTAAATAATAATTGTGGCTTGAATATTTTAAGTTAATTACAAAACCCCACTTAAATATTTTTTGGAAACCGTTAGAGCCATTTTTGAGTTTTATTTTAACGGTAGGTATCTATGTATCTAATTTTCTTTCAGTTTGTTAAAAAGTTTGAAGAAAATCGCCCAAAAGTCTTGGCTAGCTGTGGGACCCACATTTTCACGTTTTCTATATCATCGTAATGTATGGTCTGATTAATATCCCGAGTTCCATTTTTTTTTCCAAATCCAAAACTTGCCCTATAGTACCTTTAGTTGCAAGTAATTAATCCATTTGGTTAAAAAAAAACCTTTTTAGTTTGAAATTGTGTTCAAAATAACTTTCGTTCACAGTTACATTGCTTCAAAACTGTCAACCAAATGTTTAAAGTAGAAAAAAACTCAAAACCCTTTCAAACCGTGAGCTCGGTCTATGACAAATCCTTCAAAAGAACTATTTTTGACCTGCGTTACGAAAATAGCTTTATTTTCTTTGAATTTTTGTGAACAACAACAACAACTTAAATTTGCTACCACCAATGTTTTACAAATTCGATAATAATTGCCAATATTGCTTGTTAATATTGTAAATGCGAATGTACTTAAAAAAAAATGATTTATATTTTGATTTTCTAAATCCAAAAACCTTCCATACATATTACCTACATGTTAATGCTTTAATTCTCATTGATATAATCATAATTGTAAAAAAATAAATTGCTATTACAAGTTAAACACTTTATTTATTCATTCCAGTTAAGATCCCAATACGCTTCGACTGCTCGTTTATTCATATCGTTCCATATGCCCATTCGCGTTAGATTTCATTAAGCTTTTTTGTGCCAATTCAAGTAAGACGGTGTTCGTGAGCAACGACTACAAAGTACTAAAAGTATTAAGCAATTACAAATTAACTTAATTGCAAACATTTTATTCTTTAATGAGAAATATTTTAATTTAGAGTAGATCGTGACATTAATTGTTTATCACATGCAGCACTGCAGTGGTTGTAGTCGAACATCGAATGAATTCGTCCTCGTTCCGCTGCGCCGCGCCGCGCTGTTTCAGGTTCGATATAGGAGCACTCTTTTTTTGTTCGAAGCTTGTCGTTCTTAATGTTCCTAGATAAAAGGTACCAACTATTTATGCAAACGGTTGTAGATCTAGAGTCTATGCTTTAAAAATGTCGTCGTGCACTTGCGCTACTTAGCAATGTTTTTTTGTCAAATTGTTGTAGTTGTTGCACAATTGGATGGTGGTGGCATTATAATGTCCGTTGCACCACAAGTAGACTGACTATTGCAGCGCAGCGCCACCATATCGTCTCGGTGTCTACGTGTGGTTCCAAAATATGAGAAATGCATGGATTTGGGGTAATCGTGACGAAACCTTATTCGGTGGCCCTCTGCAATCCAGGCACAGGCCCCACCATCAGGGAGCCTTCTTAATTATTCGCCATCCTACGCTGTGCTGCCATCAGTTGAGTTGGAGGATTTATTTGTTCAATGACTTTTTTTTTTGCAGAGGTACAAACAGAACTGTGAAACGTGATTATCTGATTGTAAATCTTGTGGGTTAATTATATGTTTATTTGGAATGAGCTTGCAATTGTTTGCTGGTTTTTTGGGTGAATTATATTGGATTTGTCTATTAGAGGAGGTGTTGAATTAGACAGACAACTTTCTAATGGAGTTGCTTTTGAATTTGTCACTTTGTGTTAAGTGACAGATGGCTGGTTATTGAAGGGATTTCATCGATTGCAGAGTTTTGTTTACCGTTATAAATGATTCAATTAAAAAAAAAACTATGGACTACAGTCTTAAAATAAAAAAGAACTGGAATATTTAGAGGACTTTCGACATATTCCTAAAAGAGCAGGTTAAAAAAAGTCATAGTTACTTTCTTGGGCACCATCTTGATTTTGAAGCAAATTATGTTTTTAATAAAATTTTTAAGACTTGGACTTTATTAAACTTTTTCCTGTTTTTCTTTCTACTGATCATTGTTTTATTTAAAGTTTGAAGTTCAGCTCTTTTGTTTTATAAACTAGTGTTATGACCAAACTCGATGTAATAGATTTTTGAGCTTCAAGAGTTTTACTCAAGCAGGTATAATTCAAGTGGCCTTTGATATCTAATCTTTGAAATGTTCAAAAAAGTTTTGGATAAATCCTGAAATTGATACAATCAAATAATGTCGCCCGCAATAACTAGGTAACTCGCTTTTAAAACGGCAAAAAATAGAAAAAGAAAGTGTTTAAGATCCAACATAAAATGTATGCCCAACCGGCTAGCGTGCAAGGCTTTCAATCAATCTGATGGGACCCATGTTCACATCATTTGAACGTTATAGAATATTTGTATGACTGCGTGCAATGGTTATGAGTATCTTCTTTGGATAAATATAGGAGTGAAATTATTAGTTGAGAGAATTCTAAGTAACAGAATTTTGACTTGCTTATTTTTTGTCAAACATTTCTTTGACTGTACATTTATCTTGATTTTTTTTTTAAAGATGAACATTGTTTTTACGACATATTTTTTCAGATTTTTTTTTTTGATAAATTTGTCGAAATACTATGAAATTGAAACTGTACACGATTGCACATTAATAACGTTTTGATTTTATTATTGAATAATTTTTTTATGTATTTTTTTTTAGAATTAACTTTGAAACACTTGAGAAAATTATGATCGAAGGACTCAGCACAGATCAAAAAGCCAAGGTTCAAGGATCAGTCCAGAAATTCTAAGATAAGTAATGTTCTAAAAAGAGAACGTTAAGAGCAACAATGTACACCATTTCAGAGATATTATCTTTAAAACATTATGTGCATATATTTCCAAGCCATAATCTTATTTTTAATTAATACCCATGGCTTCATAATATCACAAAAAAAATGTTATTCGAATTATATTTATTTATGCGTCACCCTATACAGTAAATCGGAATGAGAAGACGTATTTTGCAGAAACATGAGTAACAGTGGAAATATTTTTTTATCATTTATTACCTTGCACTTTCGTTCAGACTTTGAAAGTGGATGGTTAGGTTAGGTTCAAATGGCTGTCGGCTAGAAAAACCCCGACTCACTTAGACCCTAATGGGTCCATTGTGATACCATAAAGAAAGAGAGAAAAGTAGCAAGATTGCAACTTACTAGTTGAACCACTCGGAGCTTCTAATGAATTGGAATAGACTTTTAACGTCCGTTTTCACTAAGTCACTAGTGTCCTCATAGAAGAATTCTCCTAAATGGAGTTTTCTTCTGACAGAGAGAGCAGGGCAGGTGCAAAGGAGAAAAGTGGATGGTTACTTTATCAATATTCCGAAATCCTAGTTCCCAGGTGTAATTTAAAATAATAATAACGTACTCCATTTTTACATGTTTTCATATTTATAAGAACCTAAATAAACCTAACTCAAGGAATTGAATACACTCAAAAAATTGTTCCGAACTTGGATTTTCCAACATCATCCATTTTGTCTTATTTAGAAGTAGCATCATCTTCGAATCCACACAGCACTCACTCCAAAGCAGGAAGAAGATCCGCCATACCACTTTAATTTATCCTTAGAGCCCCACTTACTAATGGCTGATTCACATAATTTTGTCCCTAGATACCAAATGTGGTCAACAACTCAGCATGGTATGTAAATAAACTCTGCGCCCCAACAGAGAACTATGTGTGATTAGTTCGTGTATGGCCTCTATGGATGGAGCACAACGTTCCTAAGACGACTTGCAGCCGATGAACTGCACCTTTATTCTATGCTTATCCAAAGCCTAAGCTAAGTGGATTCTTGCTGCAGGCACCCCATCTTCCCGATAGAGGATAATCCCCCAAACATGAGAGAGTGCACAGGCACACACATCACATTATACCTTAACCTGACTTCGGCTAATATGGCAATCGGTTGCATTCACGGCTCTTGGCTTGGCCATCCGATTGGTGTGGTGCCTGGTGCACTATTAAATTTGCTACCAATTCGCCATGTGCACATATTTAGCATCCAGTGCAATGCAGCACCGGGGCAAATAAGGCAGCGGGAATTTGTTGCCTTAATTTATTGCACGTAATTAAAGTTTACTCAAAATGGGCAAATGGCATCGCATTGGTATGGCTGTATTTTGTTGCACACACAGGTTGATGCTGTAGCCAGAGCATTGCAGTTGCAAAGCCACAGCAGCAAGCGGAGAAGCCCCATATCGTTTGTGCAGAGTGCAGCAATAACAATCAACCTGCCAGTTGAAGTTGTAGCATTTTTATGGGAATTTGTATTGCGGCCTTAAGTCGTTTATACTCGTAGTTCGTAGACTTTACAATAAAAACAACAACAACAACAATAACAAGACTAAACGACAGACAAATCTATGGTGGTAGCTTGAATTTATACGACGCGCCAAGTGTTTTACTCACTTTTTGCGATCCGATAAATTCGTGCTGTATAGAGAGTATAGGTAAAGGATGGATAACTTCCATAGACTCGATGTTGATGTCTATGGCTTTGTGCTGCTGTTGGCTTTCCTTTAGAGTGATGGTGTGGATTCAATAGATGCAGCCATTGATGCAACTGAAAGTGATGCTGATGAGGCTATAAATCGGTGCGAAAAGAGATTAAAGATACACTGAGAGAAAAAATGGATTAAGGTTGTGTTAAGTTGTGGAAGAAAAATGGCTAAGGTCAAAGGACAAAATTGCTCAAAACAAAGATAGGAATCATTCGAACGTTTCATTCTCCGAATCCTTTGTTTTAGTTATTTGTTTAGTTTTATTTTTTATTTATCTGCGCGAGTAAAAAAGATGATATTTTTTTCAGTGTAGGATATGTTAAATATCATGGACGATTAACTCTTGTCTAACACAATGGATTATCCGGGTTTGGCTTTTAAGCCAGAAAAATAGGTGGAATCGACTTTTAAAAAAGTGACGCCGCGCCACCGCCCAAAAACATAATAAAAATGTTGTAGTTCTTGTAATTCAACATCTTAACTAAACTAATGATGCAAAACAAAGTATATTTACTGTACTATGTTAATTTGACAGAATAATTTACAGACAACGCTGTTACTGGATGATAATATATATAAACTATATTCGTTACTTCTTTAAAGATCTGGAGATATTGGAAACAATATTTTCATTTGCATTAGGGTGGAGCAAGATTTTCTATATTTTTCGGTTGATTGAGCCTTTCACTGGGAATGGAATTCTTGGTTTTCTAAAAAATTGCAGAATATAAAATTTTTTTAAATTAACATGAAGAGATCACATACAAGGACAAAACCATACTCAATAGAAAAGACTGGGGCTTCTTGGGCCTAGGGGCAAGTTTGACACCGCGAATTACTCAGAAATCCAAAATACTATAAAATAAAATGAGCAACTGAGTCGCACGTACTTGCTCCTTTCTGCACTCACATCATTTTGAAGTATAAGTGTTAAACAATAATTTTGCATAAAATAAAAATATGAACCTTTATTTCATGGCACGGAACAAACATGTTTATGCTTTAGGTTAGAACTCTTTTAGGCAAGCTATTTTTTGTTTGGATCTTTTATTTAATCTAGAAACAAAATACAGATTAAAAAAACTTAATCAAAATTGTAGGCTCCGTTTTCGAGTGATTTGAAATTTTTTTGTTATTTATATGGTCGTATACAGTGATTTTTGAAAATAGATCTAATTTTTGTTAAAATTATTAAAGATATTAATAATTGGTACTTAATTTCAAAAATGTGAGTAGCGAGCCGTTTTTGAAATATTTAATTTTCAAATTTTAGATGCTTAAAAAAATAAAAATAAAAAAATACATTTCAATCAGATGAATTGTTTTTTAGAAAACCGAAAATCAAAACAATGATACCCTGGAAAGTATCAAAATCGTTATTAGAGTTTTAAAAATACATAAAGGTAATTAGTTCGGCCTTCCAGAACGTTACGGAATTAGGAAACAAAAAGAAGCTGTTCTTCAAAAGTTCAAAGTAAAAACCTTGGTAGATTGGATTTTCAAAAACAAAAGATTTTTAAAAATTCAAGATTTTGAAAAATTCTACTCAAATTTCCCTCGAAGTTCTTTTTCTTTAGTTGCGGTGTGTAAACTTGTTTTAAAAATACATTCCTTGACTGCAGTGAATGTTGAAGTAAAATGTAGGTATTATTATTTAATTTTGATTAAATCATCGCCTTAGTGACGAAAAATTACGCAATCCCTCAAGTCAAGGAGTTCCCCTTTGTCAAATTGAAATAAACTCAATTATTCAATGATTCCAACAAAATTCTAATACGCCACAACGCAACGCCACCCAGCCAGATGTGCCTATGTCTTTAAATCGAAATTCATTTTCATAACAAATTAATCACGTTTCCATGAATCTATTAACACAAAACAAACAAAAAAAAAAAGTTAGAAAACCCAAAAAAAATGTAAGTAAATTTAATTGATTAAATTATCTCCTTCAAACATAACCAATCTTCTACCTAGAAAATGAAAATCAACCAAGAAATTTGATCTGTAGGATATACACAAAGGTAAAGGTAAAACTAAAAACATTTAAAATCATTCGCCCATTGTTTTTTTTTTGTTTGAACTCCTGACTCCCGATTTAGCTGTCTAATTGCTAGAAAAAACGCCCACCATCATTGTAAAGGTATATAAATAGCTATAAGTTAATAAAGGTACACAAATAAAAAAAAATAATGTCGAAATCCGAAATTTATAGATTTCCAATGCGGATTCGAATACCTTGCAGCTAGTTGTTGTTATAGCTGACAAATCTAAAATTCCAATGAGTTTGTAGAAATTGAAAATGACGTTTTTAGTTCGGCATTTAGATTTTGTATATTTTTACCTTTCCTAGGTAGGTTAAGCCAGGGCCGGATTTTCTGTTATGCAAAGTAGGCACGTTGTTGTGTTTTTCAAAACGAGCATAACGAGGTTTTCTGGTTTTTAGAAGTTTCGGCTATTTTTATAAAATTTGCAATTGGAATTTTGTACACGTTGAAATTAATGATTAGAAATATATATCTTGGGGCCCTATCGTATCCTTTTTGAAAGATTACAATATGTTAAAGGATAGCAAAAAAAAAGTTTGTGGGTTTTTGAAAAAAGTAAATTATTTTAGTTAAAAATACTCTTCCTATTATCACAACCAAATCCGTCCCTGTTCATACGAATTTCAATTAACACTATGCCATAAATTCAAAATAGTCGTCGTCATCGTCCAAAATCCAGTCTGCGCCTTATAAACAGATTTAATTAGCCAACAAAGTTGTTAATTATGGCATCCAATTAGGGCGAATCTTGATTTTTGAATATTTACCAATGTTATTTGTTTTTAATCACAATTTGGTTTTTTTTTTATTTTTGTTGAATGAATCAATGAATGAATATTATACGAAACTACTACAATCTTATATACCTGCCTGCCTGGCTTAATAAACCCTCAAACTGCATTTGATTAATTAATTATTTCGACCACAAACTTTTATACATATTTCAACTGGTTTTAATTCAATTATAGAAAAAAAAATATTTTTTGTGGTAGACTTTTTGTGACCCCTTTTTTATTTGGGGATTTGTATGGTGACTTGTATATGGTGAGTTATAAAAAAAAAAATGCATTCGGATTGGGATAAACTAAACATTCCTTTTGGCTCCTTGTTTTGAGATTATTATCTATTTTAATAGAAGTTTATATCTTTTGTTCAATAAAAACAAATATTTTTGAACATAAATAATGGTGGCGCAGAGAGCCACAGCTAGAGACTGTTAGAATTCTTCGATAGATATTTTTATATCGGTCATAACTGTCAGTTGTATGTTAATTGAGTGAATCGATTGATTTCAATTACAATTCTTTGGGAATATGATAATGATAAGAATCTGGAAAATCATAAATAAAGAGTTAATAGGAAAAACATAAAAATGTCACTGTTTTTCTGTTTTAATACTGACTTTGGTTGAAATTGGGAAAGAGATAGATTGCTAATTAAAAGAAAAAGTTTAACGTTAAAATATTTGGAAAAAGTATCACGAAGGTCTTCGATATTAACCTTTTTAGCAGCAGCACTCTAATTATAAACTAAAACTAGTTCCGCTAGTCTAATGAAATGTATGATTGTTATTTGTGAACGGTTGATGTTTAGTTCTACTGATACCAATTCCTGGTGATTGTGAGTCCTCTGTGAATTTTATCACAGGAGGTTTCTTCAAACTTTCCCAGCGCTGTAATGGCAATGTTGTCAGCCGATAAAGCGTATGCCTCGTTAAGTGATATCGTGTACTATTTCTGGAGATGTATATTAACTCTCCCCAACTTTTCCACAATTGTGCTGATTCTTCTTCCACCGTTCTTCGCTAAGTGCTTCTAATTCGGCCGGCTTCTGTGGCTGCTTACGTGAAAGGGTTCCACTTCAATTGCATCACTTGACTCGAAATGCAGTCTCTCACTGCGTCTTCGTAAGATAGAGTCAATGGGTTCTTGACTTGTTCTTGTATAAAGTTCATAATTCAAAATATGGTTGGGCTGGAAAATCCTCAATATTTTTCGCAGACATCTTTTTACGAACGTTTGCAGCTTTCTTCTGACAGCCAATATGACTTTCCAAGCGCTGTATCCAGAAAGAAGAACAGATTCAACTTTGTCTTAGCTTGATCTTTAAGCTTACAGAGTTATTTCTCCATATTTTGAACAGCATCCTTGAACGCGGCGTTTGCTTTTCCGATTCGACGGTATTCCCAAGACAAAGTTTTCAACCATCTCTATTGGTTGTCTAGAATATTAACTTGAGCATATGAGGAAGATAAGGTCTTCTTTCTTTGGGAGTCTTACATTCAAACTTTTTTTCAATTTTTCACGAAAACTTTCTGTTTCCCAAGCTTTGTTATGGACGCTGCTCGTAGGAGCTCTGCGGGAATATTGTCAAGTTCAACCATGTTGTTTTTCTTTAGTGCTTTGATTGCGGTACAGATTTCTTCTTTACTGGGGGTACAGTGAGAATTAGGGAAAATGTAACCACCTTTGAAGCTTGTCTTCATCAGAAACTTGCAGAAATCCATTTGTGTCTTTTACTAGGTATTTCTTAGAGCTCTGGACATCTTTGAGCTTATAAGTAATTCTGTAGTTGGTTCTGCTGCCACACCTGCTTGCGGCATCTTCTGCTGCTGATGCAGTTTCGCTTATCACGCCGCACACTACGGTGAACTTCCCTTAGCTTCATGCAATACGTAGACTTCATCTCGTTTTTCCCTGCTGCTTTAGTTGTTGAAATGCGAGTTTTTAGGTGCCAAGTTCAATGGGTGCCCTGCAACTGCAACCGACCGACTATACTTTTACCCCGGATATGATACCGTGCTACTGATTGCGGACTGCGGGATACTTTAGTCTTTCGATATGAAACCTAAGCATTCTGGCATTTTTTTGGGGTCTCTAAACTGCAGATGGTGGTCCCGGGCCATTCCTATGTCTATACCACTTCTGTTTCGGATGTCCTGAAGACTACTTCAAAAGTGGCCATAATTAAAATATTTTTTTTATGAAATAACAGAACGTTGTTAATTAAAAAATGTCAATCAGGATATTAAAACTACATAGTACGTTTTTAAAATTTACTTCGTCAAGTGCCATTTTGAAAGAGATTTCTTTGCAAACCTCAATCTTAAGTCTCTAATTTTTGATAATGAAAATATAATTTCCTTACAAAACATCGAAATGAAATCTCTTATTTTACATCTTGTTACTTTTTTTATATTTTTAAAGTGAACTTAATTTCTCCGCCTATTATAAATCTTATTTAAGAAAAACCTCTGTTCAGAGTTGAACAAAAAAAAAACGTGATTAAACTAACATTGCTAAAGTGTCTCTCCTAAACTGTAATTGATTTATCTATCTACACCTTAGCTCTATTCCAGAGTAATTAGTGACATAGCGTATAGCTTTAAATTAAATTTTCTCTGACCTATTCCTCGCGCATGCTGCTTGCTAATCCATGCTTATTCACCAAACAAAAAACAAAAAAATATCCGCACAAGAAGTGGTGCACCCATATTTAATTCGTGCCACAATTTATCGTCCACCCATGTTAACCACGCAATTACAATAACCGCCTCTGCAGTTCTACACGGCCCGCGTGCTACTATAAGAAACAGAAGCTGACAAATAAAAATATCTAAATAAGAACACAGAGCCTTAGTCTGAGCCTAGCTAAAGTATAATCCAAGAAATGTCGATGTGCTGAACTTGCAACTGCATCAGCACATATCTGCGTAGCTTAAGGAAGAAGAAACAAGAGAAAAAAAAAACAGAACGGTCTTCCAGGCCCAGTCAATATCTTAACTATTCCTGAACATCTCCTAAACATGGCCTCACCTCATTTGTAAATGAATTTCTCGTTGGCTCTCAATTAAAATTCCAAACAAGAGACGACGCAAAGAGCCTGCTTCGATAGCTGCAATGCTGACCGACCATCAGAAGCAGCTAAGTTAGCAGACATCAGACTGTATGTGTGTGCCAAAGAAGTAGGTATACAGACAGACTGGACTTGGACCATGCGAAGAGTCTTTTCTTCGATCGGACAATGTCATTATTTTTGGAGAAGCTGACTTTTTTGCTGTTGTTTCTTGAGTTGGTCTTCATTTTCTTTTTGTTTTGTTTGGTTTGATTATGTGCAAGGAACTTTAGTTAAGCGAAGCAGTAGCAGGAGCAGAAGCAGGAGCCCTTTTTCTTATCGCAAAAATGTTATTTGAGATGCACGTTGTGCGCGACAGTGGGTGCAGGAGTTAACTCACGGTAGCATCCTTAAATTGCACCTAATAAACTGCTACCGATTGCCGCAGCACTGTGATGATGGCAGGTGCGGCTAAATCAGGAAAATGCATCTTTCTATATACAAGAACTTAAGAGGACTCTGATGGCTACTTCACAAGGTTTTGGTATAACTATACACATTATTTGTATGCATCTTCAAGGGACGACTCTTTGGACTGACTATATATACAAAAGGCAGTGATGATTTTCTAGTAATGATAATTTTTCATGTTTATCCGTATTACCAAGAATCGATGGTAATTGTTTGGGAATAAAGTGGTTGGGACAAACTTGTTGAAAAGTTCTTTGTTTTTTTTTTTCAAAAGTTGAATTTGATTACTTCTGCAAAAATAAAAAAAATATCCCGTCAATATTGTTGAGAACTTAAAGAAGATTATAGAGTTAGGGATTAATATGGTTCGGAGTAATTTTTGTTTCCGAGATTAAATGAGCTTGAAAGAATTTTGTTTTTGATTTTATTAAACGCAGAAGGAAACGGTATAACAAAAAAAACCAAGTGAACCCTTTCGCTAAATAAAAACCATTTTTTGATACTTGTCATTCAGTTTTTTAACGAGTTGCAAAGCTGAAGACGTATACAGTTTTGGATTTGGTTTATCTAAAGAACGTTTAAGTGAAAAGTATCGGTGATAAGAAATATTCACGAAACTCTTTTCCTGCTATAGGAAAAAAGGCGCCTTAAAAAATGAAGTTAAAAAATTAAATTTAAGACGCTAGGCCACAATTTTACATAATATATAAAAGCTATTAGTTATTGTAGTATATTTTAACGTTTTTCCAAAAATCTACAGCTTAACGAAAAAAAGTATCAGAATCTTTCTTCTGTAAAAACTTATAAGCTCAGCGTTTATTCGAAAAAATAACGGTTTCCGAGAATTTTGAAAAAAAAAAAAATTGGAACTGGAAACTATCTCACCCCTTAAAATTTAGAGTACGGACCCAAACTAATGGGACTTTTATAAAAAGACAGCCTTAGAATAAAATTGAATATTTTTGCATTTAATTTATTATTAATTATTTTATTGAAATTTTTATTGAAATAAATATTTTCGTTTCCTACTTTGGTAGGATTCAAATATGTTTTTGGAATATGATGAAACAAAGCAAGTTTATAATACTAAATACTTGTAGGTCTGAAGTTATGTAATTTTTTTTCTCATCAGGGTACCATTTTAAAGAACAGGTAAGAAATTGAACTCTTAAGATAGGTATTAAAATGCAAAAATTATAAGATCGAAAAAAAAAATTCAAAATCATCAGAACCGTTTTCCAGAAATTGGAGATTTTTAAAAAAGTTTTTCTTTTAACATTTTTTACAGTTATAATGAAGTAATGTCTTCATTTTTAATATTTTAGTCCTATACTGCAGGCCGTACTATTACCTACTAATACACTTAAAAAAATTTATCAGAATTTTTGGTGCCGTTTACCAGAAATTTGATATTAAAAATTTTTATTTTTTATTTGTATGGGAGTTAACGTTAATAATGTCTTAAGTAATTTTTTTTACTGATTAATAATATTTTTTACTAATACAAATAGACTCACAAAATTTTAACAAATTTTGCTATGAGGTACTGTTATTATTGAAATTAAAATTGTTAAATAATTTAATTTTTGTTCAAATTATAAAAAAAGTATTAAAAACCGTTTTGTACTAAATTTCAAAAATATGTATCATGGCGTTTTTGAAATGTTTAATTTTCAAAAAAAAAAACTTTCAATAAAATGAACCATTTTTGAGTGAAAATCGAAAATCCACCCATCTGTTTAGGCTGTAGCTCAACGCGCTAAATATTTTTTTCATTACTATATTTTCACAAAGATATCATGCCAAAACATAACAAAAAACATAACTTTGAGTTTTCCGAAAAATGGATATACCTCAAAGGTCCAGGAGGTAGGTACTTTTTTGAATCAAGTGTTGATTTTATTCTTCCTTTCCTTAAACTATACAGCCAGAGTTGTCTAATTTTTTTAAAGATGTTTGAATTGTAGATAATAAAGGCAAGTAACTTATTGTAATTTTTCTTAAACCAAGTTTTTCAGGGCGATATTAAAACCCAAAGTTAACTTACCAATTAGGTTGAATTAACCGGCGACTGATATTTATTGTTTCTAATCTTACGCGTTGTTTTTAAGCCATTCTGCATTAACCGACTACTAACAAAAAGTATCGATCATTTAATTTGCAGGAATAACTAACTCTAGTTTAACTCTAGTTTAACTCAGAACAGACATAAAAATCTACACAGTTCTTATTCACGCTGACTGCTGAGTTTATTGCCTCGGTCGGAGTCAGTCCCCCCATTATTTGTTAATTGGTGATTGAGAATATCCAACACATTAGACCTGGCTTATTTATTTTTCTTATACTAAAAATGGAAAACTAGAATAAATTTAATTGATTGATTTAATTTTTTTTAAATATTATACCTTAAACCCTTTAAACTCTAAAAGTTCCAAATTTTTTTTTATATTCCCATTAAAATTCTATATGAAAGTGATATTTCCTCAATATACAACATACCTACACTGAACATTAAATAAAATAAGGTGAAACATTTTTTTTCTTATAATAAATTCAACAAATTAAGTCTAAAATCTCCTGTGTCAAGTTAATTTAATGTTTTTTTCTTTTATACATTTTTTTTTATCCCTCAACAAATCTTATCAAATTCGAAAATAGGAATATTTTTATTGGTTCCGATTGTTATCTTTAAGTTAAATATTTCTCAGAAGCTACACATCTCCAATTAAATTCACCCAAACTAACATAAATTTATATTTTTTTTTTGTTTCATTAAAGCCAGTTCAAAAAGATATTAAACACCGACCTGCTGCACACCATATCAGTTAACAGTAGCAACAGCATCAGCCATCATCAGTTAGCCATCATATATATACTCGTACTAATATAATAATACGGTAGCTGGGTCATAGTAATTAACTTAACTTTCTGGGATAAGGAATCTTAATTTGCATAATCCCAACAACAACAGAAATAAACTCTCCAAAAGAAGACAAAAAAAAATATAAAATCCCCGCCGATGCCGATGGCTTCCAAAACATTTATCAGCCCATCATCGATGTCGAAACAATGACACGTTTAAGACCGAAAATCAAACAAAAGATTTTCGTTAATTAGTCGAAAAGTTCAAAATATCATTAAAAAACCTTCCGAATCACATCATGGGACAAATAATTATGCTGATGATGTTGGACTAGGAAAACCTATTCTAACTGCTATCTAGAATCTGTCTTTATTTCAAATGAAAAATCATATCAACAAGCTCATAAATAATTCACAAATTTCCTGTCTACCCTTACACTATACAGCACTCCTTGGCTTGCTGAGCATCATCTTGGCTAGAAGAAAGAAAAAAACTATAAAAGCCTGTTTAGGCCCGGTGATATCTACACGACAATTTGTTATCTCAGATACAATGTCACCTTCTAATCATTTATGTGATCGTTATTCCATGGTAATTTAATTTTTGTGTCTCCGATTTGGTTTTTGGAAAACAACAAAATTAATTAACGCCAATCAAGGTGAGGTAATTATTTAAACAAAATATTTATGCAATTTTGGCAAATTGAAATTCAAATTTAACTGCCTTGTGTGTCGTTTTCAATTTGTGATCGAACTAACGAACGAACGAAACATGTGTGGCCGTTAATTCTCTGATTTGTCGATAGACAAAAAAAAAAAAAAAAAATAGTAATGTACAAATATGTCTTACATACTGGCTTGATAATGATTTGAATCTAGACGACAAGGACGCTTGCTAAATTCCTGTTAGATGCTTTTATTATCAATTATTGGAGAGATCTCAAGTGAAATTTTTTGAAAAAAGAACATGGCGAAAAACTCAGCTGTTTCCAATAAGTTTTTCATTCATTACTGTTATTATGTTTACAATCTTTTCAAGAATCCATAACTTGCCTTAAAATTAATTCCTATAAAACGCAAATAAAAGTATAGCTCCATGGATTATTATTTTTTTTAATCTCTCAATAATAATATAAATCTAGTTTGATATTTTGCATTATAATCTCGTCGAAAAGACGTTTAGATTTAACGCTAATTAATAGGTTATTGTATTTTTTTTGTTTTTAAATATTTAAATCAAATTCAGAGGCAAAAACAATGTTTTGTATGTGAGGGCACATAAATCATGGACACCCACAGCGAAAACATGATTAACTGTGAACAAAAAATATTGTTAATAAATTTGAAAGTTGTTGAAATTAGTCAAACAATAATATTTAATAAATATTTATGAAATTTTGCCTACATTAATTTTTTTTTTTGGGAAAATATTATTAATAATAACCGTCGGAGTTTTTTTTTTTGGTTGTTGTTGTTTAAATCATTAGTAATAATCGGAGTCGAGGTATTTAAGATAACAGCGTTTAATAGGGAAGTAAAGTTTTTCGTGTTTTTTTAACTTGCGTCTGCGTATAGGTAATTAAAATAAGGAGAGTTTTGGATTCGTGAAAATAAATTACATTACAATAAGATAAAACGCGAAAAGGTGAAGTGAAACAAATCAATTTTTTTTTCTTCCATATACATATTTCTATAGGGTGATAGGATTGATTAAATGAATAAAAGATTATTGAAATTCAATAAGATTTTCGTATTATTTTATGAAAAATACCACTTACAATGTTTATCAATTTTGCAAAGAACTTATTATTTTAAAAAGTTAACTTCATTCAATTCATACAGAAGCACTAATGCAAGTTTAGACACAGACAGATAAATGTTTCTTTTGTTTCTATTGCGAATGGGCACGGAGCGAAGTGGAAGCAGATTGCTGGCACTAGAAAGGTCTCAAGTTAAATAATCACAGACGTGACGAGATGACAGTTTTTGCAGGTAACAGACGTATAATTTAACAAATTAAAACATTGATTTATGTATTGTTTTACATATCATTGTGTTTAAAATAATTTATTTATTAAAAAAAAAAAAGATATTTTTGTTGTAAAAGTGCTCGTGGCATTGGATACTGGATAACGATATTTTACTTTCAGGTCTTGTTTCTTCGTTGTACTGTATGTTGTTTTTTATTTGATAGGCGTAGATACAAATTATTCATGTTATTTCGTCTCAAATTCTCTGACTTAACCAAGCGCTTTAGCAACGGATTCACTTTATTCAAAATAATTTATTATTTTGAATTATTAGATAGCAATTATATATTAATTATTGCTTTCAAATACAAAAAACAACTGTCTGCTCCTCTGGTTTTGGGGCATTATGTGACTATTTTTAATATTTTCTAAAAAATAGAATCTACGCCTCTTAACCGGAGTGTAGGATTATCATTTTTAACCTTTTTTAACCTTTCTATCAACAACACTATTTTTCTGATCAAATATGAATGAATGAATCAAATCTGATACTTCGTAAAAAACGGACATTATTAAAAAAAAAAACTACACCTACTGCCGATCACTGATTTGTGATTTACTCAAGTTAATTTCTTGTGCAATTTTTGCTACTATACTTAGCCTATTTTGTAATTCAAAAATTTAAATAATCGGATTAATCGATACCTAATTCACAAATATGGTTTATGCGTATCTCTTGGATAAAAATTAATTTTGTAGGTAAAGCTTTTATGGATCAGTTTCAATTTCAAATTAAGATAAAAAAAATCATATATTTTATTAATAAACCATAAACGTTTCAAAGCCAAAACCAATTGTTTACTATTTATTAAAAAAGAAGCAACTCAACATACATGCAGGTAAAGTTGTTAAATTAATTTTTGTGCAAAGAATTAATTGCTATTGCATCGTAGTAAAATAAAATTGGGGCTTTGTGCAGAAAATTAGAATTTAATCAGCTATCTACAAAATTTCATAAAGATAAAATTGATTAAGTCAAAAAATGCCACCAAAATACCTTTCTTATATTTCTTCGTTAATCGTGTGCGTTTTACAAGCCCAAGATCACAAAATACCTGAAAATATGCATCGCATGCACAAGTCGAGTAGGTACAGATAAATGGCTCATGCTTCGCTATTCTTAACAGGTATGTTTACTCCACTTGATAATACAGGGTGTCCCACAAAGAATAGATTTATGACCATTCTAAAGATTGAAAGAAAAAAGTTTTATCCCAGCAACACAAACAGTCAGTACATCTGGATGTAACGCTTTCTTCTCTCCAAAAACGGCAGTTTTGTTTATTGACGTAGTCATTCAAAATTGGTATACAATTCCTTAATATTTATAAAATAAACTTAAAAAAAATGTCTGTTATAGAATTCGTACAATTTTATGCCCTGTGAATCATCTCGTTCTACTGTTCTTTCGACGGATAAAGAACGTTGTCGATACATATAAGTAATTTATCTATATCATTTCTGAACTTCCTTACCGACGCTGTGAGTTTCTGACATTTAAGCGTCATATACGAGTAAGTCAATACAAAATGTAAATGCGTCAAGTGTAAACAACGTGAAAGGGTTACGATTACAGTAATAATAAAATAAAATAAGATGGTGGTGCAAGATAATATGTTACCGACATTCTTTAATCTTTCTTTCGTCGCACTGAGTAATATGTTGCAAAATAATTGAAACTTTCCTTTAGCTCATACGCCGAATTCTGTAGTGGGAGTGATTGAGTTTTAAAAGAAATTTGATCTGCTTCAGGCTAATCTATTCTTTACGGGCCCACCCTGTATAACCACAAACTGAGTAATTGGCTGAGAGATCATAAAAATATGTAAATTTCAAACAATTTTGTGTCCGATTCGTAGAACTTCATGCCATGTCTGTCTGTCTATAAATGCAACATAATTGGATCTCGAAAATGTATGAATTTTAATATTTTATTCGCGGCAATAAATAAAAAGAAATTGCTGATAGATAGGTGCGCGTATAACTACTATCTTTAACCTATTCCTTGCCAACATACACACGCAGTCCGTCGCGCTGCGCTGGCTGGCTGCTTCTCGCAAACACAAAGAGGGTTATGGACGACGACAATCAATAAATCAATATTTTGTATTGATATAAAGTCTCCAAGGCCTCAATCATTATAATAATTGGCCAATGTGCATAACATAACCCCAATGGCCTGGAATACATTTGCCGCATAACAGCCCGCATAAAATACCACAACTCTCGATATATACATAGAATAAGATCAAGCGCGGGGGCTATACATTCGAGATCCCTTGATCCGATGAAGGCAACAAAAGACCAAACGCTACCATTACATGACATGACCAGATCCCCATAAATATATCCTCAGTATAATACTGCAGCCTCATATCTTCAAACCACAAAGCTTAAGCTGTAGTGACGTCTTTGCGGTTAACACAGGAAGATGGTGCACATCATCAGCAGCAGCAGCACACACATCATACTCGATTCCGCAGAGACCTTCTGAACGACCAATTAGCGAGATGATAGAAAATATGTCAATTTCTGCTTTATGTGGCCATTTCCAGTCCGAATTTCATATTATATTCCTGAGAGAGTGCTGCAGCGTGAGCAGATCGAAGATCCGAGATATCCCCCAATAGGCTATAATAAGGTAAATAACGTTGTGACGAGTGTAGCTATACAGTAGCAGTGGTGAAATCGAAGATGATTCCGTTGACAATGACAGTAGGAGCTTTAGTCGTCCCCCGTATACCTCCTTACAGCGCAGCGCCGCTTGCCGACGAACTGATAACAACGATGGCTCAGTGGAGTTTAAGTGAGGGTATCTATTGTTTGAAAATAACCAAAGTAGACCCTCCTTAGTGAAATGATAATCTAATTTCAATACCGGTGTATGAAAGATCTGGCTTTGAGGGTATGGCTAGGCTATGGCGATGCTATATGGTTGTAACGGAAGGAAGACCTACTTATGCACTTGGAAAATTGATCAGGGAAACAATTGAATTAGTTAAAAAATACTTTACTAACAAGACCACAAGGTCTTACCCATGGACGACTGAAAGGGAAGTTTTGGCATTTAAAAAACGAAACATCCAATCAAAAACAGCAAGCCAGAAAGTTCTGATGAAGATCATTCCATGAAAGCTAGAAGACTGGCGTTGAATTGCTTTTTACCAAAACAGCTCTCAAAAGCTTATTTCATGGGAGACTTTACATAGTTGACAAGATCCTGAAAAACAGGTTTTGAATTAGAGTTCGTAGTGTCACTATTGTACAGTGCTATGCCCCATTGGAGTTCTCTCTGAAGAGGAGCATGAGGCGTGGTGTAGTACACGCTGGAACATCACAATTGTTAATGGGATATGGGAGACTTGATTTAGTAATTTTATGGGACGATTCCGGAGACGGTACAATCATGAATTGTACGCAATCTACCTTGAAGCAGACATAGTGACAAAAATTAAGCTCGGCAGACTCCGGTAGGCAGAGCACCTAGCTCGCATGAGTGAAGAGAAACCAGCTCGGAAAGTCCTTTGTGGTACATCCTATGGTAGACGGCAGCGTGGTAGACCATGCTTGCGCTGGAGAGATGGCGAAGACCAGGACGCCCAAAGCCTTGGGGTGCGCAACTGGATGGCGTCGGCTCAAGACCGGGATAGGTGGAGAGACTTGTTGAAGGAGGCCAGGCCCAGACCCCGGTTGTCGAGCCAATGATGATGATGATGATGATGATGATGGGAAAATTTAAACCACAGCAACTTCCAGCCAAATTGATCAATTTTCGATCAGCTAGTGATTTTGAAGAGTTCTTTGACATGTCTAAACAGAAGAGTTCGAAACACTGTCTGTCTCAAAGCCACATTCAATGCCAAAATAGCAGGATTCCGCACTTCCTTAGTAGACTACAGTGAAACTTGGTGAATCATCATCGAACATCAATCATCATTGAATACCGATCATCAACACACCTGTTGTTCAATGACTTTGAATAGGCTTCCAAAAGTGTCAATACAAAATTCTATGATCCCAAAGGATCATTTAAATCTCATCTTATAACAGCAAATGTGGAGAAAGAAGCTGAAATCAATTTACTTAAAGATCGACATGGAAGAAATTAAAAAGATCAACCTTTGATCTTCCTCATCCATCCAAGTAGATATTTCCCGACAACTAGTAAGGATGATAGACACTTTTCAATATCTTAGAAGGATTGTTCTCACTGATGGGGGAACCGAACTAAATTTAAGCAGATGAATCAGGAAATCATGAGCTGCGTTCTAAATGCTGTCCAAAAGATAGGGAAAACACTTTAAGCTTAAAAATTAAGAAACAACTGTTTTGCTCCAAGGTGTAACAAATTGGCGCCCAACGTGGGGCCAATTAACTCATTACACTTGGACAGTCATATCGGCTGGCACAAGAAAGATTCAAACGTTCTTGTATACGAAATATCTTGCGTATTTTCCAGCCAAAACATATCTACAATGATGAACTTCATAAGACAACAGGCCAGAAACCCATTCTGACTATTATCCCAAGAGATGCATTTTATATTACTTAATAGGTATCTACACTCTACCAGGTATAAAAAGAATAAAGAATCCTTAAAAATAGTTAAGGTCTAAGGTCTCAGCCATTTATCCATTCAACATCTTCAACAGAAAATCAATAACTTACGTAACACTAATGACACTAAACACACATGCCACTAACGACCACTTGTTTGTCTTCTGCATTAATGCCACTCAACATTGAATGAAACATAAAGCGTGTGGGTGGTGTGCTTCATCATTTTGCAATTAAACACGAAACCCCATATAAAATTTTATTCCCATTCAGAATCTTCTTCAAATCTTAAGCGTACATGTCTCGCGCAATACGTGTCTGAAATTTTCAATTTGTTTGTTGCTCCTTCTTTTTCAAGTAACCCAACCAACCAACCAACCATTAGGGAGCTATACCTACCATCATGTGTAACTCAGCTAATAAACAAGAAACCGTATATAAAAACATTTAATAATAATTTTCCAATTAGCAAATCTTTAGGTCTTTAATACCTACATACTGCACCTCACTTGATGACGATGATGACAAACCAGAAGCTCTTCCTGACGTATATTTTCAAATAAATAAAATAAAATACCGATAAGAATCTTTTACGAGTAATCGGACAATTATTAATTTCACTTAAGACCCAATCGAGATAAGAAAAGTCCCCATCATGGAAATGCTTATAACTCACAATATAACTACTTATAGTGATTCTTTTCAAAAAATGACAACGATACTTCGATAGTGTTTGTCGGTTGAAGAGTCTTCCATTTCTTAACTATGCTGTATGCGTTGCCAGCGAATATGTCCGGTTGCAGGCTGGCGAACGGCGGCGGCGGGCGGCGATGCAGTGCGATGTTAAGTTAACAATTTTTACCCAAATAAGTTAAAACGAAGTTCGAACCCCAACTATAACAAATAAAAATTCAGTAAACAATGACGGAGATAGACTGAGCGACAGACACTTTATATTCCATGGTTACCACTTTGTGGAATTTTTTTTGTTTAATTTTAAAGATTTATTTATTTTATGATGATTGTGTTAACGTTCATTCATTTTGATTATCATCGCTCTTCAGTATTCACGTGGTAATCTGCTTAGCTGTGTGTGGAAACCTGGTACCTAGCACCTGGTGGAGTTCCAGAATTTAACTCAGAAGTCTTAAGGCAATCCAAAAAAGATTTATTAGTTCACTTTAATAAATTCAGATATATATTTTACATTTGAGGGTCCCAGGACCCAGGCTGACGCTTAGCAGATTTATTGATTAACATACTCAGGAGCATCGAGGGACTTTGAAGAGTATAACATTTTAGTTATAAAATTTAAATTAAATATTTATTTGCTCTTTTAGTGGTTTAAGGTTTGGGCTTTCTTAAGAAACGAAACGAGACCGCGACGAGTACCCCGAGAACGAGAACGTATTTTTGGACTGAGACTAACTAAAGTTTCGGTGTTTTTTCCAGTAAAAAAAATAATAAGAAAATTACAGTCTTGGACAATGTACCAGAAGTATGCGAGTAAATTGACAGCAACTGAAAGGAAAATGCTGCGCATGACAGTATTAGTGACAAAGTGTCATCGAAGAAGAAGCTAGAAAATCACACGAATCCTCCACGTCAGAAAATACCATTACGCACAGAATACAACATGACCAAACAATCTGGTTCTGCCATGTTAGAAGAAGAAGTCCTAGGCAGGGGCAAAACTCCTAATAAATAATAAATGCAACGGCACCTGCATTTAGTTGGCCTCATACATGGTACAATCCAAAACCGGGAGGCCTATTGAAGTTTTTTGTCTCAACCCGGGGAACAACACAGGAGCCTTAGGCTGAAGCAGTAGTTCGGGAGCTGGCAATTGAAAAAGAAGACAAAACTCCAATTGACAAATTTTATCAAAATTCCCAAAAGTATTTGTATTTATACCGGAACATAATGACTTTCTTGTGAGTGGCAATACTGGTGGTGTTTCTGTATTTACTAAGGACAATATTAGTTCATATAAGGGTTAACGAAAAAAATGTCTTTGGTGGCGATTATAAGGTATCGAAAATGTGTCTCATTAATTGGAACTTCATCGACATATCTCTTGGGATCTTTCTCCGAAGACTGGACCAGTCCAGCGTCCCCGTCTTCAGTTCAGTAGTTGCCCAATTTATTCGGAATTTTGTACACAAACAGCACAGCCTTTATCTGAGTGGTAGCTTGTCTTTCCTGTTATATTTTGTTTTTGTTTTATTTTTGCATTTTGTTATGCTGACCAAGCGTCAGCAGCAATAAAATTGAACAAAAAATAATTGCCCCTGGCCTTTCCAGCTAAAAAAAAAATCTCTATCCCAAAACAAAATGATACTGGATGATGCTAAAAGGTTCACTCCATCCAAATTGGACCAAGTTCCACTTCGAATTCTGACTACCGCGCTTACTGTCTGCCCTCGTATATACAGCCAATCCACGGAATCACGTCACGAAGAGTAAAACAAAAACAAAATATTTCCAAATTAGCAAACATTTTGAATCTGTCAGCTACTGTTTTCGCTAATTAATAACGAGATACGCAGGTATGTATATCGTTGGTATCGCTAACCGTGGAGTAGCAACAGCAACAGCGCCAGGCGATCGTACCGCCGCCGCGCCGCCGCAGAAGGACCCAAAATTGTCATCTTATGGCAGATTCCCTCTGCGTCGTCGTTGGCCCTCCCACCATAAGGAGCAAAGATTTAATATAAAATTCTAAATGTAAATTGATTAAAAAATATGTTTTTTGTTTTAAATTGTTTATTTGGACGATGGGAGTCTGGAAGTAGAGGTATAGTTGATAGTGCGCCATCATTCAGGAATCAAGATCCGGTTGGGAGAGTCGCGAGAGACTTGGGGTTTCAGGGTGATGCGTGATGCTATGTGGGAAGTATTTGTGAAGTTTTTGGATCGCTGTCGGCGCGACAATGTGCAAATGATTCTCAGAACTTGTGCTTTTGACTGAATGGTGACATCGTGAGATCGCCGTGACTACACATTTGATAGTTTGTAATTTCCGTTAAAACTTTATTTTTTGTTGATTTATCATGGATTTAGAAACATGGCCTTAATTAGGATAACCTTTTCGATTTATGCCTTTATGGGAATTTTGTGTTTGGATTTGTAACTGGTTTTCATAAACTATAAGTTTTTTTTTAACAGTTTTATACCCTGGCCTTTACGAGGGTTAGGTCAGAATATTCTGGCGCCACTTTTTTAGTCTTTTACTGAGGTCGTTCGGCGTGAGGTCCAGCGCGAATCCGGTGTTCTAGTTCATTTTATACAGTAAGGTTAGGTGAGGTAGGCGTGGCTGTCAGTAAAACATACTGAAACACTTAGACCAATATTAGGTTCATTGTGATACCACGTTAGAAGAATGATTATCTTGATTACGAAAACTTTTAGGAGCTGATAAAGCGTGAGGAGCTGTTTCCAAGTGGAGTGACAGAGCAGGGCATGTGCAGAACAGGTGTGGAACTATTTTCTATTCTTTTTCGTCCATGTAGCTTCTGCAGAAGTTGTTTGAGAATACGCCAAGTCTTGCTGCGTGCTTAACCAGAGGCAGTGTATTGTTATGACACCTATATGACAGAGCTTATATGTGATCTACTCCAAATTTCTTGAGTAGCTTGTTTCCCAAGGTATCAGGATTCTTTTCTGGCAAGTTCATCAGCTTTGCAATTTCCCGGAATTTATGGCCTGACACCGAAAAAGAGATGAACAACAGATAAGAGGTAGAGTCTAGAGATTTAAGGGCTGCTTGACTATATTAGAAAATTCTGTTGTCCGAAGTTGATATCACTTTTTTCTTCCGCCAAGATAGAGCTTGGAATACTGTGTTTAGATAGACTGAGGCAAACATCTTTCTTCTTCTTCTCTCTCTTCTTGGGTGTGGGGAGTTTTTGGAATATACGTAGTTTCTGCAGAAGTAATAAGCAACAAGTGGTGTTGTCGTCCACCAAAGGTTCTTCCTCCTAACATCAGCTTGCTAAGGTATACGTCTGTATAAAACAATAATTACCCTACTATAGATAAAACAAGTACTTAGTGTTGTTCCAGTTTTGTAAGTTCTTCATATTTAGTTCGTAGAGACAGAATCAAGAGCTTTAATTGCGGTCTAACTTTCTAAGAAGATCCAGCTATCAGAGGCTGATATTGATATCACATTTTCTTAAGCCTGGAACACATTACAATGATTGAGAAGACGGAAAGGTATGTTTAAACGTTTTACTAAGTACACGTCCGCACGAAAACCATGTATTTCCAGACATGATCTGTAAGAACTGGGGTGGTGCAAAGTGTAGAACACTGTAGTCGAATCCTTTTTAATTGATCACAAGGTGCCCAATATGACTGTGTTGCTGATTTAATTGTTTTCACATTGGCTGAGTTCATAAATGTTAATACACTGCATTATCTTTGCATCACAGCAGTCGGTAACTGTGTTCATGGTATGGCATGTGCATGGCATGTGCATTCAATGTTGCAATTATGAACTCAGCCATTGTCTGGAAGCTTTGAGACGAATGACTTTTGCTAAATATATCGATGAAGCAGATTACGGTGCCACGGAAGGAGTTGGGACCCACCAAATTTGAGAATTTTTCGATGAAGAAAAGCTGACAAAAATAGCATTATACGTTCGTTTAATATTTTAGCCAGAAATCTAATAAGTCAAATGGCACATAAATCCTAAGAAAACCTATAACTGCAACTCCTCTCCAGAACATGATCATCAATATTTTCAACCACGAAGATCTTCTTCAGAAGAATCATTTTCTCTATCATGGAGTTATACCTACATATGTATGTACATAGGTATGCCTATCCTCTACAATAAAATATGGAAGGAATAATCAATAGCAAATAAATAAAAAGCTGATTTGTTTGCCTTGAAATAATCCTGGCAGCCAATTACCCGCATTATTATAAACTATTTTACCTGTCGCTTTGGTGGCGATGGCATCGCGCGCCAAGTCACTTCTCTGATTCTGATGCCCCAAGGGGGTACCTAACCTACCTACCTATCGTCGAATTAAATTTAAATCGGGAAAATGTGCTAGCGTCGTCGCGTCGCGTCGCGTCGCGTCGTTGAATCGTGTCGGTTGTTTTATATTGAAGCTTGTTGTTTATGCTCGACTTGTACATTCCAGAGAGATGAAATCCTTTTATCACCTCGCTGCCATCTTTAATTGTTAGCACAATGTTACCCATTCTTTTGCTCCTGGTGTTTGTTGTCGTCACCTTGAATGTTTTATATTTTATTCTTTTTATCCCGTCAGCCATGTTGATTTTTATTTGTGGTTATTGTTGTTGTAGGTTTTGTTCTTTGCTGGCCACATCTCGTATGCGTTAGGTATAGTATCCAAAGTAGGCTGTTAATACGATTATTAAATATGCACAAAGGGGTTTATATTTTGTGTTGGACTTTTGGTTCGCGTATAATAACTGGAGGCAGAAACATAGCTTGGTTTGGAGAGGGACTCTGTTTGAATTACAATTGCAATAAGAGTGTTCATTTCGCTGGAATAGGACATTTGTGTATGATAGCAAATGTATTAGACAAAAGGCACCAGTGCTATGGTGAGAAGGATTATTATTATTAAAAAGATTGTATAGTTATGGACATGTTCTTGGCATAGTGAAGTCGTCCCATAAATGCGATACAGTCACAGTAATTGGATGTTCTACTCTAATGAATCGAATATTTATGTAATGCGAGATGTCTTATTATCGATACATGTCCTGTTAAAATTGATTTCGATACCTAAAAAAGAAACATTTTATGTCCCTAACTTCAGTTTTAATAACCTAAGTGCCTATCGTAGAAAATTGGTAAATTCAATAACTGTCATATTTTCAATATTGCAAGGTATTAAAAACTTATACACAGTGACACACAGACATTGCCGAATTATATGCAGTAAGAAATTTTTCCAAGATCTTTTCGCTCTTCAATTTAAGTTTTGGTTTAAAATTAAATTAATTATTGACTTGAAATTTTAAAACGTTCCACACACACCACCACACACATAGTCTATTGCTTGTCTTGGGTTAAAATTCGAAATTTTCAAGATGTTCCAAAGAAACAAGTTTTATGATCAGTTTTTCAAAAATCAGTTTAAATTTTTAAAAATAAATATCTTTCCAATCATATCTAGTTTTATTGTAATCGGAATACATTTTTTTTGTTTTGGAAAAAAACACCAGACAAATATCAATACAGTTTCCTATCCTTTTTTCTAGACAAAATTTGGGAAACTTTCAAGAGAGTGTGACTTTTTTTCCAAAATTTTTCGAGTGTTATTTTTTCATTTTTGATATTTTTTCTTTTCTTCTTTTGTCAAAAGAGCCAGAAAACATTTCTGACAGTGAAAAAATGGAGCAGCTTTAAATATTTAAAGCAAAATGAAAACCAGCACTTCAGAAGGATGGGTTCTTGACAATGCTATTAACGGCTCTCAGTACTTGATGTTGGTAGCTGAGGTGTTTTGAAAAGGTTGTATAAGACTCTATAGTGAACTGCTGATCTCTTGCGATTATAGCCGTCCAATGGCGAAATTTTTTCAAGTACATCCTTGTTTTGGCATGGTTAAGGATATCCGCAGTTGTGCTTTGGATACAACAAGACAAGGGGCGAAATAAATTTTAACCCCTCGGAACGTTCTGAAATCCTGCAAGGTTTCGTGCGTCAATCACAATGTGAACAATCTAGTTGACGGTTGATTGATCAAAGGATATCCAGTCCATGCCTCATTGTGGATATCCAGATTCTTCTGCCATCAGAACGTTTCGGCACACAGCGAATTCAAACAACCTAAATCCGTTATTGAAGGTGTTGAAGTGACATGATTTCAATGGATCGATGAAAATGACAGAAAGAACTAGCACAATTCAGCTAAGCATTCGCAGGAATACTGGTATTCAGCTAACCGTCGGAGAAAAGCAAATGTTCCTCAGAACATATAAATTGCGATAAAAACTAAACTTTAACAATAATTACTTTCTTGAGAATATGACTGTAGAAAGCAACTATGTGTTAAGCTTTGAGCTCAAAAAACAGCTTTTGAAACACTGTATGATTGTGTTTCAAAAGCTATTTTTTTTTGTGTATACACAGTGAATAAGAAATTTATGTGATCTAATTCATCAGTGCTGAATAATTCCGCATTCTTGTTTTCATAAAAATCATTAATATCAGTTAAGCAATTGAGTATTTCAAAGAAACTCAGTATTTACTTTACTCCGCTTATCAACGGCAGTTAGAGAAATTGAACTGTTTGTTTTTTCACAAAACATCTTTGCTTTTTGGTTTTAATTCACTGATTTCGGCTGATTGACTGCGGTTCAACTCAGCATGGAATGCTATCCACACAACAGAACCTTAAAACAGAGCTAAACCTAAAAAACCTTCCAAATTGGAAAAAATATTTGTGGCATTTGTTAGTTTTTTACAAAGACACTCCGACGGAAAACTTCAAAACGATTTATTTCTGTCAGAATTAGTTCTTTAAACTGTATCACTTTAAATAACAAGTTGTTATTTAGACATGCCATTTTTGAAAAATTTCGGAAACTAAAAAAAAAAGTTGAACTTTTTTTTCAATTTCAAATAAAACCCACAATACTAAAAAAAACAAAAGATCTTCCTGTCCACTTTTGTAGAAATCATCTACAAACTTAAGGAAACTTTAAAAAAAAAATTGACATTCAATCGAAGAAGAAATCGGCAGAAGTTTGTAAAACTTCGCCGCCTCGTTAGCAATTACATCAAAGCAAAAAAAAATGTGTTGTGCTAGAAGACTTGGAATAAATTCACATTACTTTCGAAATTAATCCATTTCATGTTCCATGTCCATTCGTGGATCTGATCGATCGATCGATCCATCGATCGGTCAGTTTAAAGAATCACGAACAACATCTGTCGGCCAGACGCAATGACATCGACAACGCCGCAAACTTATTGCGCCTAATGAGACAAGTGCTATATAGAAATGAATATATGTTCGTTGGTAGTTTATACCATGAAGGATGAAGACATCCGAATTGGTAAACAAGACGCGCACACGAATTCAAGAATCAAGAATCACTAGACGCATTGTACACATAGGCTCAGCTCCTGGACGTGCCATCACACTCTCCTGAGCGCGACAGACCGTGAAAACGCACACACTCGATGTAACGGAACTGGATCTACAATTGCGCCAATTAACCTTCGTGTTCTAAATTACAGTTTAAGACTCTCAATATGCTGAGATGAAAAAGATTCACTTGTTCCTGGGATGGAACACAGAATGGCTAACAACACCAATGCGCACAACTTCAATGAGCTTCCAACTCCAGGAGAGCTTAAGTTGCTTGCTTAGTATGGTATAACAAGCTGGAGAAGATAATAACCAGTTTATCAACTACATAACTATATGCTTCCAATTGAAGTTGTTGTATTGGTGTTGAACTTCCCCGCAACCTGGAATCCACACTCTCTCAAGCTGGGGTTTCTTGATCTGACCAATGTTGTTAGCTGAAATCGTGCCCATCATTGAATTTTTTTTTTTTTTCGTTTGGCTTAATGTCAACCTGCCATGACAGCGAGGTGGAAAAGTTCCATTCCCACTCCATGTAGGTATAGAAGAGGTGAGAAGAAACCTGATTTGAAATCAAGATAGGGGAATTATAACGCCTTTCGAAGGTGGAGCTTCCACCACGTTATAACCACTTTTTTTTTTTTTTGAATTTTTGTTGTTAACTGAATCTGTTGCATAGAATGGTGGAAAGTTGTTGGTAGGAATTTAAATTGCTGAAAATGGTGGTTGCAAATTGCATACTGCGAATATTGGCAATTTCTGCACCTTTGAGAATTCAATATTTTTATTTCAGAAATGAAATAAATCAATTGTGATGTGTTTAAAATGCAAAATTAAGTTTTTTATTGGTCAAAAGTTTTGTTGACTGTAAAAAAGTAAATTTCGTTCGATTTGTTGTGTTTAAGAAGTATTTGGTTGATACAAGAAAAAGTAACTAACAGTTGGTGAATTCATTTATCGCTTCCACTCAATGTGGATTGTGATTGCAGAAGCGGCGGCGTATACTTACTTTTTATATACGAGTAAATAGTTGATGTTTTTTTCAAATTGTTTTTGCAAAAACGAAACCGTGTGAAATTAACTTTTAGGTATAGCCAAAACGATGCTGAGACGAGAATGTATTACTTGTCGTTCTGTTAAAATCAAACCACAGTTGTGTTTTTTAAACTAGAGCACTTTCGCATTCATATGTTGGTCCAAATAAAAAACGGTGAGACCGAAAAGATGCTGAGTTGAGTTGGCACCGACACGAGACCGAGACAATTTTTTGATTGTTACGAGACCGAGACGAAATTTTAGGTCTTGTCTGGTGACCAGCATTAGCCAAAACATTATATCCATTTTAATTCGGTAAAATTCGCCAATGGGTAGTTTTAGTTTGTTCCGCTACAAAATCGTTTCATTTTCAAATTGTCCGTGTCTTGAAATCTTTTCGTTATCAATACCAGCAGTACTATTAATTAACCTTAATTTTTAGCAAGTTAATTTGAAAAACCAAATCAAATTTCAAAAAATCAAAAAAAAAATGCGCAGTCATTTCACAAAGTACTAAACAGTATTTCTTGCACTTGTTTCTCAGCTTTAGTTTGTTTCTTTTTTCTCTCTTCCTTCCTTCTTTTAGGCGAGATATTTAAAAAATACAATAGTTATAATTACACTACTGTGCCAAACCATTTTTGAAAGGTACAAATCTACCCTTTTTATTTTTAATATAAGTACGATTACTGAATAGTTTTTTTTTTGAAAAAAAAGTTTTCAAACTCAAATTTTTCAAAAAAGAAAGGTAACGTCCCAGTTTTTGGAAATCGCGAAAAAAAAATTTGAAATCGCTTCGTTTTGTAACACATGTAGGTACAATGCACAATATTATATCAACTACCCAGGATTACAGGACGATGAAAAAAAAGCAAATAAATCGCTTTTAAGATACTATATAATAAATACTTGCGGAAATTACCGTCTATCCATTTTACTTATTACAAACCCCCTTTAGGTTCCATAAAAAGTTGTCATTTAAAAACTTACCCGTTAACAAGGGCGCAGCGGAGGGATTATAAGAGACTATACAAGTAGTATTTTGGAAAAGCAGGATTATAAAAAACAGTAGTAAGTAAAAAGCGACATTAAAAGAGAGGGTTTTTCAAAAAGTCCCGTCACGGTGTCGTCTCGTGACCATATCTATTTAAAAATGTCTTAAAAAACTAAAACTAAAAGATTATACATTTTTTTTGTTGAAAATTTTGAGTCTGAAGACGTTTTTTCAAAGAATAATTTCTTAAAGCAACTTAAGTTAAAAAAAATCACTCGTGGCCTCTCATTAAAGTTGTAGGTACAATAGTAGATTATAACACTATTTTCTTGGTTAGAACTAAAGATTTTGACAAATAAATACGTCGAGAAATACTACAATAGGTATTATTTTTTATTACTTTCAATTAATTTTTTATCTGAAGTTTTTCAAACAAGAAAGAACTTTATAAAAAATTAGAAGACTTATACCTTTTTGAAACTGAATAGCATGTTTTTGTTAGAAAATACGGTGAGCGAATTATATCATTTTTTTACGAAAAGTGCCATTCTAAAATTTAAGTAAAAGAATGTTTGGTAAATTTCAAGATTTTCGTTTCATTGTAAGCCATTTTTTTCCATATTTTCATTCACATGGTTGGTATAAAAATAATCTAAAGTTTAAATGCAAAACTGTAAAAAAAACAATTATTGACGGAGTAGACAAGAAACTGGTTTGTGGAAATTTCAAAAAAAACCCGTCTTTATTCGTTTTGCTTAGGATTGAACAAGTTCAAATTTCTGGGAAATCATAACCTGACCTATCACCAATCATCATATGCAGTTTGGACCATGATTACTGGGACATCCTGTATAAACATAAACGTAATTTTTATATTCAATGGCAAATGAGATTGTTTTTATGGAACTTGCATTTAGTTTATGGAATTTTCTAAATTACGAGCCCATAAATACAAAAACGTTGTACTAAAAATATCACACTATTTAAAAAGTTCAAATCATTCTTCTTAAGAGATTATTATTATTGCCCTTCGATTTTATTCAGTGCACAAATCTGACATTTATAGCAGTCATTATATAATATTTTCAAACTGTAAATTCTATCTTTAACCAGTTCCATTAAAGGTCATCTCGCTAAACCATCACACAGAATTACAGAAAACTATACAGCAAGAAGTCTTCTACTATTAAAGCCTGTAACTAAATCTTCCATCATCAAAATCATCAGGGAGATGATACATCTTAATTAAAGATCTAGAAGCCTCCCGGTCGGTGCTGGTAATTTAATTACCTACTCTACAACACTATACACAAGGGCGTCTTTATTGCCCGACCAACCAGTAATGGCTTTTTTAGAGTCAGACATGCTGTATAGTGATGTTGCCTCCAATCTCAATATATGGTCAATTGAGTGATTATTTTAGTTCAACATATATTCATGCAATGGTCTTGACGATGGTTGGGTTGAATATGGTTGCCATCAATGGGGTTATTCAATATATTTTCTCAAAAATTAAACTGAAAAATCAACTAATAAATATAAAATTCATGTAGGTAAATATTTTAAAAAATTTCTAAATTTAGTATTGAAAGTTAATTGTTTCAAAAATGGAGCGGTCTAATTTATTAAAGTTTGTAATAACACCGTATTTTTAAAATATCTTAAACTGTTCTTAGATTCAAAAATATTGTTAGTTAGGATAGAGGATACACATAAAATAAAACCGTTAAAAAAATTTAGTTTCCAAACGCAGCTCCAAGAAATTTAAAACTGTTAATGTCGATTTACTCAATTTCGTTTTAGTTTTTTTTAAACTCTCATCCATGTTTGGCATGTCAAGTTTTTTAACAGAAGATAGCAAATATTGTTTTAGATAAACAAAATTTGAAAATATGTTGTTTAGAATTCTATACCTACTTGCGCTTTTAAAATCAAAATATTTAAAAAAAAAATTCTCAAAAAAAAAGTTCAGGGAACAACCAAGTGGAAATTTTTTGAACTGCTGGAATGAAAATTAGTCAAAACTAAAATTGACAGAAAAACTTCTATCGAAAAAAATTTCAAAAAAAAACTTGTCTTTAACAATTCTGTCAAAAAACGTTGTCAGACATTTTTTAAAAACCAGAATAAAAATTTTCCAAAAAAATTAATTGTGAAAGAATTCTCTGTCGAAAAAAATACTCATCTTCAAACAAGAAAATTTTTTGGAAGGTAAAAAAAAAATTCAACGAACTATTGTTGTTGAATTGTTTCCTAAATTCTAAAGCATTTGCGTATACCTCCTTTTAGTTTTGTAGAATTCGAGGAACAACAAAAATAAAAATAAAAATTGCAGCCTGTTTCAAAATTTTTGTTTCCAGATTTTTCTCTAGAATGATTAAACTATTACGAAAATATAGAATATTTCTAAGAAACGCGAAAATCATGTTTTAATTGTTGTTGGTTTAAACTTAAAATGAAGAAAAATAATTGTTTTCACTTTTTATAATATTGCGCCAATAAACTCACTTCTACTTGTAGAAGACGGTGGCTTTTCTGTAGTACAAAATATTAAAAATAAATAATTCCTTCAATAATTTTTTTTAAAACTAATTTCTTAATTTTTGTTTATTTTAATCAAATGCCTACCTGGCAACCATGTTTTCCCAATAGTATAATAATCTTTTATAAACTTAACCTTTTACATTTTTAATTGTTGAGATTTTATGTTTATTTCGTATTAATATGTTTCTGGTCGCCATTAATCCAACATTTTAATGATCACTCAATCAGTGTTTTCGTGATTGAGTTAGTGGACCCCTGAGCTGAGTTGCCCTTGAGATGGATGCTCTCTACGCTTCATTGCTAATAGTCAGCTTGGCTCCCGGGCTGGCATCTCAACATCAGGGATGTATCTCAATTTTATTGCTGTTTGTCATTTTCGCTCACTGCTGCAGAAACCATAAAATTCCGCTCTTCAGGATAGCCAACGATACGAAGGTTGATGAATGAACAACGCGGAGCCGGGGTACAAAACCACAAACAAAAAATAATAAACGGCACAAAACTGCTAGAAGGAAGTTATTCGCAGTAGGAGCCAATCCATTTCGAATGTGATTTTTCAACCATATTGGTTGTAACTGTCCGAATTAATGGCGGCAATTAATTTCGAAGGAAATTAGGAAGAACACATTTTGCAAATGTGGTTTAAGAGTTTTACGACTTTGCAGACCGTCGTCGATGCTCGATGGCAAACATCAACGGCCGGCAGTTCTTTTTTCCAAGAAAAGGCTTGGTTCTCATTATATGGAGGAGCTGAAGAGGCTTGCTTTTGGTGCGCGCATTAAGTTATGGGTGAAAGAAACGTATTCAGTCCATAGCAGGAATATAACAGTGTATCTCATTAGTTTGTCCTTACAAATAGTTCAAGTAGGCAATTTATTGAGTGAAATCTCTTCCCACCATCGACTCACAGCTTCACTCTGCCCACCAACACCACCACCACCACCTCACTAATTGGTGACTAAATTATTTGTTCCAAATGCAGCCTGGTTTGCATCATTGCTTTTTTAAATTTAGCCTCCTTTGTGTGTTGGGCTAAGAGTATACCCTCTTTCATTTGGCTTGTCTTGTTTAAGCCTAACCTGAGTCAAAATAGGAAACCCACACCTCTTAGTCGTAGATACATAAAAGTCATCTCTACACTGGAAGAAGTCTATTTGAGCTTCTCGAGGCTATAAAAGAATTGATGTGCTGAACGAACGCTGAACCTCGCAGAGTCGAGTTGGGCGCATAATAAAATCAGTGTTAGGTTTGGCCAATAAATAAAATCACTCGCGGATATGGTCAACGTTTTTGTTGTTGTTGTCTCATTTATTGTGCATTCGCTGTCTCTAATAACCATGTCGTTAGAATGGAGGAGTTGATCTTGGCCATTTTTTGTGTTTATGCGGCACAAGCTAACCAAGCTGCTGGAATATATAAAGACATTTACTGATTCATATGCTCAGATCCTAAGGAGGAAAGGTTGGGTTGGTCATGTGCACTGTGGAACCACAAACAAAGACCAAAACCTCTTAATGGGGGTTTAAGGAAAATCTTATTTTCGAATAGAGAGGACGAGTGTAATTGTGGTAGACGTTGTTGAAGGAGCTATTTATTCGTAAACTGATTCACAATTAAGACGTTTTTGTTATTTCTAGTTCCTTAGGAGTGACTTATTTATGTTTGCTAGTTTGGAAATATAAATTTGAGTGGCTAGAGTCATTTCAGTTATTATCGCCTTAAAAGTATATTTAGAGGTTTAATTTTTGTCTTTCAGAATAGAGTATAATCGAAATACCAAAATATGGGATCAAAAACGCATGTCCTTTTAGCAACAAAATAGTTTCAATTTTTCAAAAAATGCAGATGGAGATGTAGGTGTTCAATTTATGTATGCTGTCATATATTTCGAAAATATTTTTAAAAAGTTTCCAAAATTTGCAAATTTTACGAATGTGATTTTAGATTTTTCAAACAAATCTAACTTGTGCTCAATAAAAGTGATACCATTTGACATGGCTATGGCTTTTGAAACATTAATTTTATGCTTATTATAAGTCCAAACTATTCGTTTTTTTAATTGAAAATCGTATATTTGAAAAAAAAAAAATTCTTTCGCAAATTTTGCAATTTTGCGAAAGCTTAAGAAATATTTTTGAAACATTAAAGCATAATCTGAGCACATTACCACATAATAGTTTTCAAAACTAAAAATGGCGATGATAAAACTTCATGTTCGCAATATTAATTTTATCCTTCGCAAGTGAAAACGCTTTGTTTTTTAAGGGAAAACTCAGCAAGATTGGACAGATACTTGTACGTACTTGCAAAGCAAATTCATTTGCAAATCTTGCAATTTTCTTTAGAAGAATTATTTTCTAACAAGTTTATTTTTGGTTTTTTCTTGTTTATCTAAATGTAAGTCGTATGCAGTTTGATGCCCATATTGTCCTCTTGGTAGATAACATTTTTCGAAACATGTTGCATCTACTAGATCCTTTGTCAAATTTACCCTAGCTATAATGTTTAAGTAGGCAAGTTTACAGAACCAAGGCAACTGCAAGTTGAGACAAGTATTGGGTGTCTTCTTAGTTAGCTGTCAAAAGTTCACTGCTTGTCAGTCACTAAAAAAATAGTAGCGAACAATTACTGGCAAGTAGCGAGCAACCAATTACGAGCAACCAATATCGAGTTACTATGACAACTAACGAATCATGCACGGGCAGCAAATATCGAAAAGCGACTAGCTAGTAACGAGTGCTGAATAGCTTTCTGCTGAAACTGAATGGAGGAAATTTTCTCAAACGTTTCAATTTAAAACCGACTTATTTTTATGGATTTTTTTAATTCTTAAGCCAATTATTTTCAATTGTTTAATTGTATTGACTCCACATTTTTAAAACCAAGTAGTTTGATATAAATAAAAAAATAAACTTTATTTTCAAATTCGCATTTCGATCAATAAGCATAGAACAAAAATATGTACATGTTAGAAATACAACTGAGAAGTTTATTATCTATCATTAATATTTTATTTAGCTGAAGTTGATTATAAAATCGATAGTGAAAAATTCGATTAAGCATAAATTGAAGTGATCGTGAGTTATTTTTGTTTACTCAGCTGTTTTAAACGATATTGTTCTATTTAAGTCACATTCAATTCTACGTTTATTCATCATACTATACAGCTTATTCATTTTCATATCGGATATTGATTAAAACGGTTCTATGGTGTAATGGTTAGCACTCTGGACTTTGAATCCAGCGATCTGAGTTCAAATCTCGGTAGAACCTTGATAATATCTTTTAGTCTTTAGTTAAAAAAAAATATATAATTTATAAGATAATATTAAGCTTAACGTCTGAAAATTCAACGATCTTGGTATCAATCTTAGACAGCTGGAAACATTGAATAATTTATAATATTTAGGTTTGCCGTTATATTTAACAAAAAAATGGCGATCAATTTTAAATAAACGTCATCGTCATCGATTTTTTTTTTGTTAAATCAAAACAATTCATTTAAACCCATTTAAAATTATGATAAAAATAATTGGCAAACATTTTGTAATAAAAATTACTTAATCACCATCAACAATCTTGAACTTTCTCGTTTCCATCGACATTCCACCATTATTTTAATAATACATAACCTCTCTCCTGATGCGAGAGGGAGAAACATTTCTTCATTCATCCTCCTTCTGCAATTTATAATTTATCGATAAGTAAACAACTCTATGCCACGAAATTCCATTCGCAATTATCAGGTCCATTCAGTTTCATTAAGAGGTTATAACTTTTAATTAGCCCAACAATCACTTCCAGGGTTGCCTGTTTTTATAGCCTGACTCGGTCTTGTAGCCAGGTATAGGTAAGGTACTCATAGCCTGTGGGGTATCGTGTGTACTTTATAATTTCGTGCACTCTTATAAGTTGCACGTTTATAATTTAACAATCGAACATAGTCTTCACGTTCCATCGAAATGTTACAATAATTTCTATTAATTGGCCGCAAACAATTCATTTCTATAGTGTCGGAGATTGATTGACTCATTTTCGACTTGGTTCAAAAAATTAAGCTGTTAGAGAGCTAACTAAAATCATTTTATTTTTTTATGGCAACGAAATTGCTATAATAAACGACGCTAAACGATCGCATAAGGATGAGCATAGGTCTTGTGTAAGTCTTCAATTACTTTGATGATGCTTATAGGAGTAAGTCGGAATTGTAAGCTTACACGAGCTCGGGGAGTCTCTTCATTTTTACTGACGTAAATAACATACTAGTGCTGAGGTGATCTGTTGCCGTTGGGCTCGAGATGATGGTTTTTCTCGAAACAAAAGTTAAACCAGTGTTATTGTAAAATTTTATTGGTAGAAGAGGATTGGAAATTATCGGTTTTGAATGAGGAAGGCAATTTAATCATCACGATCAAATCAATATTTTATTTTCAAGTTATGTAACGTTGTATATAGAAGAAGGAAAAGAAAAAGAAGATTGTTTGTATTTGGTATTGATATATTTCTTTTCTTATAAAATAGTTTACTTATAGAGAAAATGTTTTAGATAAAACTTTCCAATTGATTATTATCGATTTTCTCATTAGATCTAAAAAAAAGATGATGAAAAACAAATTGAAAATTTTTTTTGTGTAAATTATTATGACTTTCAAAATGCCAACTAAAAAACTGTTTTCCTGAAACAAAAATAGAATAAATTTCACGCAAATAAATAAATGAATTTAAAAAAAATATCGATATCGATTAGTACATGATTTTTATTACTAATTAGAACTTCGATAATTTTCAGTTCGAAAATTTATTCCGATTCAGTTTTTCTTTTCGATATATTTGACGCCTTAGATAGAAAATAATATTGAATCAAATATTAAGAAAAAAATAAAGCAGCGACTACGTTTTATCTTCAAAATGTACTGACTACAATCAACGCCTATATCTATAGAGTTACTAAATACAATTATCATGTAGGCACTGACTACATGTTTATTCATCATTTGTATTGAATACCTACTGACGTTATGTATTCAATACAAAACTATGGTCAACTATACTGAAATATGTAAAGACTTCATAAATGCTTAAACTTTACAAACCAGTTTGGTAAAAAAAAGTTTGGTAATGTTAATGTGCTTGCTGATATTTATGGGCTTTGATGAATTTTTAAAAATATTAGAATCCATACAAAAAAATGCAACCATTACATCAAACTTTTATGAATGCAAGCGACGTGCACTGACTTTAATTTGATGTGAATAAAATGATGTGTAATCAATACATTTACTATTTAAAACTCTTCAGTTAGTCAAACTAAAAACATGAGTCACAACCAGAATTTATGTTAACTTATTACTTATTGCATTTGGACAAGCAGTCAATTTAGTAGTAAAAAAGTATTATCATTCAGTACATAATGTATAATCTAAATCACACACATCAGGCTTCATAGAAAGTTATGTGCTGGGTACAAGCAACATTGAACATTTATTGACTAATATTGATTCCAAATGATAATTACTCGAGGAGTAATAAAAAATAAAAACAACTGCATTAATTACGTCAGGAAATGTGTTAGGTACATGTAAGTTGCATTGAGTCTATATTGACACGTATTAAACACAGATTATTGGTACTCAACAAATTATTCTTAACGCATTACAAATATCTCAGACATAATTATGTAATGAATCTATAATATTCTTTTTCGTATGCATTAGTACTATGTAATGATTACAAAAGCTATTTTTTTATAAATGCATGCATACCTTGTGCTTCCATCAATTTAAGAAAATCTAGAAAATTTAAGCTCTACAATTTTTACATTTTTCAAAGATCTAAATCTTCAAGTTCCAATTGAATTCAAATCACCAAACAAATGCCACCACGAGTCATTTTCAAACACATGTTATTCAAATCATAATCTTGTTACATTGTTTAGTACACAATGAAAAATAACAAAATTGGATTTGAATCGTAATCCAATGAGATTAGAAATTATAAATATTTTTTTCATTCCACAATGACCTAAAAGATGACCATATCCTCAACTCAAACTCAACTCGACTCAACTTAAAGAAAAACACAACAAAAGTAGGTACGCGTTTATATTGTTTGGCAAATGACGAACCCATGTTAAATGCATAATCCCTTAAGCTGTTGTCAAAGTCATAAGTCACTCTCACCTTATGAGGTTTTCAAAATATGTATGTTATCCTGTATGGAATTATGTCCTTTTTTTTACATTCCACATACACCTTTTCTATATACGAGTATCTATAGTTTGTGAACACAATTTTGTATAATCTCTAAACTGAAGTAGACGTAATGATTGTTTCGCATTACGAAACGCCCATCATGGCAAAATCCACCTCAGGACACCATCACCAGAAGGAGATTACAATTATCAGGTGAATTGTTCATTATTTGTCCACGTGACATAGAGATTTTTGAGTTGTGTAGAAGAAATTTGTAATCCTTTTTCGGTTGAGTTTATATGGAAATTGGGTGTGTCAGTTTTAATTACGTAAACACCCATTTCTGCCACTGATTTTATATATCTACAGAACGGTAAAGGTAGTCGACAAAATATGATTCTTGACACAATATTCTGTTGCCTAGAAAAGGATTAACATACGAGGAAACTCTTTTTCTTTTTGGAAAATAAAAAAAAATGTAAAACATCATAAATAATATTTGTATTCAAATAAATCGAACAGAATGTAAAACAATGGAATCACGACAGAAAAATGTGAGTGAGCGAATGTTGTACAAAAACACAAAAGAAAAAATGAACAGCTCGTTTCTTCGTAAAATACGGATGAGAAATTACCAATAATCTAACACTAGAGATTCATAAATTGATTCAACTCTTCAGAAGGGTTATGTTTGGTTTGGTATATCTATCTGCATACAAAAGGATCCTGATGCATAAATCTTCATATCGTATTATTTGAAGTGAGTGGTTTGCTGAGATGACAGCTTAAAGAAGACGCTTTGATTTGTGTGCGATGGGTTTAAAAAAAGAAACACATACGGCAAAGCTATATTTCTTGGTTAAATATTATTAATATAGAACTTTATCCATAAAAATATTTTGAATTTATTCAATAAAGTGAGCATCACCGTGTCAATCGTTTTTTGTATAAGCTATAACTATCCTATTACACTATTAAGGGGTAGTTTGGAGTTAAAATTGACTTTTGTGCTAATAATTAAATAATCGATACATATAAAAGCATGTTTCTGAATACTAAAATTCTTGAAGTTATCGAAAACTTTTAGAATTTTTCATTGACATCATGGTAAAAGTTAGAAATGTCTTGATTTGATATAAATTTAAGAACTTTGAGAATTTACAGTAACATTTATATATGTTTAGTATTTTAAAACAAATTTAGAAGATAAAACATAAACGGTTTGAAAAATATGTATCGTAAAGAATATTTGGTGTACCACAAAAGAAAACCATGAGTTTTTGCTTCGTTTTCGAGTTATAACCGTTTTCATGATTTAATTTTTTTTTCCTTTTCCAAACTTTGATAAACTTAAACCGATTCTTAATTTTTTTGTTTAATTTACAAAAGCAGTAAAAAAGTCTTTCCTACGATTTCCTTCAGTGTATGTAACGGTTTGCCATAATTTATTGTCTAAAACATTTTTTATCATTGGATTTTTGTATTGGATGTTAGAACGAAGAAATGGAAGAGGGTAGTACTTACTCAGCCCAGCCATCACCAGGAAAATTGCTTTCGGCCAACATATACTGTAGAAATTTTTGCACCACTATATCCTATGGAATATGGCTTGCCATGAGAGTCTAATTTTTGAACCGAGACTACAGAGACTAACCGATAGTATCGTTGTGTTTCCATTAATGAAAACCATTCAAGATGTGTTTTTAAAGTATAAAATTGAATATTTGAATTACAATATTAAAGCAGCTTTTAAGTTCCAATTTATATTTCTCATTTCTCCCACAAAAAGTAGATAAGACCAAAAAAAGTTGAGTCATCGGTATCGAGACAAAACGATGTTCGATACGAGACCAAGACAAAACTGAGACTTTGCGATTTTGACTACACCAAAACGAGACTTGAAAAGTATTGCCTCGGTTTCGTCTTGTGGCCAGTTCTACTCAGGGGCCCTATTACGTTAAACGATACTCGTTGAAATTCTATTGTTATCGATAAAATGCGATTACGTAAAACGAAAATCGTTAATGTTTAACGATATTCGTTTTTACTAACGACTGACATTTGGCAATCTTTTTTGTGTCTAAGGTCTGCCGGTAATTTTTTTCTGTCTGGAGATGTAAAAATCTAAAAAGAAAAGAAAATATAAATAAGTGAATTATAATCATTGTGAAATCTAATAGCCAAGCTAGAGCAATTTTCGTTTGATTAACACAATTTTTGACAATGAAAAACAAGCGTGAAGTCAGTTGCCCTTCAAAAAAAAAGTTTTTTTTATGTTGGCAACATCTTTCCAACGGCTTTTTCATTTTACAAAATCGCTCTTTGTCGTGACTATCGTTTATTTGAATTTCATTCCGTTTTTCGTGATAGGGCCCCAGGATATACATTTTAAAACAAAAGAGCTGATCCCAAAACTCGAAAAAGAATCAGTTGAAAAAAACTTCTACCACTGTGATCCAGAAAAACACTATTTTTAATAAAGGGCCTGTTGCAATTTTGTTTGAGTTCAGTTCATCTTACATAGCTTTCATGCCATGTGACTTTGCAATATATACTAATACAGGTATTGACTAAATCAAAAATAATTTCAAAAACAGACTTCTTAAAACAAATTACAACCACATTTAGGAACAAAAGAAGGCTACCCAAAATGCCTATTTTCTGTAAAAAAAAATTAAAAACTTGCTTAGTATACATTTTTATTTGTTCGCAGCCTTTGGGCCACCCTATACAATGTCATCAACGTTTTCTTTTTTCAAAACTGCTCATGATTCTTTGAGTTTCGTTTTATCCAATTACCAGAACTTACCCTATCTAAAATGATAAATCCATGTGCTGTCATAATAATTGTGCGATACGGTCTACACTTTGGGAGAAAATTTTCTCTAAATTATCTACTGGCTTTTTGGCTTCCAACCGATACTATAAATACATCCCATACAGCTAGTTAGTCCTGGACAGAGATTTGTCTTTCGAGGCCCACTTTAGAACTCGGCGACATAAAATCGTGCCAAAAAAACACGACATGACAAACACTGGAAATCAACAAGTTGCTATAAGATTAAGCGAACAGTTAGCCTCGAATAGGTAAAGCATGCCCATTTCAACTCAGGGCTAGACCTTAGTTTCAGCTTCAGATTCGGTACTCTCGCCCGCCCCTCTGTGGATCTGTTATAGGTATATAAAAATATTGATTTCCAAAAACACAACAAAAAATAATAACAATACAAATAAAAAATAAAAACAACGATGAATTTTCGTTGGGGTAATGCACGTAGATTTGTTTAAACAATGCACTTTGGACACTCGTTCAATTCCCGGCCCAACCAGAGTCGTGGAGGGGAGCCGCCACAGAGGCTCTGTGTCATGACGTTCACATGGCAGCTTAGGTATCTATAATATTATAAAGAGAGGGAGTTCGGAAGCTGAGCTTGGCAGCTTATGGCAGCGACAGCACCGCAGAACCGCATCTAAACGCGATGAAGATATTAAAATGTGAAATAAAGTTGTCGATATGTCTCGGGCGATTATGTCATGCCGCTCAACACAATGTGGCATAGTGGAGTGCTGTAAGCAGCAACACTGTCGTTGTATAGTGTGCACTCCAGAACATTTCATATTCCCGCCGAGCGCACCACCCCCGTCGCTTCGCGCTAAACTGTACGTTAACGTTGGCGTTGTTGCGGCTTGCGGATTGGGGAATATTTCAAAACACAAAACGAGCGAGCGGGAAAAATGGAAATGGTGGGTTCAGAAGTCCTGCAGGAGATGTGATTTATGGCGCACGAAAAATTCCTATGCGGCTATTGTGGAAAATTTGCATGTTGCAAGTTGTGTTTGTGGCAGAGACAGAGGCAGGGAGAAAGAGTGGCAGGTAAGTTGCTGTTTAGCTAGTGCTGCCACTATGATGGAAGAACGACGACAATGTCCACCATTAAAGTCGTATAGTTTTCGAGTTGTCGTCGTACACAACTCGAGCGCGCATGCTGCAGAGGTGCTGCTGGGGTTAGATGCGAATCTCGTGGAGGAGTTAGCATTATTTGCGTCCAGAGTTCCAGACTTGCAAAGTCATTCTTGTCGGTTACCGCTGCTGCTGCTCGCTGCTCAATGCTGCTGCTACCACAACCGTTGTCGCCATGGAATGCATGTTGACAATATAATTAACAATGAAATTTGTTCCTCATTTAATGCGATTTACGTGAAGTTGGTGGGTTGATCGGATGAGCTCCTCCCCTGCTTCTCTCTTTTTTTGTTTTGGATAGGTAATGAAAGGTTAATGAGGAATTGACATTGCTTTTGGCCAAGAATTCATTTGTAGTATATGTTTGGTTTTGTGGTCTTTTATGGCATAGCTATACTCATTTGAATGCAAACGGTTTTGGAATTGTTAATTGATTTAGCTAACTGCTCTGGCTCTCCAAAGCTGATGGGTCAATAGAGATTCAAAAGGAATTTGCATTTTGAGTAGATAGTTAGCCCATTATCCTAGTTTGGTTTTAACCTACCTACAGTTTGCATAATTTTTCACTGGCTATGTTCGAAGTAATTTCTTTATTGCAAACTGGAAATCCCTTTGGTTCGGTGTTGAAAATTTTAAATATTTGAAAGTACAAATTTTTAAGTCAATTTTTTTTCCTTTTTTTGTTTTTTATTTTATTTAAGAACAAATCTAGTGATACCTACCAGTCCCTTTTGGGAAATCCGATTTTTCCCAAAAATGACTCCTGATCTAAAATTTGGGAAGTAGCTTTACCAACAATGTAAAATTTATAAAAGTATTCAATGGTTACATTTTGAAAGACTTTATATTTGGATAAGGGCTGAATATATATTTTTTAAATTCCGTTCAAAACCGTAATTTAATACTTTCCTTAATAATTCAAACAAGAATTTATTTTTCCAAAAATAATGGTACCTCCCATACAAATGTTAAACAAAAAACAAGTTCTCAAAACTTTCAAAATTCTCGAAATCGGTTCTTGGAGTTGTATACTATTATTAGCATGGTCTATTATAACTAACAAAAATTGAAACTAATTGTACCACTTCTGCAAATACTAAAAAAGTGTCTCCAAAAAAATTGTTCACATTTTCACACAGTCGTGAATTTTATTTTTTTCTCATCGGGCTTAATAATTTCTCCTTATATTTTTGTTATAACTTTTTTTATTTAACCGAAAATGTTTAATAAATTCGTAAAAATTTATAAAATAAAAATTTTAATCAGTGATGCTTCACTTAGGAATAAACCTATTTTTGACACTGATAAACGACAAAGTGACGTTTTTACTTCAGCTTTTCCATCCCTCCTATTCTTCTGGTCTCTTCCCGAGTGGATGGAAAACTGCATCTCTACTTCGTTGGATTAGAAATTACCTTTCGGACCGCTTTATACAAGTTGTATTGGCTGATTTCAAAACAAATTAATGGTGGTGTGACCCAGGGCTCCGTTTTGTCTCCGACTCTCTTTCTTATTTTCATCAATAATCTATTAAATATTTGAAGCTTCTAATCCTTTAAATTGTTTTGCCGACGATAGTCCACTCAGCTCTTAATATTCGTTCTCAGATTCCAATCCCTGTTCTTCGGATGTAGAACTAGAACGGCAGCGTATGACCTTGATCTAATCTTGAAAACATTTTCCAATGGGGAATCAAAAACCGAGTAGAATATAATGCTTCAAAACTCAATGCTGCTTACTGTCGTTAAAGCGAAACCCACCTTTCATGCCGCTATCCATGAGTGGCACATGCTTTTAGGAAACTCAACACCTTTCAATTCTCGGGATGTGCATCACAGACCACTTTCTGAGGAATTATCACGTATTCGATGTCGCCTGAAACGCTGCTAAGTGTTTGAGTTTCTTCGTCATTGCAAGACATTTTTCTCCCCTTTTGATCTTGCTATTATCAATAGAGCCTTCTTCCTCCCAAAGCTTGAGAACAACTCGCATATGTGGGCGGGTGTTCCAATCACGCACTGAAATCTTTTGGATAGAATCTATAACAGAAAAAGAACTATAGCAGAAACATTCCCTTCCTTGGAACATCGGTGCAATGTTTCTTGTCTTTCACTTTTTTACCGCTACTTCCATAAGCATTGTTCTACTGAAGTTGCATTCCTCCCCACAACTCCATCGTAATACTCGCACCGCTAGGAATGCCCATCAGTTCACGCACTGTTAAATACAGAGAATGTTTTTTAGCCGCACCACACGAATGTAGAATGCTTTACCCGGCTCGATTTTTCCTACCCATTTCGATGCTCAGACATTCAAACCCAATGTGCAACGGTATCTCTTTTTAACTCTTATCCCATTTCCCTAAAGTGTGCTAAAACATTCTAAGGGTAGTCATATCCCTTTAAGTGGGCCCTTAAAAAGTTTCACGTTAATCACACAATTGTATAATACTTTTAACAGTTTCATATTAAAAATTCCTCGAACCATCTCGACTAAAATTTTGTTCCAAATATGAAAAGTTCTAGCTCTAAACTACTGAAAGAATATAATTTTGTAAAATTTTTGAGCGTGGTAGGTTTTTTAAATTTTATTTGAGTTTAATTTTGTTGTTCGTTGAAATTAATACACTTCCATGGAAGATGTAGTAATGATGATTTTTATCTCTTCACTAAAGTCATAGTGTGACGCACGATTGTTGGCGCGGCGTTCGAATGCAATGATTCTGATTTAATTGCTGAGATTATGACAGAAATGAAAGATTTATGACAACCGCAAGTCTGTTCAAGAATATTTTTTTGTTTCTATAAATTTGGACGAACCTATTAGATTGTTTGAAATACATAAGTCATTGGATCAGTGACACAGCATACATAAATCATGTAATTATTTTTCTATTCATTTTGGAATTCTACCACTTCTCGCCGTCTCCATAGAGCTGTCTAACTGATTATATGCCACAAATCTGTGAACTTATAGCATAAAGTAGAATTAAGAGACTTAAAGTCGGTATGTGTATAAGTCTTTTTCCTATTAATTTAACACCCAATTCGATTTGATTGAGATATTTAGAATTTCTGTTGGTGGTCTAAAATAAAACACGAGTTATGTAACATAGAAAAAATGTGAACTTTCACTGCGGAAATTTTTTTTTGGCATACCTAAGCTTACGTTAAAAGCTTTCAAATTTAAAAAAAAATGGAAGATGCAAGGACTTAATCACTGTTATTCTTTCAGAAAACTTTATTTTTTATCTAACTATTATTTTTTAATTTAATTTTAAAGTCGACAAATTTCTATACCTATAATTTTTATTTTTAAATCGAAAGAAAGGAATAAAAGAAGAAATGTATATGCCATTGAAAGTTTGAAAGAAGCATCTTTGTTTTCACGCAGCATTTAAGAAGTTTTAAAGAACCATTTTCGAAGCTATTTCTATTAAAGCTCCTTTTAGCTTCGTATAGGTCGTATGAAAACTTGTTAAATAACTTAAAACCATAAAGTAACTGGGTGAATTATTTTTGACAAATAAAACTGGGCATTATTATTATTTAGAATATTATTTGAATATTATAAATCTCGTCAACCATTTTAATTTACTTTTATAAAGCTTCTATAGCATTTTAAAAAAATACATTATGGTCTCTTTCATAAATTGGTATTACTCTCGTTTGGGGCACGAAGATTTACTATCAAAGTTCATTACACAAACCCGAAAGGTCTCACCAAAGTAGGTACTCTGTAAAGCTTCGTTGAAATAAATTAATACAAACTTTATACAAATTGTAGTTTCTATAACTTAATTTACAGAGGTTACTGGCCCGGTAAAAATGTTTGTTCTTATTACTATTATCGACTTTATAACCTCTACAAAAATAGGCAAGCCTTATACAAACCTTATAAAAACTGAAATCTGTGGCATATCAACATTTCTAAGTTAAAATAAGTCGAAGTCATTCATTTGAACTTCTGTCTACCATATCAGGTTCTAAAAAATTTAATAAATTTAAATGTGAATCTATACAACCAACAATTAAAATGCTTTATGCACAAATTAAAGTTCAATAAACTTGTCATTCCGCGCACACACAGACCGGACCACCTTCGCATGCGATTTAACACTGGCATGCACTTCAAAAGTCAGATAGGTGCATAGAATTAAAACGATTTCCCGAACATATAAATAAATCCCTTTTGTAGACCTATTCCTCCTCCACTTAAAAAATGACTCCATATTATTATAGTTGCTATTATCCCCCATATGAATTATTCGTGTTTTGATTTCAATTCAATAAGCACCAAATTAATCCTAGTTTATGGGTGTTGAAAGTCCAACTGGTTGACAATGCAACGCAGCGTTTAAGGTTTATGATTGCGTTCCATTGTCCCCGACCAACGACCGACGATGGCGATGGCGACGGGACCGAGGTAGTTTAATGTGGTTCTGGCGTGAAGCAAAGCCGTACTTTTTATTGTATTGTGATTATTATGAATGCAGATGCAACGAATCGTCCTAATGCACCGAGTGAGAAGCTGAGAAGATCCTGACTGTTTATAATGACTATGGCTATGGCACATGGAAAATCCGGGTGACAGCAATAAATCCGAAACGTTTAACGAATAACCTAACAATAGTCGGGGAATTGTGATTGCAAGAGTTCGCTCTTCCAGATTAAACCAAAACTCTTGCATGGAGAAAATTAAATAAAGGAGTAAAAAAAAATAGCTGAGCTGGATGAGAATGGAAAATAATTTTAGAGGACGAAGAGGGGTAGAATAGGTTGTCAAGGATTTTTTAATTGATTAACAATGTGATATGGTTTTTATAATTTAATTTTGAATTATTGTATGTTCGATGTCATATAAAATTATGATTATTTTTATTAAAAAGTATAAAGGAAACCATATTGATATGGGGTAAGAAAATGTCATTCAATGAATGGGAGGGTAAATTTTTAAATTATGGCAGATAGGTGAGTACTTGCATAGGAATTTGTTTCTTCGAGTGGCCTTGATGGCAATATAATTCAATTTTTGTTCATGTCAATTCAAAAACTGCTGTACTTTTTTTCAATAAGGTATAAAAGAGCTCTTAAGAGATGTAATCTTATTGCTGTAGAGTTTTCAAAATACGGCCTATCAATAGAAAATGGTTAATAACTTAGAATATCAAATTAAAAATTAATCATTAATGAGGCCGCTTTTGGAAAACTACACTGAGTTACAAAAAAAGTGGCACAATTTGTTTTAATAGAATATTGTTTATTAACATTTAACATAAGCAATTCATATAAAAATAAATGGAAAGAGTTTTGAAATAAAACATAAAACAACGAAAATGAGCAAAAACTTCAGAACTTAACATTTTAATATTTTATTATTATTTTTTTTCTTAACGAGTTTTCGTTCCCTTAGTCGTGGGCATTGCCTAAACTAACATCTATCAAAACTACAACTCTCCTTGGCATACCTTGAATAAAGTTTTTTAGGGTTCCGTCGTCCAAATTATCCCACTCCTCGATCAGAGCAGATCTCAGCCCAATGAGTGCCTCGGGAAGGGCAGGCCGCTGCCTTATCATTTTTCCAAGCAGGTCCTAAACGTGTTTGATGGGATTCATGTCCTGGGCCATGGCAGGCCAAGCCATTACATCTTCATCCATTCACTTCTTCCAAATAGTCCATAACGCACCTGGCAACGTGAGGTCTAGCATTGTCGTGCATCAGCAAGAAGTGCAAACGGAACCAAATATTCCTTCAGAATGTTGCTGATATAATAATTGGAGTTTACCGATCCTTCCACGATGCACAGTTCAGTTTTTCCGTGCATAGAAATTCCTGCCCACACCGTGACAGAAATGTTCCCGCTGGGCAACTGTTTCCGAAGAGTATATCTAAACACTTTGCTACGTCCATCTAGTGAACGTAGATAAGACCTGGTCTTATCAGTGAAGAGAACTCTAGTCCAGTCGGCGTCGGTCCAACCTTGGTGAAGGCGAGCAAATTCCATCCGACGTGCTGTACTGGGAGTTTTGGTACAGGAGCAGTTATTCTTGATCTCAGGCCAATCTCCGCTACCTGAGATGGTTTAAATTAAAGGCTTAAAGGTAGGGCTGTCATGTAGTAGTAAACATTGTATAGAGCTTTTGGTTTATTTTAAAAAACAAAATTCAATAAAAAAGGTAGATAATTATAAACAAGCAGAAAAATGTTATTAGATGGAAATAACGTGTGAGGTTATTGGTTTCTTAAACAAATATCAATAAATGAGAAAAAAACTCTGGAACCGATATACTTATGTTGAGAATGTTTTTTTTTAGAAATATAGAACTTTAAGTTGGCAAGACCTAACTGACGGCCATTTAAGTTGGTTTGGTATTTAACGCCTGAACGCTTCCAAATATATTTTGAAAATCATGGTTGTGTTCTACTACTACTGTACTCACTACCTACTTCCATTTTTCATAAGAGCATTTTATTTAGCGATGAAGCTCACTTTTGGTTGAAAGGCTGCGTCAATAAACAAAACTATCGTATTTGGTGTGAAGATAATCCTCAGATGTATGTTGACACTGTTAGATCCAGAACGTTGGATCCAATGGTGACCGCTATAGAGCCATGATTACTCAGTTTTTCGTTCCTCAATTGAATAACCATGATGTCACAGTCACACAGCTCGTACCACACCACAATTGATTATTTATTGAAGCAAGCGTTTGGTAACCATTTAGAACCCGTGAATTTGCTTTTAAGATCGACCGATTTAACGCCGCTAATCGCCAGTCTACGGCCTACGCCGATAATCCTGAAATGATCAAGAACACATAAGGAAATATCAAAGATATTGATGCGTTATCAGTACTGCTGAGAGGAGTGCGTACTTTAGCACTCTTTGGACACTATCAAGACGATTAATCTCTTTACTTTACGATTTTTTTTTAAACTGATAGAATTTCCAAATCAGACTTTTCAACATACATGCTGAATTTTGTACGAATTATGTTTTTTTTTAAATCAAATAGATTTATTTGCATACCTCCTTCCACCTTTCCGTCATCAGAAATGCATTGAAAAATCCTATCTTTTACTAGCCGCACAATATTGATACGACAAAAATTTAAATTGAATCGAATTCCCACTTTCTACCGATATCGAAATTCGTATACACAAACATATATCAACCAGTACACCAACATGTCATGAATCTTTTTGAATCTGAAATAAAATGAATAAAAAAAATCCTCTGCAATTCAAGGATTTATCGAAAATCAAACTAATTTCCGGTGGTGGGCAACTTTTAATTGAAAATTTTGCATTTTGATGGAATTTCAATCGGGTCTTTTCGTTTTTACATATTTTTTTTTTATATCGAATGGTTGATTCTTTTTTCACGTTGCCGGATTCTTATTTTCCTTTTCAATATTTCATTGTTGGTTGTGTAGTTGCTTTTGTTAACAGGATCATGTGTCATCGAGATGTTGGGATTCACATCACAATGGGTTGCAATTTCAAGTTGTAAGGAGGAGTGTGAGAACTTTCAAATGGAATTAATTTGTAATATTTTATCGCAAGGATTTTTTTTTTCAATTTTCAATATTCCATGAATAAAATTTGAAAGAAAAATTCAAAATACAAATTTATTGAAGTGATAAATGAAACAGACCAAATGTCGTTAAGAACAAAAAAAAAAGGAAACTCGAAGAATTCAAAACCTGATGCAATGTTATTTTATCTTATATTTGTTAGGTACATTTTCAAGTGACGTCAACCGTAATGCAAATAAAGAAACAAAATTATCTCACAGAACGACACAAGTTGCAAATTTATTTCGACAACTAGGTCAACAAAGAACAAAGTAAAACAATAATTATTATTATTCGTACAAACAATCCCCTTCACAACTTCGCCAGTTTCATAATTTATCATCGGTATGACTCCGTACAATATTCTATATTAGACCAATTATACGCCTGTAGCTTTCCCATGCCAAAATCAATTTACCATTCACTTTTTTTTTTTTATATTTGTTGCTTGGTTCTTACGCGCTGTGTTGCAGCAGCATTTTGAATGGCTTGGCAAGAGGCCCACCGACGCTGACGCGACGACCGTTGTTGTTTAGCATAATTTGAATTATTGACATCGAACCGAGAAATTGACAATTGAAATGACTTATTCCAACATGATTTGCATTTAATTTATGTCCCGCGCACAATCTGTGTTCGACTGACTTGAACAACAAATGATTATGCCAATTGCTGATTGCTGGATCATGAAATCGCAATTAACTTTTTTTTTCTTCCATTACTTTTTTTTTGCTACCTATCCAATTAACATTCACATTTATGGAGAGATCGACTTCTATTCATTTTAAATTCTCGCAACTTCAAAGCTTTTTGTATAAATCTGTCTTAAAGAATAAAAGCCTTGATAATTGTATCTGAAAAGAATTAACACAAGTCATATCAACAAGTTGTCCATATTTGGCATATCATGTGTATATACAGAAAATAATGCTAAACAAATTTAAATTATGTCAAAGTTATACAAAGGAAGTTTCAAACCGCACCCCTTGGCTAGCAACTTTTACAATAATCAGACCCACCTCAAACAGATGTAGAGTGAACATTGTAAGAACTTACAGGAATGAGCTAAGCAACTTCATCTTGTAAGTTATGTGAAGGAATTCCTCGCCGCCGGTTGCTAGTCATATAGTTCACGACAATTGCCAATTGTTGTTGTTTTGGATATTGGGTGATGTCGCCAATAAAATTCCATTCCGAACACATTGTCTGTTAATCTGGAGTTAATCTTACTAGTTGGCTACTGTTGAATTCCTTTGTGGGCCAAAATCACAGTTAGAAGAAAAAACGTTATACATTGTATAGCAAACGTGATTAAGCCTTTTGTTCGTCTTTTATGTAGGGCTGTAGTAGGCAACAATAGAAGAGATGGAATTCGTTAGAAAATTTGATAGCAACATTGTGCCGAAACTTGAGGTTTTTTTTTCGAATTTGTGTCTACCAAAAGAAATGTATGATGTTAGTCAGCAAAAATAGAATTATTATTTTTAAATGAATTGATTAAGTCATTAAATATTAATTAATAATAATTCCATTTCTACAGGTACTCGTATACAGAAGCAAATTCAAAATAGTGAATTTTGAAAACATTTACGTTCTTCCTCTTCTTCATTTACCTACGATTGCCATGATCTTGAGTTCGACCTCAGAAAACGTTATAGTGGTTCAATGCTTCAAAACTGTTAAAATCGAAGAAAAATACTGAACAGGGTGTTTCATACTTCCTTTTACTTTAAAATAAAGGTAATTTTGTATGTCTGTAGTAGAGTAGCAGAAAAACAGAATTGTTAATTTTTAACTTCCCATAGGGAGTTATTGTAATCGGTCCGATTTGTCAAATTGAAATTTTTGACATTTCTCGACGTTTCAAGGTCCCTAGAGCCTATATCAATCATTTTTAAAGAGATGTCTGTGTGTGCGTGTGTACGTACGTTCGTACGTTCTGGTACCATTTTTCGTCCTCGATATCTCAAGAACGAGTAGAGATATCGACTTGAAATAAATTTTGTTTTACAGATAATAACTTCGAAAGAAGCTGAAAGGGCGTTTATTAATATTCAATTAGTTGTTTTTTTACTATAGCAGTTTAAAAAAGAAGTGAAAATTTTGGTTGGGCTCAAATATCTCACGAACAAATGATGCTATTGACTTGAAATAAATTTTATTCGACAAATTATGACGTCATACAAATTAGATATGAATTTGGAAAAAATCAATATACCGTTATTTTTTAAAATCAAAAAAACTAAAAAAAAAATTTATGACTCGAATATCCTTAGATGGAAAAACGATATTAACTTTAAAATAATTTTATTTAATGAAAAATGTTGTTTTTGACTACTGGTGAAAATTTCAAAAAAATTCAATGGACAGTTTTTTTACAAAAAATTAAAAACTACAAAAATTCTACTAAAAATTGGTAAAAATTGTCTTTCGACTCAAATTTCTCAAAAACGGGTAACGATATTGACTTCTTGTTTGTTTTATTTTCTAAATAACATAATTGTTAGCAACTGATAAAATTTTGACAAATATTGAATTGGCAGTTTTTTAACAAAAAATCAAAAACTGTTAAAAATTCTAAAGAAAAGTAGTTACAATTGAAGCGTTGAAATGAAGAAGGGGGTAAGTGACATTTTCAATTTTTTCTTAAGCTGAATTGTCAAAAATATGCAGCTTAAAGTCGATATTATTAAATGAAGTACATATGTATTTTTTAAACGATTGGTTTGTGCTTTATTGTTCTTCCTCATTAGAAAGTTTCAGTTGTCAGCTCATAAAAAGTTGTAATCCAAAAACTTTCAATATCTCAAAACTATAAAAATGTCACTTACCCCCTTCTTCACTTGAACGCTTCAATTGTATTTCAGCTCGAGTATCCTGAGAACGAACAACGATTGTGCCTTCTAAAATATTTTATTTTATGCATAGTACAGTTTTTTATGAAAGGTTAAATTTTGACAAATATCTAATTGACAGTTTTTGACAAAAAATATTAAAAAAAACATAAACTAAAAAGTGGTAAAATTGGTTTTTCGACTCGAATATCTTGAGAACGAGCAATGATATTGACTTTGCCATTATATATTATGTGCATTTCGTAAATCTCTTTAAATAATTAAAATACTTTTCAATCTTTAAATATTGATTGTTTAAATTTAACAGCTAAAGTTTGTTTCGCAGAAAATTTGGTTATTTAAAAAAAACTAAATATAAAGTTTTCAAGATCACAAATGGGAAGTTATCAGTGTGGGTCGCACCCAGCCTCTTTTTTTATTTGTTTTAATAAATGACGAATCGCTCTCTAAAAGGGTGGGTGCAAAAAGAGGTTTTTCAAAAACATACAAAAAAACTATAGATAACGACAACGGCGCGGTGGGCTTTTGCCGCCGATTTAAAAAAAAAATCAATGAAATCATAAGAGCCATTTACTAGAGTTGTTTGTTAATGGTTGTATTACAGGCAGATACTCTTATTACAGCTAAATAAAACGGCGACTTCACTTAGGCGACTATACGGGTGACCACAAGATCAATAATTTAAAAATTGATGAAATGTCTGGACGGCTTTTATTATAGCCTGAATTGGCGGGTCCCATATAAAGATTCTTAATTTAATTTTCTCGAGGTTATTAAACTTCGAATATTTGAACTTGTCCAAATTTTCGAATCACATAATGTATGTGTTGATTGGACGATTTTTGAGAATATTCTTATTTTATACTTTTAGTGGGGACGTTAAGGCATGATATTTTGGCGGGTCTGTAAGATTTAACTAGCCCAATTTATCGACACTTCTATACGTCTACGTCTACTTCTACACTTACTCAACATTGTTGATGGCCAACGTTCATTCATGCGAGCTTTTTAGTAGTTTTGACCTTGGAGATTCTTTTCCTGCTTCGATAAAACATTCTTTTCCAGTCGGCAGAAGCGAAATAGAATTTATATAATGCAAAATCACCCACATCAAATTTTACGATTTCATTTAATAGCCATTGGTTTAGTTTACATTTCTGATTCCTCGTAAATCCTGGGTTTGCAAAACAGTGTTATTTAAAAAGCTACAATTTTCTGTTTGTTCAACTGATACCTGTGTCATAATATTCTTTTCGTCATCAGCTATACATATTGATCAAAATAATTACATAATGAAGAATCCACTCAATTTTTCAAAGATCTCTTTTGAGATTATCGTAAATCTTTCATGACTGACATTTTCGTCTTTCAATATCTCACCAGCTATATGACCTCATGGAGCTTAAAGGTAAACATTCCCCTGAAGATGCTCCATTGATTTTTTTGTTAAGCTGTACATATATTATTAATGATCACAAAATAAAATGTTTTATCAGAACCCCTCTTTAAAAATTCTTCATGTTTTTCGTAAAAAAAAAGATTTATAATAATAAAAATAATAATCAATTTGTGAACCTTCCTTGACTTATCAAACAAAAATACGCTCTCTTTGCGATAATTGATTCTCACTTGGGAATTTGTGATCTTCAATAAAATTACAAATTCAATATTGTATAGTCTGTGATTACGAGTTGTATCTTCAGACTTAGGAAAATTCTTATTGAACACAAATTCTTTGAGAGTACAGTTGGATTCTGTCCCAAAACCACTCTTTGTTCTGATCATACATAAATTATCTAACCTAACTGTTATCATACAGTTCTTTAATATTGGAGCAAAAACTCCTATAAATTTCTTAGTAATGCCTTATATAAGCGTTCACTCCAATAACGATTGATTTATTTCAGCAAATACTCCAATAAATGTTTGTGGTATGCGTCATTGGGGAAAGAACCCCTGCTTCTTTTATATTAGAGTAAATAAATATAAATGCCCCACAGGTTATATCAGCATTTAATCCACTAAAGCTTTTACTTCCATTCAGAATGAGTCTTTAATTTGGAAATTAAAAACAAAATGTAAGTTAAATAAAATAATGACAACCCTAACGCCCAGACTACACTACCTTTTGGATAATTTTTCGTTAAAACTAATAAGCATGATCATCGTTTTTCTTTGATTGATTTATTGTTGATCCCGTTGTTGGGCTTCAAGTACCCCCAATACACCCAGTGGAACGCAGAATGACGAACGGGTCAATAAGTGAGTTCATGTTGAATCATTATTCAATCAAAAATCTCTTTATATTCGGTGTTATACGCTCGATCAGATTGAAAAGAACCAAGTCGAGTCTCTCAAAGTAATAATTCCGACACCTCTTCGTGGTAACAATGTGTGTTTGAGTTGGGTGATTTCTTTGGTGAATTGTGTAGTGTCGGGTATTTGTCAATTATTCGACGAGATGGATCATTATGGCTGCTTGTGGATTAAGTGGCGATTCGAGAGGGGATTCCGATTGGATATACCGCTGTCTGATGTGGCCGATCTTTCTGAAAAAAAAAAAATAATTCAATGAAATTTATTTATTATTTAATTAGGAGTACTATTGATGTTGATACTTCTTGTGCGCGCATATACACTTGATTTTGATTACGATGCTTTTTTTTTACTCATCATGCATGATTGATTATCGTTAATAGGAACTCCATTTTAATCCATTAAAGAACTCAAAGAACTCAGCAGTTCGAAGAAGAGTTTGTGCATCAAGCCTTTCAAGAATCAATTCTTATTATAAAAAAAAGTAAAGGTAATAAATTGATGTTCAAATCAATAATGGTGTTATATCATCATGATCGTAATTGACTTACGATCGGTAATTGTGTACAAATACAATTAGCTACACTTATACCGAAAATCTGTTGGATTGGGTTTTGATTTTTACCGAAATTCAAATGGGCAAAGATAATTTTTGTTTGCTTATTTCGTGGGTGATGATGATGAGTGTTTGTATTATTAAGTGTAATTGATTAATATCAATGGAATTTATTTTGTACCTAACAGCGGGATTTTTTTTATTTTAATAGCTATTTATTCAAATTTATATACCTTCAATGTAAAAAATTAGAAAAAGGAATAAGGTCAATATCTTAGAGACGAAACAAACTATTAACGTGATTTGTTATAAAAAGTACAAAGTGAGAAGTAAGAAGTAAGAAGTAAGAAGTAAGAAGTAAGAAGTAAGAAGTAAGAAGTAAGAAGTAAGAAGTAAGAAGTAAGAAGTAAGAAGTAAGAAGTAAGAAGTAAGAAGTAAGAAGTAAGAAGTAAGAAGTAAGAAGTAAGAAGTAAGAAGTAAGAAGTAAGAAGTAAGAAGTAAGAAGTAAGAAGTAAGAAGTAAGAAGTAAGAAGTAAGAAGTAAGAAGTAAGAAGTAAGAAGTAAGAAGTAAGAAGTAAGAAGTAAGAAGTAAGAAGTAAGAAGTAAGAAGTAAGAAGTAAGAAGTAAGAAGTAAGAAGTAAGAAGTAAGAAGTAAGAAGTAAGAAGTAAGAAGTAAGAAGTAAGAAGTAAGAAGTAAGAAGTAAGAAGTAAGAAGTAAGAAGTAAGAAGTAAGAAGTAAGAAGTAAGAAGTAAGAAGTAAGAAGTAAGAAGTAAGAAGTAAGAAGTAAGAAGTAAGAAGTAAGAAGTAAGAAGTAAGAAGTAAGAAGTAAGAAGTAAGAAGTAAGAAGTAAGAAGTAAGAAGTAAGAAGTAAGAAGTAAGAAGTAAGAAGTAAGAAGTAAGAAGTAAGAAGTAAGAAGTAAGAAGTAAGAAGTAAGAAGTAAGAAGTAAGAAGTAAGAAGTAAGAAGTAAGAAGTAAGAAGTAAGAAGTAAGAAGTAAGAAGTAAGAAGTAAGAAGTAAGAAGTAAGAAGTAAGAAGTAAGAAGTAAGAAGTAAGAAGTAAGAAGTAAGAAGTAAGAAGTAAGAAGTAAGAAGTAAGAAGTAAGAAGTAAGAAGTAAGAAGTAAGAAGTAAGAAGTAAGAAGTAAGAAGTAAGAAGTAAGAAGTAAGAAGTAAGAAGTAAGAAGTAAGAAGTAAGAAGTAAGAAGTAAGAAGTAAGAAGTAAGAAGTAAGAAGTAAGAAGTAAGAAGTAAGAAGTAAGAAGTAACCCGAGTAGCACAGAAGGGTTTCCTTTTGGTAGATATAACTCCAGTAAAACAATCAAGTTGTTGTTCATTTATTTCAGGAACATGTTTTGCTACAGTTATGTAACCCAAATAGCCGCGTTTCTCCTCTCATTTGAAACAAATTTGTATTAATTCCGTTTTATAGAAGTTAAATTTTGTCATTTCTCAGTTTTATAAGTGTTATTTGAACTAAGAAATGTTACATGTAACTCAATCTTACAATAATGTAACTTTAATTGAACTCGACGATGAGCTTTATTAATATTGCTAAAACGTTAATGCAAGCATACTTTGTTACATATAACATTGCTTAAACAAAATTTTACTTTTTGAGTTCCATTATGTTATAATATAATGAGAAATAATGTTACCGAAAACATTTCAAGAGTTACTGAAAAGTTATTATTTAACTCTTTTAAAATGTATTGTATACTTTTCAAAAGTTATAAAAGAGATAAAGTAAAGTATTGGATACAATCATTAGTCAAATATTATTATTTCAAATGCGATTTTTAGTTATTTATAAACTGAAAATCTAATGCAAATGCTATTTTTATCACAAATATTGATGTTTTCCTTCTAGAAAACTCACGCGCCATCCCAAATATTAAAATTGGGCGAAAATTTGAAAAATGTGAAAATACTCATTTCTGTATTTATAAATTTAAGTTGCAAAAATTTTTATGATTTACATTAGGAAACGAAACTTTGACCCATTTCCATTAAAATTTACTAAACAAAAAGTGACAATAACTGGAAAAGCTAATTTAAAAATTTAGCATATATGATCAAATTCTAAGAAATTTTTATTACATTGTGAACAATATGGCGTTTGTTGCAGGAAATATCAATAAAACATTGTCTCTCAAAAGTAAAACTTAAATGTTACTATCCCAAAGATATAACAAAATAGAAAATCAAAGCAATAAACTCCTCATTTTAATCAACTTACAATGTTTATAAAACAGAGAAATATAGTGTTTCATCATATTTTCGAATTTTCGTTACTGAAACAAGAATTCTTATATTTAAAAAACCATCATTTTTTTTTGTGGCAGGAAAAAATGAAGCTTAAAATTGCATTTTACTTTGGTCCATGCCCGCCAGTATTGCCGCAGTAAAATTTTTGTTTATATTTCTAAAACAGACATTCATAACAGAAATCAAGTTAAATTTAAACATATCAATGTTGCCTTCTTTTGAACCCCCATTAAATGTTTAGTTCTAGAAAATAAATTTCTAATTAAGATTTAAAAAAAACATAATTTTGCCTTTTTCTTAATGCTTCATAAAATATCGTTTTTTGGCCGTCTGTTGACATTTGATACGAAATATTCATGAAAAGTAAAAATGCGTTTTTTGTGACAAGACAAATCATGCAATGTAAAAAAAAGTTTTTTTTTATTTTTAATAATTATGAGTTCTTAAAACCATTGTATAATTTACGTGTATTATGGTCGTCTTAAAATCTGCAACTGTTTAATATACTTTTAATATACTTGTGAAAGAAATGTTGAAGTTTTGTTTCAAATGCAAAGCAAATGTTTTTTTTTTTCAATTTTAGTACTTTGGTTACCTATCCGTTTCAATGTCGTTACAATATCTGTTTCATGTTTACAAATATATTACAAGTAAATAACAAAATCTCCACTCGTAAAAAATACAAGCGGGTATGTTTCAACTTTGTTTCAACGATGTGTTATGCGAAATATAAACGAAACAAAGCACAAGTAGAGTTTCATATTTGTTTTTCTATTGAATATAGTAATAAGAAGATTGAAATGAAATTAAAAAAACAGTTTTGGAGATTTACTCGTATACATAAATTTTTTTAAACCAAGAAGTGTTATTTAAAGAATGATGTGTATTTTATTATAATATACATACATATTTTTCTAACAGCATTGTACTGTATTGTATTGAATATACAACACCGATTAACTTATTGTTATATGTATATATTGTAAAAAACTTGTTCTAATGTTAAAATAAACATTTAATAGGAAAAACATTACAAAAATGTTTTTGTCATTTATTTCCCCCTTTTTGACTGTCAATTATATTAAAGTTACGAAAATGTTTTTATAGATTGTTTTAAGAAAGTTATTTTAACATTTAAGTTAGAAGATAACGAAATAGAAAATCAATAGATGTAATAAAAACTTTTTACTAACCATCAAATGCTAGACTTGCTTATAATCTTTTAATAACAACTTCAGTTTTTTGAAAACAAGTTCGAACTGTTATAAAACCGATTTGTAGCATTTATATTCAAAAGTTACAATTGGTTTTTGATGAACAACTGAGAAATTGAGTTACAACAAATAATATTGCAAATTACTTCAACAAAACACAAATACAACAGAATTCTTGTTACAAATCGAATTCTGTGCTACTCGGGAAGAAGTAAGAAGTAAGAAGTAAGAAGTAAGAAGTAAGAAGTAAGAAGTAAGAAGTAAGAAGTAAGAAGTAAGAAGTAAGAAGTAAGAAGTAAGAAGTAAGAAGTAAGAAGTAAGAAGTAAGAAGTAAGAAGTAAGAAGTAAGAAGTAAGAAGTAAGAAGTAAGAAGTAAGAAGTAAGAAGTAAGAAGTAAGAAGTAAGAAGTAAGAAGTAAGAAGTAAGAAGTAAGAAGTAAGAAGTAAGAAGTAAGAAGTAAGAAGTAAGAAGTAAGAAGTAAGAAGTAAGAAGTAAGAAGTAAGAAGTAAGAAGTAAGAAGTAAGAAGTAAGAAGTAAGAAGTAAGAAGTAAGAAGTAAGAAGTAAGAAGTAAGAAGTAAGAAGTAAGAAGTAAGAAGTAAGAAGTAAGAAGTAAGAAGTAAGAAGTAAGAAGTAAGAAGTAAGAAGTAAGAAGTAAGAAGTAAGAAGTAAGAAGTAAGAAGTAAGAAGTAAGAAGTAAGAATCAAAGCTGATCAGGTACACTTTAAGATGAATCGCTAGGTCATCTAAATATTTCACTGCGCACATATACCCCAACGCTTTCGTGTAGACAAATCGAGAAACCGGTTAGTTCAGCCTGTCAATACGAGGAATCTTTACCAGATAACACCCATCATTCCATCTTTACTTGTGGTTCATAAAAAAGCAGAAGGAATATCATTTTCATGACTTCGGAAATAAGTAAAGCAGTGAGATTTTCGGACCTGGACTATGACCACAGTCGGTATGAGTAGGACAAGAAACTCTTAGTATGTTGGGAACTTACCGCCATTTTTAAAGAATTAAAAATATGTTCCCTAAGCAATCTTAGCTTCTTCAATGTTCTTACGCCACGCCACCGAGCCGCGCCGCGCCGTCTTTTGAGAATATTCATCTACCAAAGTATATCTAACCTATGTCTACTTTAATCATCTGTCAAGTCTCTTAAAACAAGCCCATCAAATATATCTGTGATCTTCAACATCTTAATTAAAATTACTTGTTCTTCTATCCGAACGACATAACACTTCACCACTTGACAGTTGGCAGATTAAAACGACAAATTTTACGTTGCCTTGTGAAAAATTAAACCCAACAACACTCAATCTCATTTTATGACCACATCCACAACTCACTAAAAATTATAGCAGTAAATGGTTGTACGTGCGACAAAACGCAAACAGGATATGGGATGAGATCTTTCTGCTTCCGCGAGATCACTCACATGTTACGAAGAGCAATTTGCGAGCGAGAATTTTATGACTCTGTCTGAACTGACGCGACGACTGTGTTGATGTGTCTCGTTGTCCTGACAATATTTTTTGTGAAATAAGAAATCTAAAAATAATTTTTTAGCACGATCATTAAAACCTTTTTTGTCCAAACTCGTGTTGTCTTGATCAATTTAATAAATCTTTTGTACAGATTCCCACGCCACACAACGATGGAGCCGTTGGCCTTTCACCACTTCAACACTAATCCAATTTCCAAATTGATCCCATTTAGCATCGAAGCCCATTAGTTGGGACATGATCCCGTACTCGCGAGCTTGGTGTACGCCAGCCGTCCACTCAGTTCCACCCAATAATGATGTGTAATTTGAAAAACACCTAAATATTTACGATCAGCGATCAAAACTTGATGATTGGATTGCGATATATTGATGAAGTCAATTCCAACCTCTGCCGGCAATGTTGCACAATTACCCTGAATTGACGCCAAAGTACGCCCTGCGATCATCCCGACATCATCAACGCGATCATCCCAGAGCGTCGATGATGATCAAATTTAATAACAATCATCGTCGCTAGGGCGCTCCACAGCTCCAGATCAACTTTAGCATTGTCGTCGTCCGTCCTTAGTGTCGTTGTTGTCGGTCTTTGATTTTCAAGCCAAGAAATCCAATCGACAACTTCGAGAGTAATCATTGTTATTAAGTTCTTGTTTGTGCCATAATTGAACAATTCATTTTGGCCCAAATTAAAGACGTTACACAAAGCAGAACAAACGGATTACCCGATTACCGACCGTTGCCATATAGTTGGATGGAATTGGAATCCATTTGGGACGACTCGAAGAACGGACGCGTCGAAGAAAGACGCGACGACACGCAACGACATTCACCAAGACGAGGACATCGCGCAGGCTGGCACCTTAAGTGGCCATTTATGAATCATGGTGATTAGTTTGTGCTTTGTGAAAATTAATTGGTACATGATTTCCCGCGCGCAGAAAAGGACGTATATCGATGTTGGTCGGCTCCATCTTCGGAGCTGAAACTGAAGTGCGTTCGTTTTTACTCCGCGAATTGCGAGTGAGCTAAATTATCAAAGCATGCAGCTTGTTAGTGTAGGCTTTGGTTTTAATGAATCAAAGGGCTCTCAATAAGTGTGATTATTTTCTGTCCAACTCTTGAAAATCTTGTATAGGACGTGGTAGAGAAGATTTCGTTGCTTATAACAACATGGAACCCCATGCACACCGATCAATAAGGTGTTCTTGATTGATGTGTTCGAATACAATGAAGGAGAGGGCCGATTAGGTTTTGACGAAGTGGAGGAATTACTTTGTCGATAATGAGTATATCGAGATGGAATTTTGCAGCCAGTTTGTTGAGCAATTTGTTGGAATTCAATAACGAGAGAGTTAAAAGGGTTCTGTTGATGCATCAGAAGGTCAAGAAAGGTAACCAAAGTAATACAAGAAGAGATTCTGAAAGCAAACTCACTTGAAAGAAGCTCAGTTTTAAATTATAAGACAATGTTTTAAATTAATTGAACTTTGACCTTCACTATGCCTTGTCAAAATAACAGTTATCGAACATCTATGTTAAGGAAATAAATAGAAAACTATACTGCGGATTGTGGAAAAAATCGTTGATGTGGGCTGTTGCATGAAGTCCTGCAGTTTTCGAAAAGTCTTGAAGAATTATAAACTGTAAATATATCGATGGCAGAACACACTCTAATATTGTCTGATGATTCCCAGATATTTCAACGGAACATTTTGGAACTATTGCTTGCAGAACTGATTGAATGGAGTTGAGTTAGCCCCGTTGTTATTGATTTTTCAAAAAATTTAAAATAAATATTATGGTGCAACAAACTCGTGCAATGTTCACTAATGTGTAGGTGATAATAAAAATATCGTACTTATACTTGGATCTGGTGAACCCATTTCTTATTGTATCTTGAAGTTAGCACAGCTATTGTTATCATATTGTTGCGTTTTATTTTTTTAATCGTATTTTAGTTTAATTTTTCAGATGGTATTTATTTCAAGTATTCTATTTTTCAAAATATCTTATTCCATGGATTTTCACTATTTTTTTTGACTACAAAAAAGAAAAAACATACAAACAACTAAGATTTTTGAAAATTAAAAATTTAAACAAAAAAATATATCCTTAAAATTTGGTACGCAGCAAAATATTAAATAATATTAACATTTCTGGCAGCGAAACTTGAGCACGTTATGTTAAATTTTTTTTTTTGAGAAATCGAAAATCGGAATTGGAACAAATTGAATTTTTTCAAAAAAAGTTAGGGATAGAAATTTTTTTTTGAAAATCGGAAAGAGTAATGCCGACACCACGTAAAGGCACTTCACAAATAATGTTTTCGTTATTAAAAGTTATATATGGCAACAACTTTTTGTAAAAATCGAATATTTCAAAAAATGTGCAAAGCTTATAAAAATACTGTCGAAATAATTGTGAAATAAATTCTAAATCGTAGGTTTAAGAAAATAAAAATGCTCTCGATAAAAAACTTTCCACCCCAAAAAACTGTTCTGGAAAAGAATTGTTAGCAAAGCAAACTGTCGAAAATTTTTTTTAAAAAATTGGCAATTTGTTTGAACTGAAAAAATTGTAAAAAAAAAAATTTTTGGTGAAAAAAAAGTCGTTCTCGCAACGAATGATTTAAAAAAAATGTAGAAATATTTATTTGTCAAACAACAACCAAAGCGCAAATTTATTGAAACTTATACTCATAAAAAGAATGGTAAAACTAGATAACGTCGAAAAATATCACTGCGGGATTCTCTAGAATTTCAATATAAAATTTGTAGGTTCTTTAAATACTAAAAAAAAGTATTATGTAACTTCTTTCAGAGTGCTATCCATTCTATTCTATAGGTTTTTGTCTTAATAAATACCTACATAGCTGTCCTTTAGAAAAATTTCAATAAACTTATCATCTGCATTATAAATATAACAAAACAATCAAGAACAAATTTCCCACTTAGAAACAAATTCGCACTCAATTAAACTATAATAAACGTATATTCATCAACAAAATGACGCTTACCAATTAAAAAACCTTTTAATCAATTTAATTACAAAACAAAACGAAAAAATGATTCCGAAAACTTTTCATATGCAAATGACGGCCGAAGCAAAGTGTCATTGCGGTCGGCCAGAGCTATAAAACAATTTGCATTGTCAGCCAATTTGAACAAACAACAAATAATTATTTATTAAATTGCCCCCTTATCGCGCTCTCTCGTGTAACAAGCCAGCTACCTAATTAATTTCATTTATGTATGTCTATGTATATATTCACATTGACTCCGGTGACATTTCGAGTTCCAATTAAACAATCAGCTAGCAACGCTTTGCTGCAAGTATATATTGCCTCTCCTCTTCTAGCTGCAGTTGAGAGCTGTCAATGGCAAAAATGTTTCAATTTCAATCTCAGCTCAGCTTAAAGTTGTTTACAATAATTTACACGAAACGAATGAGAGGACATTCATTAATTTGTTGCGTCTGATCGTCGCGTCGCGTCGTGTTGCTTCGTCGGTCTATAAAAATAGCTTGAAGGCGAGGCTTCGCGATAATATTAATTACTTAATTAAATATTTAACCATTTTTTTATGATCGATAGTTTCAGGTTATAAATTATAAATAATAATTTATGTAAGTAAACAAATTGAAATAAAATGGCATATTTGTTCACTAGAGGGGTGATTTCATAAGATTCATTTTGTAGGATAGGATAAGGTATAGTCAGTCAATGAATAGAGGAAAGATTCAACCCAACTCAAAAACTCAGACAGGTCAAAATGTCAAGAAGATAAGATTCAAAACTTAAAAAAAATTAATTAGCTTTAGGTAAACAACACCTAGTATAAGTTCCTCAACGAACAAAAAAAATAAATTTATTTCTTATGTATTTGATTTTTGGTCAAACAATTTTTTTTTAGGTTTTACATTTTTAAAATGAACTGTGAACCACTCGGAAGCGAATTTTTTTTTTGCACCACGACTATTTTAGCGTAAAACACAGAGTAAATCTATTGTTTTGTTCAAAAAAGAAATGAAGTTTGACAGAAAATTTTTTTTTTCACATCGAATACATTTTTTTCCAAAATAACTCTAAAACTCTTGTTTTTTGAACAAATTTTTAAAATGGTGTGTGGTTGATAATTTGAAATCGGCTAATTGTTTCTAACTGTTTCCTAGATCAAATACAGCAAACAGAATGGGTTATGAAAAAGTTCTCAAAGCGAATCAAAGTATTTTCATTTCGAAAATATTTTTTAATTCAGACGTACTCAAAGCCTACGCGTTTTGGGTACGGACATTATTTGTTAAACTTTATTTCAAAAATTCAATTCATTTTTATAATTTACAATTTAAGTAGCTGTTTTATGAAAAAAAGATTTCCAAAAGAAAAAATGGGATTACATACAAATACGTAGCAACTAGAAAAGGTTATCTCATTCAACAAATAAAATGCAGGGGTGAATTGCACGAGCTTGCTTTTAAGTTAAAAACCAGAAAAAATACGAATTTTTGAAGAAAAAAATCAAGAAATTATTTTTTGTACCTATACAATTTTTTAAGTCTTTTTATGAAAGTGATTGGTATGCCAAATTTTAGCAATTAATAAAATACACTTAAAAACAAACAAATGCCAGTAAAAATATTTACCTGTTTTCAAAATATTGAGTTTTGAAAAAAAAAATATTTCTTTTCATATCCTACGCTTTTTTTTACAATTTTTTGAAAATTGTGATTTTTGAAACTTAAAAAAATATACTACAAATATGTATACCGTAAAATATATTTACTGGAAGATAATTTTAAACAATGTTTTTCCAATATCAATTCAATTCAAATCAATTTTTGAATTGCAATTTTTTTTAAATGTAATAAATTTAATTTTCCATAAACGTTTTTTTACTAATAGGTACTAATAGCACTTGCAATTTTTCAATTTTTTGCAAACCGGTGTTAGTTGAAAAAATGCATGCAAATATAATTAAAAAAAAAATATTCCAATTTTGTGATTTTTTTTAAACGTAAATTTATATTAATCCTAATAAAATTTCAAAAAAACTTTAAATTGTATGCTCTCCTGAAAATCATTGAATCTTATTTTTCCAATGCATATAGGAACTTTCAATCCTATAATTTTTTTTTTTAAATGTACTGTTTTGTCTTCCAAAATTGTTGTTGAATTTCAACTAAAAATAAACAAAACTAAACGAAAGTCAAACTCAAAAAAAAAAAAAAAAAAATAACCACTATAACATTTGGTAGTTAAGCATGTTTTAATTAAAATGACCTTTACAGTACTTGAAATAACATTCTTGTAAACATGATCTTTTCTTTTTTCCCATCACCCAACCAACAATACTTTCAAAAAAATCTAAAATAAATAAATAAATTTACAATACAACACAAAAACACCGCACTTCAAAAAATTTCAAAAAAATGTAATAATAAAGTACATACCTATACCAACCTATCTATATAACATTTGTTCTCTCGCTCATAAATCACATGCAATTTTCTAAAATCCTTCGCCAAGTTTGTAATCCCCTAATGACTGTTCTATGTCCTTATAATAGGGGTCCTCATATCCTTTTCTATATTATATTATTTTATTCATCCACTTAAATAAATACTTTCAAAATTAAATGAAAATTAAAGTGTCCTTTCAAATTGATGCGACATCATATCGGCATAATAAGGGAGAGAGACAGAGAAGAGTAACGAAACGAAACAAACAATAAAATTAAAAAGAAACAGGATCACCATCAGTTTTATTTAATAGACTCTTGTGCGGCATTCATATGGCTCGTCAGAGAGTTCATCTGCGATGTCACCATTAAAGGACACCATCACCGACATTCATAAGGATGTACCTACTTAAAAGCTGAATCAGAGAGGGATAATAAATTAACTCCGCCATTTAATGGAAGAAAAATTAAACCGAATTCGACTCAGCGATGCATGAAAATAATCATAATAATGACAATAAAATGAGAATTAATAGGTAGGATGCTGCAGCAGCTTCTGGACGGCTGAGTCCCTTAGCGCGGTGAATCCTTTTCCGCCACTCAACTATATACGTACATACCTACATTCATCGAATGACAATTAAACCGAATATATTTTCAAAGAACGTTTGAGTACACAACATGAATGTGTCCATGTGTACGAGTATTTCCAGGACAGAACACACATTCTACAGAAAAAAAAAAATTATGTGCGATTGAGAATTAATGATCCGCGAAGGATCATTATTTTATTTTTGTTACCAGCTAAGCTATATAATATTTCGATATCGAATTTCATGCGGCACATCCTATAAAAAAAAAATCTGACAAATAAAAAATGTCCTTAAAACATGAAAAGAGGTGTCAAAATTCATGTCGTCCTTTATATGTCCAGTTGTGATGGAGCAATGTTTGCTCTGTGATAAATTATTACATTTGCCACTGTGACGAAGAGTGTGAAAAAGGACACTCGAAAATGTCGAAAATGTCGAGGGTGGCGGCAATGCGGCTCCTCTGATCCTTGGACATTAGGTGAGGCTGGACATGCTTCCTTTTGTATTTGATGTCCCATCACTTCACCGTCATCATCCATTTTTTACGCACTTTCAATTCGACTTGAAGACAAACCGACAATGATGACGATGAATAAACACATCAAGTACACAGCACAACAAGGTGTCTTTGTAATATTCATTCATTCAGTTATTCATTGATTCAAAAAGGATAAAAGGACGAACAAATTGCATTCATCAGCAGAATTTTTATATTTCATGTCATTCATGAAATGGGATTCAGAAAAAAAAATATAGAATAAACAGAGAAAACCAAAGAACGCGTTACATCAAAGTGCGTAAAGTTGCGATTACTGACAGTTCATTACATTTGACATAATTAAGATATATAGTTGGGAATTGGGATCACTTTAAGGAAAATGCTTTGTTGTAAAAATTATTTAGGGAAATTTATTGCGTGTAATGCGACGGAGAGAATCTATGTATTTTTTTTGTTTCTTTTATAAATAAATATTTAATGTGCACTTGTATAAGAAATGCGAATTTAATGGAGCGATGAAAAATTGACTGCGATTGATCCTTTTTATGTGGTTTTATGTATTCACATTGTGAAGGTGAAAGGACACTGTTTTTAAATGTTATGAGGAATGTTGGATTCTTGAATTTTTTTTTTATATTGTGGGAAATATTTGGTCAGAAGAATTTCACACGGTTGGTGAGGGTTAACTGGATGATAAATGAAGTAAGTTGTCAAATTTTAGAACGATGGTATATTTTTTTTACTCTGGCTAAACACATTTCTGTGTTCTATAGTATAGTTTACAATATTGTGTCACAAATATATTAACAAGATAAGTAAAGACTTTAAAGAATCCCCAAACCAATGCAAAATAGTCCGTTATGGCCAGCGACAGGAAAACGGCGAGTTGTTTTGTCGTCGTGACGAATGTTTCGCTTGGTTTTTGAGATTCTTAAAGATTCCTCCTACATGCATTCTCCCTTTACAAACATAATTTTTTTCCAATCGAACAAAACTGATTGCATATACCTTCCTTTGAAGGGCTGATGAAAAAGACAATGAGAAAATAATTTGCAACATAAAGTCTGGAGTCTGATGATCGGGTTGGTCCTTGGTCCCCGTGAAATAGCTATAACTCCAGCCATTGAACTTGGTGGTAACACACACAAGTTGTTGTTGTTCATTCAAAACCTTGAATATAAAATAAAGTCATGTTTTATTGAAATTATAAGAATTTCTTTGGCAGCAATAATAGAGCATATTATTAAAATAAAATAAAATAAAATAAAATAAAATAAAATAAAATAAAATAAAATAAAATAAAATAAAATAAAATAAAATAAAATAAAATAAAATAAAATAAAATAAAATAAAATAAAATAAAATAAAATAAAATAAAATAAAATAAAATAAAATAAAATAAAATAAAATAAAATAAAATAAAATAAAATAAAATAAAATAAAATAAAATAAAATAAAATAAAATAAAATAAAATAAAATAAAATAAAATAAAATAAAATAAAATAAAATAAAATAAAATAAAATAAAATAAAATAAAATGAAATAAAATAAAATAAAATAAAATGAAATAAAATAAAATAAAATAAAATAAAATAAAATAAAATAAAATAAAATAAAATAAAATAAAATAAAATAAAATAAAATAAAATAAAATAAAATAAAATAAAATAAAATAAAATAAAATAAAATAAAATAAAATAAAATAAAATAAAATAAAATAAAATAAAATAAAATAAAATAAAATAAAATAAAATAAAATGAAATAAAATAAAATAAAATGAAATAAAATAAAATAAAATAAAATAAAATAAAATAAAATAAAATAAAATAAAATAAAATAAAATAAAATAAAATAAAATAAAATAAAATAAAATAAAATAAAATAAAATAAAATAAAATAAAATAAAATAAAATAAAATAAAATAAAATAAAATAAAATAAAATAAAATAAAATAAAATAAAATAAAATAAAATGAAATAAAATAAAATAAAATAAAATGAAATAAAATAAAATAAAATAAAATAAAATAAAATAAAATAAAATAAAATAAAATAAAATAAAATAAAATAAAATAAAATAAAATAAAATAAAATAAAATAAAATAAAATAAAATAAAATAAAATAAAATAAAATAAAATAAAATAAAATAAAATAAAATAAAATAAAATAAAATAAAATAAAATAAAATAAAATAAAATAAAATAAAATAAAATAAAATAAAATAAAATAAAATAAAATAAAATAAAATAAAATAAAATAAAATAAAATAAAATAAAATAAAATAAAATAAAATAAAATAAAATGAAATAAAATAAAATAAAATAAAATGAAATAAAATAAAATAAAATAAAATAAAATAAAATAAAATAAAATAAAATAAAATAAAATAAAATAAAATGAAATAAAATAAAATAAAATAAAATGAAATAAAATAAAATAAAATAAAATAAAATAAAATAAAATAAAATAAAATAAAATAAAATAAAATAAAATAAAATAAAATAAAATAAAATAAAATAAAATAAAATAAAATAAAATAAAATAAAATAAAATAAAATAAAATAAAATAAAATAAAATAAAATAAAATAAAATAAAATAAAATAAAATAAAATAAAATAAAATAAAATAAAATAAAATAAAATAAAATAAAATAAAATAAAATAAAATAAAATAAAATAAAATAAAATAAAATAAAATAAAATAAAATAAAATAAAATAAAATGAAATAAAATAAAATAAAATAAAATAAAATAAAATAAAATGAAATAAAATAAAATAAAATAAAATAAAATAAAATAAAATGAAATAAAATAAAATGAAATAAAATAAAATAAAATAAAATAAAATGAAATAAAATAAAATAAAATAAAATAAAATAAAATAAAATAAAATAAAATAAAATAAAATAAAATAAAATAAAATAAAATAAAATAAAATAAAATAAAATAAAATAAAATAAAATAAAATAAAATAAAATAAAATAAAATAAAATAAAATAAAATAAAATAAAATAAAATAAAATAAAATAAAATAAAATAAAATAAAATAAAATAAAATAAAATAAAATAAAATAAAATAAAATAAAATAAAATAAAATAAAATAAAATAAAATAAAATAAAATAAAATAAAATAAAATAAAATAAAATAAAATAAAATAAAATAAAATAAAATAAAATAAAATAAAATAAAATAAAATAAAATAAAATAAAATAAAATAAAATGAAATAAAATAAAATAAAATAAAATGAAATAAAATAAAATAAAATAAAATAAAATAAAATGAAATAAAATAAAATAAAATAAAATAAAATAAAATAAAATAAAATAAAATAAAATAAAATAAAATAAAATAAAATAAAATAAAATAAAATAAAATGAAATAAAATAAAATAAAATGAAATAAAATAAAATAAAATAAAATAAAATAAAATAAAATAAAATAAAATAAAATAAAATAAAATAAAATAAAATAAAATAAAATAAAATAAAATAAAATAAAATAAAATGAAATAAAATAAAATAAAATAAAATAAAATAAAATAAAATAAAATAAAATAAAATAAAATAAAATAAAATAAAATGAAATAAAATAAAATAAAATAAAATAAAATAAAATAAAATAAAATAAAATAAAATAAAATAAAATAAAATAAAATAAAATAAAATAAAATAAAATAAAATAAAATAAAATAAAATAAAATAAAATAAAATAAAATAAAATAAAATAAAATAAAATAAAATAAAATAAAATAAAATAAAATAAAATAAAATAAAATAAAATAAAATAAAATAAAATAAAATAAAATAAAATAAAATAAAATAAAATAAAATAAAATAAAATAAAATAAAATAAAATAAAATAAAATAAAATAAAATAAAATAAAATAATAAAATAAAATAAAATAAAATGAAATAAAATAAAATAAAATAAAATGAAATAAAATAAAATAAAATAAAATAAAATAAAATAAAATAAAATAAAATAAAATAAAATAAAATAAAATAAAATAAAATAAAATAAAATAAAATAAAATAAAATAAAATAAAATAAAATAAAATAAAATAAAATAAAATAAAATAAAATAAAATAAAATAAAATAAAATAAAATAAAATAAAATAAAATAAAATAAAATAAAATAAAATAAAATAAAATAAAATAAAATAAAATAAAATAAAATGAAATAAAATAAAATAAAATAAAATGAAATAAAATAAAATAAAATAAAATAAAATAAAATAAAATAAAATAAAATAAAATAAAATAAAATAAAATAAAATAAAATAAAATAAAATAAAATAAAATAAAATAAAATAAAATAAAATAAAATAAAATAAAATAAAATAAAATAAAATAAAATAAAATAAAATAAAATAAAATAAAATAAAATAAAATAAAATAAAATAAAATAAAATAAAATAAAATAAAATAAAATAAAATAAAATAAAATAAAATAAAATAAAATAAAATAAAATAAAATAAAATAAAATAAAATAAAATAAAATAAAATAAAATAAAATAAAATAAAATAAAATAAAATGAAATAAAATAAAATAAAATAAAATAAAATGAAATAAAATAAAATAAAATAAAATAAAATAAAATAAAATAAAATAAAATGAAATAAAATAAAATGAAATAAAATAAAATAAAATAAAATAAAATAAAATGAAATAAAATAAAATAAAATAAAATAAAATAAAATAAAATAAAATAAAATAAAATAAAATAAAATAAAATAAAATAAAATAAAATAAAATAAAATAAAATAAAATAAAATAAAATAAAATAAAATAAAATAAAATAAAATAAAATAAAATAAAATAAAATAAAATAAAATAAAATAAAATAAAATAAAATAAAATAAAATAAAATAAAATAAAATAAAATAAAATGAAATAAAATAAAATAAAATAAAATAAAATGAAATGAAATAAAATAAAATAAAATAAAATAAAATGAAATAAAATAAAATAAAATAAAATAAAATAAAATAAAATAAAATAAAATAAAATAAAATAAAATAAAATAAAATAAAATAAAATAAAATAAAATAAAATAAAATAAAATAAAATAAAATAAAATAAAATAA